>JADHKJ010000024.1:0-351477 GCA_019925595.1 Grosmannia huntii
GTGCGGAGGTAGCCATGGAATATGGTGTCAAGGGAGATCGTCGGTCGGCGGTTGCCCGTCTCCGGGAGAAAGACACTCGCGCCGTAGGCTGCTGTGCTTCGGAGCACTGCCGTGTAAATTGTGCGGGCCCACGGGAGCGTGCAGCCCCAGGTCTTCCCGGTAAGTCTTGTAAGGGCATGGCTTTGCGTGGTAAGGCGGCGTTTTATTTGCTTAACGTGCTCCGAAAAAAGTAGCTTCCTGTTAAGCCAGATGCCCAGGAAGCGAGTCGACTGGCGTGGGGTAAGGACCGTGGTCCCGTCGAGCGTGAGCGTCATTGTCGGGGCTGTGTGGGTGCGCGAGAAGTGGAGTAGCTCGCTCTTAGCTGGCTCGAATACGACGCCTCGCGGCCGCGCCCACTCCAGAATTGTGCGCCACGCTTCCCGGAGGATAAAGCAGCAGTACTTCGTTGTAACACCGTTTGCGAGGAGGCTAGTGTCGTCTGCGAATCCAAAGGTAATAATCCGGCGGTATTGAAGGAGGTTATGGTAGAGCGGTGTGGTGAAAAGGATAAACAGGATCGGTGATAGCGGCGACCCTTGTGGGACGCCGGCTAGCACGGTCTGCACCGGAGCCGTCTTACCGTCGAAGGCGAGTGCCGTCGTCCGATCTTTTAGGTAGCTAGTAACCCAGTTAATTATCCAGACCGGAAGGTGGAGCGTGTGTAGGGTGTGGATAAGCCACCCGTGGTGGACGTTATCAAAAGCGCCCCGTATGTCTAGCTGGAGGAGAGATGCCGTGTCACCGTTGCCCCACGCGCTCCGTACGGCGTCGGTAAGGAGGCGGGCAGCGAGCTAGGTTGACCGGTAGCGTCTGTTGCCCATCTGGCCTTCCGGGAGGAGGTGGTTCTCCTCTGCCGTTTCAGCAAGCCGGCGGGCCACAATAGTGTAAACATATATATATATATCGAAAATTTCTCTGCACTCCAATTTTCTTTCTCAATTCCAATATTGTTTCATTGTGGCCATTTACGGCTCACTGCACACGCCTTAGCTAGAACTCACACCACCTAGATCTGTGACAGTTTTCCCCCAGAGGGTTCTGTCTAGCTAGTCGCCAATAGTCAGGACTGGCCGAGAAAGGCGGATAATAATAATAATAATAATATTGTTTCATTATACGCAGGTTTAAACGACCTCGAAATGTACGATCTTCACGGTAGATTCCTTTGGATCTATTGTGATGTTAAAAGGCGACTTAGAAAACATAAACATCAAGCTATCGTACCACACGAATATAACGCAATGAGCCCCAAGACTAAGCAAGGTCTGGTCAGCACAACAGAGGAAAATCGAAAAACTGCATCGGCTAGCCTGCCGTCATACCAAGACTTGTTCGAAAATATCACATTCAGGCCGGCGCATATTGTCACGCAAAAGACGTCCATGTTCGATTGTTCGACGAAAGCAGAGGCTGATGCAGACTTAATGAAGCCAGCTGTTGTCAAGCAATCTATCCGTATGTCCATCGATACCACCGAAATTGTTGCAGATCCAACCAATGTCTTGTCGTTATCAGCCAGTAAAGCAGCAAGAAAAATGGGTGAAGCTATTGGAGCAATCGCCATGGCTGTTGGAGAGCTTACAAACGAGAACCCAGTTGCATCAGCAAACGCGTTAACGATAACCATGTTCGAAGCAGCTTATACTTGGGCCACCGTACAGAGTTTCGAAGTTCCATCATTTACTGAACGCACTATCTGCATGCCACAATACAAGCCAATTACATATTCTCCAGCTTTGCATTGAAGTCCAATTTGAGAGCCTTCAACGTAAAAAGGCGTTGAAAATTGTGTATATCACTACAAGCGATTTGATATTAGCTTTACCAAAGGCTTCAGGATTGGCAGTGTTATCTGTCTTTGAAAATGTTATCTGCAGGTTGGCCAATCTATAGCGAAAACGCAGTCTAACGACAGGGGGAAAATGGCGGCAATGTTCAGCGATTATGCGAAATATTAAGAACGCATTTAAATAGACTTTTTTTCAGTTATCGGTAATATGACTTGCAATAAAGTCGGCAGTTTGCCAAAAACAAAATAACAAAGGCCGAGCGCCCGTATAAAAGGATGTTCCTATTAACCGAATTGTATCAACAAGACGTTCCTTCTTCATATGGCAGGCGTTCCTTCTTCATATTTCCTTCCCATTTAGGAAATAAATCAAACAAGGCAAAAATAATCCAATTTTTTGTAAAGAGAAACGATGAAACTTTAGTCTCTTCCTTTTTCTCTATCGCACCTCTTTGCATTTACTCACATACTTCTGTCACTCACACTCACAATCACTCGCACTCGCCCACACACCCGGAGCACCGTTGTTAACAACGGCGGCGACGACGACGACGACAATGACGACGACAGCAACAGCAGCGGCGTCAGCGGCATCTGCGATTGGATCGGCGGTGGCCGCGTTATGAGGCGGCGCTCGAAGCGGCGGCGACAACCGTCACCAAAACGGTGGCGATGGCGATCATCACTAAGACAGTGACGACGACCATCACTAAACGGCGACGGTAACGGTGGCGGCGGCGGTGTCAGGGTCTATCCAAGCCGCATGTGGGGTCTTGGCACTTAGAGTGGACCCGGGTGATCTCCGTGCTCCTGTGGTGTTGGTATGCAGTGGTGGCGCTGTGGGAGATGGTGGAGGCACAGTGGAAGATGATGCTGGTGATGTGCGAGGCTGTGAAATTAGTGGTGAAGCTAGTGATGATCACCGCGCAGTGGGTGGCGAAGATAGCGGCAGCCGTCTGGAAGTGGGTGTTGGGCTTTAGGGCGGAGCCAATCTTAGACCCGGAGGGACCGGGGGGGAGATGGAGGTGGGCGGGTGTACTGGCTGGGCAGGTCTAGAGAAACCGGACTTTTAGGAGGACGTGAGGCTTGTTGTGTTCTTTTTGGTTTTTTGGTACCAGGACGACAGACTGGCACCTTCGCGCGGTGTCCTGGTTAAGTACCTGTCATGGGGAAACAAAGGCCAGTCTATATGTATTACTGCGTTGGCGTTGACAGACGTTGCTGCTCAACTGGCATGCAGCACTGGTGGATTGCCAGATGGGCATAGTGGTAGATTTTACTCTCGATACCACCGTTCTCCGTCTGTGTACGCTTCTTACGTCCAAATCTGGGCGATGCCATGCTCGAAGAAAAACATGTTCAGAGCCGCCGCCAAGAACATTAATTTGGCTTCGTATATAGGTTTACATTAAGAGAAAACACCAGACGATGTTGCTTGTTATGTGGCGTTCAAGACAACCGCTATTTTTGCGTGTGCATCTTCAATATTGTCGACCATTTCAAGACTACTCCATAGTTCTTTGACAGGGGATGTTAGAACTGAGAGTATTCGTATGCTGCTTATGACCAATGCTGCCGCATGCCCTACAAGTAGTTTATAAGGTCACGGCCGCGTCAGACATAGATGGATTCTATCTGTATTACGTTTTCCGCCAAAAATTGCAAACGTGGTTGCTGGTTTCGCGAAGGCAATTTCAACTTTTCACCCCGTCAAAATGTGGACCATATCTGGGGAAGAGCAACCGGAAATAACCGGTTATTATACGGAGTACGGAGTAGACCAGCACGAGAGGGGCGCAACCTTACTGCTGTAAAACGGTTCCACATTCGGAGTACGGAATGCATAGTATCTTACAGAGTTCAGTACTCCGTACTCCGTATTTATCTTACTTTAAAAAATTACCCTTTGCATAATGCCTGCTATACTCCGTACACTGTCTGTCGGATTACAAAACTTACAGGAATTCTTTTTCCAGATATCACATTTTATCCTACAATGGCCACGAATGACCATCCATGGCTCAGCACGTCCGGTTGGTCGCGCGAGTGGTGCCAGCTTTTGCCGATCCAGATAAATTACCGGACATCTGACCCTCTCACCACTCCAAATTCACCCTGCTGCAGGGTGAATGCTGAAGATCTCGTGACAACGTAGTTTCTATCATACAAGTGCTCCGCAAGTGCCGACAAATCCGTGAAAACCCGTGCGCGCTAGGTGGGGCTGCGGGAAGTTCTTGACAATAAGAGTGCCAATCAGCGACGAGTGCCTGCCGATACTTGCATGGGACGTAGGCTAAAACCCCCTCGAATAGGAAAGCTTAGTCGGGCGTAAACGGGAGCGGTAGCCTGATAATGGGACGATGAAGCTCCGGACGCCGGATCGTGTACGAAAACTTTGTTGGTTGGTTGCCGCTTGGATGGGCTGACAGTTCCCATTTCAGACATCTCTCTGTGATCTGTGGAGCTTCCGGGGAGGGCAGCAGGCGAAAAGACACATTGTCCGACATTGGAGCTAAGGTATCCCCAGCCTTTTTGTCCTACTCAATGACGTCGATTCTATGCAACGATATTTCGCACGATTTACAACAAGTCTATGGCATCTATAAAGGTTGCCGATTGCCCCCTATGGCTCGGCTTACTTTTCCTGTCATTCTAGTATTTTCATTCCAGCTTCACATAACTTCCTTTGCTCTATAAGAACACAGATACATCAGGTCGAGGGAACATACTTCCAAGGGTTCCTCTGCTCTTTGTCCAAGAAATTTAAAATTTCCCATCTCGAATCGTCAAACACTTGTTCGACGCAGTCATCATGGCTGTCATCACATTCCGGTCCAATGATGCTCTAAGAATCAACCCGCCCAGCGGTGATCAGCATCTCACTGTTAACGGTTCAGACTGGCTCTGGACTGTGCTTGCCATTTATGCCTGCTCATTTGTACGTTTAACCAAAGAACAAACATGCAAGTGAACAGCATGCTAACCATCAATTAGATCGTTGTGGTTCTCCACTCGTTTTTTGCCCGTGCTGGCGAGAAGGTTTTCCACTACATTTACGGCATTGCTCTTCTTGTCGGCTCTATCGCATACTTCACCATGGCCTCCGACTTTGGCTGGATAGCCATCGCCAACGTCGAGAACAAGGACTTTGCCGCTACCCGACAGATGTTTTATGCAAAGTTTATTAATTGGGTTGTGCTTTTCCCTTCCGTCTCTCTTAGCCTGGGCCTTGTGTCTGGAGTGTCGTGGGCCACCATCATATACCACATCTTCCTTGCTTGGACCTGGGTCATCGCTTACCTCGCCACTTCTGTTGTCGCTACAACGTACAAGTGGGGCTACTACACTGTCGGCACCGTTGTCTGGATCTTGCTGGCCTTTGGCACCTTATATGAAGGTCTCCGTGCTGCTCGACGTGTCGGCATTGTTCGCGACTATTGCATCCTCGCTGGCTGGGCCAACCTCATGTGGCTGTTGTACCCTATCGCTTTTGGCGTAAGCGACGCTGGAAACAAGATCGGAGTGACTGCCAGCTTCATCTTCTACGGCATCCTCGACGTGCTTTTGATTCCTGGCTTGACCTTCCTCACGTTGATTCTGGCCCGAAACTGGGATTACAACAAGCTGAACATCGTTTTTACTCAGTACGGCCGTGTTCCTATTGCCAACGGTGAATTCACCGAAAAGGCACAGGTCCCAGCTCCTGCACCTTTGACTGATAGCGCGGCCGTCTGAACATGTCTGCACACAAGCTTGTGCCCTTGCAGTCCTCCGACAATTCGCCGCAAAATGTACCTGTGTTTACGATCGCGTACTAGAATGGGATTACGCAACCGTTATACCCCCTTTTCCATCTCACTACGATGGAATATTATATTCTGAAGAGGCTGGTGTTTGAAGTTGCGGGGCTTGAATCTAGGATGTGATCAGTTCAATACCGGAACTACTAATACGTATAATTTAACCTTGCCATGTAGGTTAGTCTATGGCAGAGTATGAGAGTTAATTTATTGATTTTTCCTCATCTCTTTATAAGTGCTTTATTGTAAGGAAATCGGTTGGGTCGAGGTTAGGCGACTTGTTTATAATTCGAATTTACAGGCACAACAATGAATTGGCTGCGAATTGGTGGTTGTAGTGACGGATTGTTGAAGGTGTATATTTTACCCTTTCAGAGCATGTCTGCTAATACGTAGTCAGGGATTTAAACCCTCGTAGGGATTTCGGTCTGCCCAAAATTCTCTCCAGCTGAAAGTTTTCTGTTTTTTCTGAAACTGCTGGATTCCATGCTCGCCTTCCGAACTCGGTGCCATCATACTTGTAAACGTGCTCTTGACTAGCTCCGCCTGCGCTACACTCTCCGGTGCGTCCCACCCTAGCCGAGAGAGCTTCTTGTTGATAGCTGCAGACCGCGGTGCACATCTATCCAGCTGGTCAAGATATGCGTCTAGATGAGCGTCCAACAGCTCTGATTCCTTCGCAACGGCATGGATTGCGCCTATTCGAGCAAGCTCCCCCGGCTGAATTTCTCGGCCCGAGATCATGCATTCACGTGCCATTGAGGGGCCCCATTCCCGGACCAAAAACTTGGAGATCACAGCCGGACTCACGCCTATCTTAATCTCGCTGAGAGTCCATCGAGCGTGCTGAGAGACCAAGCGAACATCACAAACAAAAGCGAGGCCCACTCCTCCGCCGAAGCAGGGGCCATCCACGACGGAGATAGTAGTCTGCGGGACGTGATCGATGGTGTCGTATAGGGAAAATACCTTGTCGTAGTAGCTTGTCTTGGCCGACATGTCGGATGTGTTGGTTCTGCCGCTTAGATCCATGCCAGTGCAGAAGTATTTGCCCTCCGATTCTAGGACAACGTGATAGACAGTTGGATCCTTTGCCACATTCTGGTAGAAGCTGGTGAGTCCTTCTAGCATCGATTCTGTTAATGCGTTACCGTTTTTGGGGCGCGTCAGCGTGACTTTGACGCACGTCCCCGCGCGTGACAGTCGGTATTCGCCAGTATCTTGGACGATCGCCCATATCCTGCTAGGTTTGGCCGATAGAGAGTCCACTGTCCCATTTGGTTCTCTTTGGGTCTCGCTTTGAGAAACCCTTGTAGCCGAAAGAGCTGCGCCGACCCTGCTACCATACGGAATGCCTATCTCCTCGGAAATCCACTGGCCAACCGCGACCAATTTGTCGAGTTCCACACCGGTGTGGATGCCAGCTTTTTCCAGCGTGTATATGACGTCCTCGGTGGCCACATTTCCTTTAGCACCCGGTGCATATGGGCAACCACCTAGGCCAGCAACACTGCTGTCAAAGGCGCGGATCCCCATCTCATATGCTTTGACAATGTTTGCAATCCCCTGCCCATAGGTGTCATGAAAGTGCCCGGCTAGCTTGGAGACAGGGACCACCGGAAGAAGGACGTCCAGTAATTTTTGAACATCCGCGGGTGTGCCAACGCCCAGTGTGTCGCCCAAGCCGACCTCATAGCAGCCCATATCAAGAAGCCGCTGCACGATAGGAACGACGGCCTCGGGACGTGTGGGTCCAGAAAAGGGGTCGGAGAAAATGCAAGATATGACACTACTTCACTGTGAGTAAGTGAACCTCTGAGACTCCTCCAAGGTCAATGAGCAACCTTCAGCCTCGAAGAGAAGTAACTCACCCACGCACTTTTATTCCCAACGACAAGGCTTTCTTCGTGACGGCCTCTGCCTGGTGCAATGCTTCGTCAACGCTACAGTTTTGATTAGCTCTGCTGAAAGGTTCCGTCACAGAGGCAAAAACCACAATCTCTTTCGCGCCAGCTTCGTTTGCATTCGCGAGGCCCTTGAGGTTAGGAGCTAAGACTGGAAACTTGAGCGGCTCTTCCCCAAACCGCATCTGCCTCGCGAAGTCGAGAACAGAGCTTAAAACCTTGGCGCCGTCGGCGAGCTGTGGCACCCATTTTGGTGACACAAAAGATGTTGCTTCAATACTTTTCAAGCCGGTATCAGCTAGACGCTGTATAAGCTCAATCTTGGTAGCCGTAGGGATACTCTGCTGTATATTCTGCAGCCCGTCTCTAGGCCCAACTTCAACAATACGGACTTCACGACGTCTCTGTAGGGACGAAGAATAACAACGCAAACGTGGGCCCGGAGATGGATGAGGACGAGCATAAAGAACCATGCAACTGGTTTGGCGTACCGAGGCCATGATTGGCATGCGAACAAGGAGATTGCCGTCCATAGTGTCTGCTAGAGTGAAATAATCAGGTAAGTAAATACACAGTTCGGACTCTACTAGCGGATTAAACAGATATTATGCTCTTCTTCTACCGAGGGACCAAGGAGAACAGCAAGACACATACCTCGGCAAATTTGCCGAATGTGGGTGAGAATGTGGGTGGGTGAGATTTTGATGCCTCGGCCCGGCTTAACAGGACTTAGTGCAGTCCGAAGTGCTCTTAGATCGTCACTGTAGGCATTTCAACGAGTCTGTCTTCTGAGCTACGAAGTTAATCATACTATTCTGAGAACAACGGGACTCGCGACGGTCACTGTACTTACTCTCTAATGTAATATCAACTGTTGTTCGGCGGTTGCATTAGCTGCCAAACTTTTTTTAGAAGACTACGGCTTTGTGGTATCTTATAAATTGCTACTGTACAAGCATTTCAGCTTTATCGTACATTTCCTCCATCATGTACCCGAAAGCGGCCCAGTTGAATAATGAAAAGAGCCTCCAGAAAATCGTCATTCAGCCCTATCTTAAAGGAAGGGATACTGCAAGCCCAAAATGCGTTTCCTTGGGAAAAATCAAAGTTTGATGAAGCCTGCTTAAATTATTAATTTCACTACTACGAGAACTTTTTGAATGCTATTTTTTGCAAGCTTGCTACAAGTAATCATTCAGCTTCGGTGCAGTTTTATTCAGACAACACCAGCCTTCCTCAAGGACGCGATTTCGGCGGAGTCAAGCCCGCACTCAGCCAATACCTCCTCTGTGTGCTGTCCAAGCTGGGGAGGCTTACTTCTAATAGTTGCCCTGGTCCTACTAAACTTGACAGCCGGGCCAATTAGGTGAATACTTCCAGATTCTGTAGCTTCAAAAGGCACCTTTGCAATCATCTCCCGAGCCTTAGCCTGGGGATGAGCAAAGGTCTGTTCAATATTGTTGATCGGTGCAAAAGGAAGACCGGTTCCCTCGAACGTCTCGACCCATTCGGCAGTAGTTTTGGTCTTTAGAACTTGGTTGAATAATGGTGTCAACAGCTCGCGGTTTTCTACCCGCTTGGGATTCGTCAAGAATCGCTCGTCAGTGATGAGCTTTGATAGGCCCAACAACTTGCAAAGGGAAGCATATTGCAAGTCGTTGGTGCCCCCACAGACAAGGTACGTATCCTTAGTTTTAAAGGCATCGTATGGCGCGATACTAGGGTGCTGGCATCCCCAACGCTGGGCCTCGATGCCCAGGTTCAGCCACGAAAGGCCAACATTGGTGAGCAAGCTAACCTGCGTCTCGAATAGTGACCCGTCAATCCGTTGACCATGGCCAGTGCGTGACCGGGAATATAACGCGGCCAGTATCGCACCGTGCATGTACAGTCCAGTAGACAAATCCACCATTCCGATGCCAGTACGAACGGGTGGTCCGTCTCGCTCCCCAGTCACGTGGAGGAGTCCAGCTTCTGCTGCGGCAATCGGGTCATATCCTCCGCGATCAGAAAATGGGCCACTGGTGCCGTATCCTGTAATTATCTGGTCAGCATAAGTGACCAAGACTCCGAGTAGATGCTCTTTTAATTAAGTTAGATAGAAGGGTATAGTATACCAGAAATGCTTGCGTAGATCAATGCCTCATTTTCTTGTTTCAGCCGTTCATATCCAATTCCTAAACGGTCCATGGTTCCAGGCTTGAAGTTCTCTATCCTGGGCATGAAAATTACACGTCGATTAGTCATTTATTCTGGTATGTCTCTCTGACGAAGGGGAGAGCATGGACTCACACGACGTCTGCATTTTTTGCCAACTGGAACAATATATTCTTCCCCTTTCTGGATTTGAGATCTAGAGTGACAGACCTTTTGTTTCGGTTCACTGACGAAAAGTAGTTGGACATCGGACCGGCTTCTTCCTTCCACGTCGAAGTTTCGCCTGGCATCTTCCAGTGCCGGGTATCATCCTGGTCGTACACCTATATTAGCTATTCTGCGAATTCCAAAGAACAGGAGTCGTGGTATATCCTACCCCCTTCCCAACAGATTCAATCTTGATGACATCAGCACCATAGTCTGCCAAAATTTGAGTGCAGAATGGAGCCTGTACTATGTGTTAGTCGTAGCCAATATAGCTTATCTATATGTCGTCAGGATCTCACAGCTAGAACTCGTGATAGATCCAAAACGCGAAGGCCTTTCAACGATCCCAGATTCTCTGTCGAATCTGTTGAAGTCACAGCAGAATGGAGACGAGACTGTCGTCCACCCAAGTTTGCGCTCTTTCTTTTAGCAGACAGCAGGCTTAACGCTACTTCAGATCGGAGGAAGATACAACTCATGCTCGGCCTCATATTTGTATCTGGCAGTTCTAACTGGTGAGCGGATTATGACGAGGGACGTTTGTAATTGTTTTGGCCGCGATCTGGAGTGATTTGAATATCTCGAAGCCTGTTTCGGTACTTTGGGGGTTACGTAGGTAGGCTGTTTTGATGTAAGATAGACACATGAATTTCAAATAGGTAACTTTTTAATCGACACTATCCAACTTCCACCAATACTTTGCCTACCTCGGCAACGTTTCGCATTAACTCGGCATCGCTATCATAAGACACACCAACCCCCCTACTCCACCTCCCACTCTATATACTGTGCCTTGAACATGCATAATACTACTTGAGACTTAAGTGTCGGTAATTATTATGACAGTGACACGTTGTGCAAGATAGTTATGTATGCTAAATCATGTCATATATCGGCCTGTTACAACAAGCGCCAATCCTGATTGATCTTAATAACTCTTTGGTAGGCCAAGCACCCTTTGCCCGATGTAGTTCTTTATCATCTCTGCACTGACAGGGGCAATGCGGGACAACGTCGCTTCCCTCAAGTACCGTTCCACGTGGTACTCCTTAGCATACCCCATACCGCCATGTGTCATAATTGCTCTCTCTGCGGCTTTGAAAGCAGCTTCTGATGCAAGATATTTCCCTGCATTCGCATACTCTCCATCGACGTATCCCTGGTCATACAGGCGGGCTGCCAGGTAAATAACGAGTCTTGCACTCTCGAGATTCATCCAACACTCTGCCAGAGGATGTTGTATTCCCTGGTAGGATCCAATTGGCTTGCCAAACACGACTCTCTCTCCAGCGTAGTTGCTTGCCCTTCTCAGAGCAGCATATCCTATTCCCAATGCCTCTGCGCCGACGAGAATTCTTTCGGCGTTCATGCCATGCAAAATCATTTTGAAACCATCACCCTCGGTCCCAATCAGATCGTCTGCAGGGACTTTCCATCCATCAAAGAACAACACATTGGTATCGACGGCCGACCGACCCATCTTTGGAATCTCGTTGATCTGCACAGAGTCTCGATCCAATTCTGTGTAAAATAGTGATAGACCTTGGCTCGGCTTGGTCACTTGCTCAATGGGCGTTGTTCGAGCGAGGAGTAATATCTTTTCGGACACCTGAGCCGACGAAATAAAGATCTTTGAGCCTTTGAGAATGTAGTTGTCGCCCTCTCGTCGAGCTGTGGATTGGAGCTTCAGAGTATCCAGTCCAGTGTTTGGCTCAGTGACGCCAAAGCAAGCCCTCTCTTTTCCCTGTATAAGAGGTACGAGCCAGCGTTCCTTCTGGTCCTCGCTACCAAACTTGGAAACAGGCTCGAGGCCAAAAATGTTCATGTGGACCGAAGATGCTCCGTTCATGCAGGCACCCGACTCCGATATGGTCTGTAACATGACAGCCGCCTCCGAAATTCCCAGTTCCGACCCGCCGTATTTCTCCGGAAGGCAGATTCCGAGCCACCCATTCAAGGCTAAATCCTTATATAGCTCCCAAGGAAATTTGTGCTCCGTATCTTTCTCAAGCCAGTACTCGTCGGGGTAATTGGAGCAAATTTTTGCGATTGCCTCGCGGACCGATCGCTGTGCATCAGTCCAATCTGGCTGATTAGCAGACAGGAAGTCGGTAGCACGACTGCAGATTCGTCTCGTCCTGCTATCTTGGTGGGCGGCAGAATATCGCATAAAATGTGGGCGTTCAAAAAGCTTCGTATTGCCTCGAAGAAGGCGGGAAGAAAATGCCCATGTCGAGCTAAGCAAATGATTCCCCATTGTTATATCATCCGTGTCGTGTTTTTGGATTTCTCATTTTCTTCAAGCAAACAACGGATAAAAGGATCTCATTCGAGCGTTATTTATCATACATTCCAGTAAAGACAGCATGCTTATTTTATCGTTAAACCTTAGTCGTGGTTTTTTCCTCGCCGTTTTGTTATACCGAGGCTCTGTTTACCCTTGCACCCCCCCCCCCCGACCCACACACACCGAGGTTGCTTAGCTATCTCCAGATGTTCTAGGCAGGTACGGAGTACCGCCTTAAGCTTCGGGCCAAGATACCATTTAGTACTGGCCGAGGCTACCGCCCAGTGTGGGAGGTCTTACGTCCAAGTAAAAGACCACCTGGAAACAGTATAAGTACTAGTATCAGGCCCCTGAACATTTTGATCTTATGGAGTGACCCATCCTCTTACGTCACAATGGGGACAGCTGATCTGAGAGCCTCCCATGTGGGAGACCTTCTCAGCGCAAGCATACCATTCTCTGTGGCCTGTGGCTCCAGCATGACTGCCACCGTATGCATTCAGCCGATAGACACCGTCAAAGTGCGCATGCAATTGTTGGATAAAGGCAAGGGAAGTGGAGCTGTATCGACCTCCACTGTTGCTAGAGACCTAGTCGCACGCGGCGGTGTTATCAATCTGTACCAGGGCCTTTCGGCGGGCCTCCTCCGGCAGCTGGTTTACGGCACACTAAGGCTGGGTCTATTCTCGACATTCGAGCAGCACTTGTTACAGCGGGCCCGTGAGCAAGGTACGACACTTGACTTTAAAGGTAGAGCGCTCGCCGGCCTCGGGGCCGGTGCCATCGCTGCATTTGTTGGAAATCCGACCGAAGTTGCTCTCATTCGCATGCAAGCAGACGGTATGAAGCCCATGGAACAGCAGAGAAGTTACTCTTCTGCAGTCAATGCAATCTGGAGGATCGCGAGGGAAGAGGGGGTGCTCGGTCTCTGGAAAGGTGCAGCGCCCACTATTTTCCGGGCCATGTCTACCAATTTCGGGCAATTGGCATTTTTCTCCGAGTCCAAACACCAGATCCAACAGCACACGGACATGTCGCATCCAGCACGAATAGCTTGTGCAGCGGCCATTGCAGGTTTTGCAGGTGCCTTTTTTAGTTTGCCGTTTGACTTTGTCAAGACACGACTACAAAACCAAATAGCATTCGGTGGAGGGGCAAGCGAGTTGCCCTACTCGGGCACGTTTGACTGCTTGGCCAAAGTTATCCGCAGAGAGGGCGTTTTTCGCTTCTATCGCGATTTTTGGCCATATGTCTTTCGAATCGCTCCACATTCGTCAGTTGTCCTCCAGATTAGATTTATTTTTGTGTTTCCTGTATTGAATTGACAAATCTGGGTTTAGGATAATTGCTCTGTCTCTCGCAGATCAGGCAAATGAACTTATTATAAAGAAAAAATGGCTGTAGACGTCGATAAAGACATGAGGGCATCATTGTCATATTTTCCTGTTCTGTTTCATGGCACCCACAAAGCATTTCCATGGCCGGACGAAGTAATAGCCCGAAATATTAAAATTGGCATTACTACTACGCTTACTGAGAAAGCATTTCAATAACTTAACTCTTGATTTCTATCCTAGGTTTGCAAAAATCGCCTTGGTCTATTTTGGCATCATCTGTTTGGCGGATGTCTGAACGTGGTTTTGGCTGATGTTTATCTCGGCTCGCTAATAATCACCTCGACTGGACATTTGCCTCTCATCTGTTTAATCGACCTTGACCTCACTGCCCTCACAGACGTTTTGAAAACAGTCTGTTGCCAGTTTAAAAATTCATTTTGAGAAGCGTCGGGACGTGGGAGATTTACGACATAGTGGAGGAGTTCCTGGCTACTACATGCTCTTTAGACCTTCATTTCCGGTTCTTCAAGACCGTTCTCGTACAGACAATATTCCCGAGCACCGAAAGTGGACCTTTATATGGAGTACCCGAGGCTTCTTCTCTGTAAGCCTGAGTGTGTTGCCGAGGGTAATTCAACCTTCCCACTTTTAAAGCCTACCGTATGCTATGGAACCAATTGCCAAGAAATACCCGTTTGATGATGCAGCCCATCGATAAAAGTTTAGTATAAAATTGGGATAAGAGAAAAAACGCATTAACATGTTACTTCGTATATTTGAGCGTTTGGTAGGAATGACTGTTGTACGGAATACATTACAAGATGCCGAGAACGTAAAGAAGCTATTTTAGAGCCCGCGTTAGCGTGCGGGGGTGGAGTCGTCATGCGGAGATCCTGGACTGGTTACTTGGTTCGAACTGAAGAGGGAAGGACGAATTGAGGCGCTTCCTTTTCATTGCAGTTCTCAAGGTTTCTCTTTCTCTTCAGATGAGTAAACACTGCTTCTTTCTCATAAAAGGCCCTGTGATTGTGTGTGGCCCTTTCTACAATGGCGCCTCTGCCCTTGCCCTCCATCACAGCTGCCATGTTGGGCAGTAACAATCTTAATATCGCTGGACACTCCGGTCGAACGGAAGCCGAAAAGCGCCCGGCGCTGGACTGCAGCAGTGACCGTGTACCGAAACGTCGTTCATCGAAAGCCTGCCTGTCTTGCCGCAGCCGCAAAGTGCGGTGCGATGTCATCGTGGGCGGGCAGCCGTGCACCAACTGCCGTCTGGATGGTTTGGACTGCATCATTAAGGAACCCAATCGGGGTCGGAGACCATCCGGGGCCCCATCTATATCGTCTGGATCTGTTGCAATGACAGCGTCGTTAGCAACGTCGGATCCAACCGCAACATCTACACTAACAACAGCGACACAGGACGAATTGAGGGAATCCGAGGTCGTGGATGGTTCCGGTACAGCAGAGTCAAACTCCAGTGCTGCTGTGGATTTCATAGTCCGAGACAACTCGGTTCCTTGTTCGTCATCACCTCTACGGATCTTGCCAGCGCCGGTACAGCGACAGCACGCCAACTCGGAGCGAAGTGCACCCGACGACTATTTTGTATCTCTTTCTTTTGAAGGTATAGATCTTACATTCTGTGGCAGGGTTATCTTGTGGTAAAACATTGGCTAATTGCTGATATGACTTTGCGACTGCAGATCAGCCCCTGCCGCTCAATAGCACCTCAGAAAATGCGACCGATGAAAGCCGTCTATTTACCCAGGAACCTAGAATACAGCATGGCCGGAACTCAAGGGAAAGGGATGCAAACATGGCGGCAAAGATGTCGCCAGAAATGGTGAACCCTATGTCGGCTACCCAGTCCATTCATGATACACCGCCAGCAGCTTCTGCTTTCCACGGATTGCCGCCGTACATTCGTCCGCTCAGCAGCCAAATTGGTCCTCGAGACATCGAGTACCTCGCTGACAAAGGCGCGCTCACCATCATGGACGACGATTTCCGCGACGAGCTGCTGCGCATCTACGTCAACTTCGTGCATCCATTCATGCCTGCCATCGACGTCAAAAGCTTCGTCGAGTCCATCATACAGGGCGATGGAAGCAGCCCTGTCAGCCTTCTTCTCTTCCAGGCGGTTATGTTTGCCAGTGTCACTTTTGTCGATGCAAAATCTTTGCAGGAACATGGATTTCGCAGCCGCAAAGAAGCGCGGAAGACTTTCTTTGGCCGCGTTCGACTCCTCTACGGGTTGGACTGCGAGCCTGACCGCAATTCCCTGCTCCAGGCCGTCCTCCTGATGACCTACTGGTACGAATCTCCAGATGATGACAAGGACACTTGGTACTGGATGGGTGTCGCCCTGACTATGGCTCAAGTCGCCGGGCTGCACCGCAACCCCGAATATTTGAAGATCCCAGCGGGCGAAAAGCGCCTTCGTCGACGGCTTTGGTGGTCATGTGTCATGCGTGACAGGCTGCTTGCTCTTGGTATTCGACGCCCGGCCCGCACACTCAGCGACAATTTCGACGTGCCTATACTTACACTGGATGACTTTGACCTCAGCGCTCCGTCTGAACCTCTATGTCGCCTTCTAGGCGAGTCTGCCCTGGTTCTTCCCGAAATCGAAGGCCGCCAAGTACTGGCTGGTATGGTAGTGGAACTCAGCAAGCTCTGCGTCTGTCTTGGTCACATACTGCGATCGCAGTACACCGTTATGGGCAACCATCCAGCTGGCGCCGAGTACCTCTTGAAAGCATTAGTTGTTCCGACGAGGTCGAAACAGCAAATTCTCGAACTGGTCGTTTGCGATAAGGAGCTCACAGACTGGTTGCAGAGCCAGGATTCACGATTCAAATACAGTTCAGTGCCGAACACGCTCGATCCGCCTGCCATACATGACAGCTCCAGACAGGTCATCCGCTTGCACCAAGCATTGCTGCACATGATTTATTTGACGGCCCAGAGTGTTTTGCACCGGCCACATGCTGTGAATTCTGGGCCTGACACAGATGTCGCTGGAGCCAGTCGAAAGATCTCGCGAGAGAGGATCACGAATGCCGCCATTTCCATTGCCAAGCTCGCCTTTGACTTGCAGGCAAGCAATCAGCTGCGCTACCTGTCTACCAGCAGCGTACCAGCTTTTGTCTCGGCAAGTTTGATACATCTGCTTGACATCCGCTCACCCAGTGAGGAGGTTCGCAATATAAGCATTGGACGCTTTTACCAGTGCGTTCAAGCACTTCAAGAACTACAGGACATATACTCCTCGGCAGACTACGGATTGCGTTTCCTACTGACTGTTCTGAAAAACACTGACATCCGTGTACCCATGTTCCCGAGCCATTTGTTGTCATCTATCATAGACAGTTTTAAGATCCGTGATGTTCCGCCGCGGCTGCAGCTATTATCAACATCTCAACCCCTACGCTTCTACGATGATACAGACTCTTATGGTCGGCTAGACACGACTTATCCAAGCCCATCCAGCTCTGGAAACCATTTACGAGACGATAGGACAGAAAGGAGTGAAGCAGCGATGCAGCTGGACATAGCAAATCAGCAACAAGCGACCCAAAGTCTGCTTGGCCCCTACAGTCTATTTACCTCGGTCGGCAGCCACATGGTACAGCCGAGCGATGTTCTCGTCATGTCTCCTTACCTAAGTACGTGGACTGAAATCGACAGTCTAATGACTGGGCCGCTCAGTTTTGATGCCAATTCCAACGGATTCTTGTCCAATTTCATATAAATAATTCCAGGGCGGGCAACTCCATTCAAACGAATCCCAAGGAGATTTCAGAGAAATAAGGAATACTTGATTATTATTGCAAGCCTCGACAACGCATCTTGAAACCCACTGGGCAGGACTGTAAAGAAAATCATTGTGCTTGAAGAGGATTGGCTAGCATGTAAACTAGCTTCTCTGCCTTCACTCTTCCTGATTCCAGGCTCACCAAGCCCTCCCTGATCCCCTCAAGACCACCTCTCTGGACTCGGCTTGCATGTGGCTTGATATGGCCCTGTGACTGATTAGTGTGCCGGGAAATACGTACTTTGGCAAAACGCATCACTCACCCCTGCCACTAATGCCTCTGTAAGGGCAGAAAATGTTTTGCCGAATTCAAAATCCTCCTCACTTGCCGGTATAATGCTTGGACCAAACTTGAACTCCTTGCCAAAGACGGTATACATGACCGTTGATATCGCCTCTACATCGGCACGAGGACTGCTGACCGGTAGTACGGTACCGTATATAGGCATCCTATGTTTCTGCGTAGACAGTGCGTCGGCACATATTTGCGCAGACTGAGGTACGCTCACGGTATCCCAAGCATGGAAAAGGCTGTTATTGGTGTATTCGCGAATCTGTGCGCCAGCATCTGCATCGTGATAATCCACGGCTAAATCTGCACCTAGACTCTTGACGTAAGAGACATTGTCCTTTGAGCACGTGGTAATGACAGTGTAACCACCCCTAGACGAGAGAGAGAGACGGGAAGAAACAGCATCAGTCATGATCCTGTTTCCGAGCGCGAGGGTCGTCCTCCCAAGAGTGTCACTTACTGTCTGGCATACTGGATACCCAGTGCTCCCGTAGCTGTCCCACCACCATAGATTAAGACAGGAATGTCCTTTTTCACAATCGTCAAGGCTGGCAAATCTAACTTCAGAGCTTTTTGAAATAAACCTTGGCCGACGGTGATCGATCCCAGGCCCAGGGTTGCCGCGTCTGTAAAATTCATGTCATCCGGTATCCGCATTTGAAGATCACCAACAACGGCGGCAAATTCGGCAAACACGCCGTCATCTGGGTTAGTGAAGTTGGCGCCATGGGCACAGCCAAATATCCTGTCACCTGGGCTCCATGCCTTGGTCACCCCTCTGCCAACGAACTCGACCACGCCGGCGTAGTCACAGCCGACGATGCAGCCATCTTTGGCGCGTCCGTATCGCAGATGCCGCCAGTCTGTAGGGTTAAGGGCCACCGCAATTGGTTTCACAAGCACATGATAGTCATGTAACTGGGGCATCGTGCGGTCACAGTCGACACGACATTGTTTGCCGTCAACTACCACTGCTTTCATCGAAAGAAACCGCCGCTTGTAGTAGAAGGTTCTGCCTAGCAACCGAGATGGCACGTTCGACAAGGAGTTACCAAGAAACGGAACTCGACCAGGGGGTGTCATGCCTTTACACAAAGGCGCCAGGTATGCAAAAGTATGATGAAGTGTATTCAATCCTCTGTTTTTTACGTGCCACAGGACAATTGGCAAATTACTCTGCAATAATATGATTGGCGGATTTTTGACACAAATTCAAGCACTCGACCCGTATGCGATGGCCGAAGCTAGCAGGAACTATGTATCTTATTTCGTACCGGCGTGCAAAGGTCGGCCCTCGGTAATCAAACTATGTCTCTCTCCTGCCTATCAATCTTTAGTTTAGTCGGCTTCATAGAACAATAATTTAAACTAATTAAAAAACGGGACCGTTTTACTAAAGCGCTACAACGATCTGTTGGCAATCGAGTACTGGAGAGTCGTATTACTCTGTATGCTCCAAAGCAAGAGACCGTCGTAAGATACTTTATTTAGTCAAGACTCCGCACAGCATCTAAAGCTATAAAGGATTGATTGCCTTAAAAATGGCTTTCTCCCAGCCACCGGAATGATCCACTCTTGTGTGAATACCCGACCAAGGATATCTTAACTTTCAGTGATTGATCGAGCGTACGCAGTACTCCGTACTTTGCATGGCGCTCAAGACACGAGATAGTTGTCTTCTCGTCGTATTGTGTTTGGAGCTATGTGGCTCAAAGTCACTGCAAGCTTGACTGCCCCCAATGACCGTAAGACAAAGGTGCTCTAACTTGGTACAAGGCATATCGTGCAGCTCGGCGCTCACCAGCGCGTCAACACATGCATGCATGGTTTTCTACATCAACTATTAGGTCTTGTCTTGAATGAGATCAGTATTAGGACGAAGAATTAAAGCTATTAGATGGTCAAAAGACACGATGTAAAACGGTAGCCAATCCAAATCCAGCATACATAAAGGAAAACGAAGAGTCTTTGCAACATCCGTCATAGCTCATATTCTACAATTGCCCAATCATAGTGTCAACACCATTTCCCCAACCCTGTGAGCCTGCAGTACTCTTTGCTACCACGTCAAGAGCCAAAAATGCTTTTGCGCAGACGATCCCGCACCCGTGATTTGGATTTTGTACTTGCAAAACTCCCTTGATGACTAGCAGACCACGGCCGCTCTCGTAGATCCTCATCATCGTATTCGTCGTGCTCATTGAGTTGTTCAGCAGCGGCCACTGCGACCTGCGGCTTTGGGTGCTCGTGTTGTAATGGAGGCAGTTGTGGCAGTTCTCCCTTCAGCGTGCGCTCGACACTTGCATATTGTTGTTGCCAATCCTCGTGACGAGTTTGTGCATCCAAGAGACGAGCATGAGCATCATCGCGCCGCGTCTGAATCAGACGAAGCTCGTCGTCCAGATGCTTGATCTCGTCTTGCGCTTCGTTCACAAGCCGGTTATATTCTTGCACCTTCCGACCAAGCGGCTGAAGAACGGTCTCCATGACGCTTGGTGTCTTGAGCCGCTCTATGGCGGCACCAGGGTTCGGAAGGACCGCTTGGGGCTGTCGAGACGCGACGCTGGGTGGCCTGGCCCCCGCTGGTTGTGAACGTGGGTTGGTTGGCGGTGGCTGGCGTCTTTGTTCAACATTCGCATCGGCACTCCGGTTCAATGCTTGCTCTGCAGAGCGGCTGCCCGCCTCGTAGGATGGTGGCCGCTGCCGAGGCGCTTGGGTCTCCCGTGCTTGGGAAACATTTGGGTCCATGGGGACGCCTCGTCGGCGATCCCCTGCCGGGGGCGGCTGGTGTTGAGGCTGGTGTTGAGGTTGGCTGGGAGAGCTTCCCCCAGCGTAGTTGAGAGGCTCGGAATATAATGGCTGGCTGGAAAACGAGTCGGGGTAGGGAGGAGAGGGTCGCTGTCTGCGTGAAGGCGAGACGTCGGCATCGTCTGAGCCTTGGCGATATCGCTGGCGAGTTTTCTTGGGCGGCGCAGAGCCACTGCTTGGATACTGAAGTGTTATACTCATTGTGATTGCCTTGAGACAATAGTTTGGGTCGACAGGAAGTTGGTTTAGCTCTCAGCTGGAATGCAAAATTCTTATACTGCGTAGAAACACTGGTGGCTGGGTGCCTCTCCCTCCCAGCCCCCGATTTCTGTGGTATGGCTTAGTGGATCAGTAAAATAGTCTCCATATTATGGGCGGTGCCAGCCGCACAGCGATCATTTAGTTGGCCCATCGCCGATCTGCGAGTACGAGGATATGCTCCGTACCTAGCCACATTTTATTAGTTAAGTTGATGATTACGCCGTCTGCCTACGCAATACTACGTACACTGTTCCCGTACTTGTGCGGAGTACTCATAAGATAGACAGTTACTAAGAATAAAATATATTTACGTACTACCTGGTGTGGATCGTCTGCACACGTTCTATGTAAGATACTCCGTACGGGAGTACGTATTACGTCTCCTAATAATGGCACAGACCGCCATGCAGATCTTCAAGGCCCGTCAATCTAACGGCGAGACACTAATACGTACGGAGTACGGAATAAAATACATGCATGGCATGGCTTGCTTTTCTGCCTCCTATCGGCCTACGTGGTGGCCAATTTGTGGGTTGCATTTTACGGAGTAGTCCTCGTACTCTCGTGAAACCCTTTTTGCACCTGGAAAGAGCGAGTCGCGCCAGCTGTGGTCGAGGGGGCTTGGAGTACTTATTTTGCGATATTTTTTTACCGGACAGCTTTATTCATTTAACAGCAACGCTAGTTACCAGGAACTTGAAGCACGTTAGAGCGCGCACACCAAGTTGATCGCCCCATCGTCTCGGATACCACAGAATAATACGCGCCAGAGTCAACAAATTTTGCGTTGTTTTCAGTTCAAAATTCGCTGAGGTTGTAATGACAGCGCGCATAGCCACAGACACCACATAGCAAGCGTAATATTTTATGTTGGGTACTTAATCTATGTGGTCTTTGGTAATGCTCTTGAAAATGGTGATTCCTGTAGTTACACCGTATCTATGAAAAATCGCACCTTCCCAATATGCCACCACCATCTGTAGCTACGCTTTAAGCTGCAAAGATTGTATGAAGATAAGTGCAGTCCCCGCAACTTGCCGAAGCCCAACACATGTTATACAAGGTGTCCATTGATGCATGCCACCTCAAAGGGCAGTAATATGGAGTTTCGCTTCAAACCGTCAATGTGACAAAATGGCTGTAAAATAAACCTCAACGCCTGTAATCAGATTAAGCCTATATTGTCCGTTGGTCAATTTTGTGATAAAAGCACATTCCATAAATACACGAAAGGGGCTTTCCATATAACACCACCCTTCTTAACCGCTTTTACCGTACCCTTTTTGATTAGCTGTGCAGGCCCGAGGTGCGCTTGCGCATGACTTCTCTCCGCTTCTTGTCTTTCTCTGATAGCAGTATACATATTAGCAAACAAAACACCAATATAAAGAGAACCCATGGTACTCACCAGCATCCCATGTTATGAATTCATGTAGCGCCGATCCTGCAGGCACCATGGGGAGAACGGGAACCTTCTTGTCTGTCATGACTTCCAATAGAGCCGGACCATCGCTTTCGATCAGCCATTTCAGGCTGTCTGCCGTCTCAGCGGGGTTAGACACACGTCGGTGTTGTAGCCCCATGGCGTCAGCCAGTTTCATGAAGTCGGGGTTCTTTTGGTGTGTATGGGAGTAGCGATCTTCGTAGAAAAGATTTTGCCATTGTGTGACCATTCCCTGTTCCTCATTGTTCAAGACGATCACTTTAACGCCAATCCCAAACTGTGCTGCCGTAGAAAGTTCAGTAAGCGTCATGTTAAAGGACGCGTCGCCATCAATGTCAATGACAAGAGCATCCGGCCGGGCAACTTTCGCCCCGATAGCCGCTGGCAAACCGAAGCCCATGGTTCCCAGGCCACCCGAGGTTATCATAGTCCGGGGGTGCCTCCAGCGGAAGTGCTGGGCGGCCCACATTTGATGTTGGCCAACGCCTGTGGCGATAATTGTGTCTTGCTTGCGGTCGGCGGTAAGATTGCTGAGCTGCTCGATCAAACTTTGCGGTTTGATTAAGCCACCGCGTTCCTCACGTTCAAACGCAGAAAGAGGCCAGCGCTTCTTCCATTCGTTGATGTCGGCAAACCATTCCTTTCGGTCATCGAGAGTCCTTTCCTTGACTTGAGGAACAAGAAGCTTCAAGTTCGTAGCAACATCCCCTTCAACAGACTCTGTAGCCTGCACTACCTTGTTGATATTTTTTGGCATGATTTCAAAGTGGACAATGCCACCTCTGCCTTCGGCTGCCGCTGCTTTTGCGCCAGGTGCGAATTTGGAAATATTTCCCGTAACGCGATCATCAAACCGTGCACCAAGAGCAATAATGAGGTCAGCATTCTGTATAGCCATGTTGGCATAGGCCGAACCATGCATGCCGAGCATATGAAGCGATTTCTCGTTTAGTTCATCGAAGGAACCGAGGCCCTGGAGCGTAGTTGTCACTGGTATAGAGGACTTGTCGGCGAGCTCCTTGAGAAGCTCAACGCCTCCATCAGAGCATGTGACGCCATAGCCAGCATAGATGACAGGTTTTTTGGCAATATTGATCAGATCGGCAACTCGGGAGATTGACTGTTCAAGCTGTTTCTCACTGAGTGCTTGCACGGCGCGTGAGGCAGCACTCGGGATCGACGGAATATCACAGTCAGTGGGTATCGCACGTCGTAGTACGCCGGCGGTGATGTCTTTGGGTAGGTCGACTAGAACAGGGCCGGGTCTGCCGCTCGTGGCAATCTCGAATGCTTCATTGATCCGG
This sequence comes from Grosmannia huntii, assembly GCA_019925595.1. Classification (NCBI taxonomy): domain Eukaryota; kingdom Fungi; phylum Ascomycota; class Sordariomycetes; order Ophiostomatales; family Ophiostomataceae; genus Grosmannia; species Grosmannia huntii. Next base: position 23,450 of record JADHKJ010000024.1, read on the forward strand.
CGCGGCAACTCTGCAACGCTCTTCACCATAACGTTCCACTTCGTACAGGCCCTTGAGATGCCGATCACATCAGCTTCCTGAAAAGAGTCGCTACCAATGGCCGAAGTAGGAACCTGGCCTGAAAAAACCACCATGGGTGTCCCGTCTATAAATGCGTCGGCCATGGGGGTGATGACATTTGTTGCACCGGGTCCAGAAGTGACCACAACCACTCCAGGTTTTCCAGATGCACGCGCATAGCCCTCGGCCATGTGCCCTGCTCCCTGTTCGTGTTTTGGGAGAATGAAGTCGAAGTATTTCGAGTTGTAGATAGCATCAAAAACGGGAAGAATAGCGCCACCAGGGTAACCAACTGACAAAATGGTTAGCGTATGGGAGCATCGCCTAGCAAACTTATACGACATACAAATATGCTCAACGCCATGTCTCAGCATCATTTCGTGGAAGATCTCTCCACCTGTCTTTCCAATGAACCTAGGATTCAGCGCCTTGTCAGATATGTCATCTTGATTGAAACAAGGGTTAACATACGACTCGTCCATGACAGTCCGTCGGGGATTGACGAGAGGTTGTACATGGCTTCTGTCATTTTTGTTGAAGCTCGGGCTGGGTTTTGTGCGCCCACCACTGTTACACGTCGCATCTACGGTCAGTTCGAAGCATCCAAGATGGTATAGCAGGTCAGAACGTACACAGGAACAGTAGCAGAAGTCGTTTGAGTCCGAGCTCTGATCGTCGTCGTCCGAGGTATGATATGTGTAGAGGCAGGTGAATCAACAAAACCTCTCATTGTACGGCATGGCCTGAGGGCCTGCCGCACAATTTTGGTTGAAAATGTTGAACGGAGCATGGTAGGCAACAAGAAGGTTCGATGATTAGGACGGCGGTGGCGATGGCCGCAATTGCTACAGAGAGGTAACGACAAAAGCAGGTAGCAAGAGTCCCAATTCTCTGCGCAGAGCCAGGTACTGCACAATTATACGAAATATGCTTTCAGAAAGATCGGGGAAGTTCGAGATGACTCACAAATTCGTACAGGAGTCTGTTTCCCCTCTTCGATATTATTTATTCGGAAAAAAAATCGTCTTTTTTTGCCGATTGTGGGGCGACCCAATTCGGCACATTTCCGATATAGGTGGAGCATAATAATATTATTACTGTTTATCTTAGTCAACTCGGTCACATGATTACAGCACAAACAATAACGCTTAGCGCAACGCCATACGTACGGAATACGGAGTACGGAATACAGCATCCTATTGTAAGATACCAGACGAGCGGTAGCCTTCAACTCACTCTGCGCCATCCTGATTAAAAGATACCGAGATTTTGCCTAAAGCTTCTTCAAGAAGTCTTAAAATTCCACCAACACAGTACGGTACTATTACATACACGGTACTGCCACTGCTGTGCTGCAGATGACCGCCTACAGTTGGTGTTCGCATTTTACTAAAACACTCCGTACTTGCAAAACATATAAATAGAACCATGTTTGCTCACCATTTGACTTGCCAGACATCACCACATCTGTGCCTAAACTAATGTTAAGCTCGCATTCCCTTGTTTGACCTTTAATTTTCTCATTTTTATTTCTGCACCGCAAGTCGGCTTTATAAGATATGCAAATGCGAGAACTTGCCTAAAGACGATTCGTTCCCTTTGCCCTGACGGTCAGCTCTGCGAAGTGGCCATAACAAATACATAATGCAGCACGTCACAGCTAGGCCATTGGTCGTATATTAGGCGAATTTAATTGGATAACCGCATTTCTACTACTGTCAAGATTGTCGTTACGAGGTCCATGCACTTCGCCTTCCCCGCCTTCCGGACCTTGGCGAATATAGCTGTCAGAGCTGTTGCTTTCCTCGCCAGCTAAGACAGCGTTATACTTTCTGAAAACCGTTTCCACCAGCAGGTTAACCTCGTGTCGGTCACGTCCGATGACGCCAGCCTCAAGGAGTGCATGTGTTTCTTCAATCCATACTTGCAAGCGAGTGAACTCGATTTCGTCCTTGTGCAATCTCTCCTGTAGGCCTTGTCCTTTGAAGAGAGCCAACACTCCCGCTATGACAGTGTTGATCGAACCGAGGACTGTGATAGCCACTGCATGATTCCTAGCAACGGGTCCAAAAGCCGCTAAAGTGGCGCCGACCAGTATCTGGAGCAAATGGCACGTGTATGTAATGATGCTAAGAGTTGTGTATTGCCATATTTTCAAATGTCGTCCTTTGATAACAGCACGATAAATTCCGGTTGCTGATTTGCGCCCCTGTTCCACAGTCGACAGCTCTGTATCACCAACCGGCTGGCTATTGATGCTAACAGCATGCCGAAAAATGGACAGGCTTTCTTCACCCTCCATGCGTGGACTGAGGCCCGCCGGGGCTCCCAAGATATGGTCATTATGGAAAGAAAGCCCTCTTGGCTGGTGCGGGTTGCGCTCTGGTTGGTTTGTGGGTGCAAGGGATGCCGGGGCCTGAGGCGAATCTGTGGTAAGTATAGTAGTGCTAGCTGTGGGCGAAGATTGGGCTTTTAGGGGCAAGCGAAGTGGCGGCGAGAAGCGTTGTGCTGCTGCTGTCCGGGACAGCAGTGGCATTTGCTCATTATTCTCCCTGATAGTTCTGTCCTTGTTGGCAGTTGGCATAGAATGAGCCATATTAGTTATGTTTCGAATTGAAATCGGGACTTAGGTTAAAGAAGGGCTTGGAATGCTGAAAGGATGATAGAGCGAGTCGCTAATAAAGAGAATACGGCTTGGGGCTGTTCGGAAGATGGAAACGTGTCTATGGACGGCCTTCTACGATACCAAAGAGGAAGTCGCGTATTACTACGAAGTATTCGATGGGTTTACGGCCGAGGAGGAATGACCAAGTGACAAGCTCGTATAAACTGCGCGCTGTTATGGCCGAGATAACATCATTTTGTCTTACTTGTAACTACAGAGTATCCAAGGCCCGTTTGCTTTCTCTTCAGTGCGGTTTAAAGTGGACCCCGTAGCTCCTTCCCGAAAAATCAAAAAAAAATTAGTGACTGTCGAGTGCACACGTGACTAAAGCCAATCGCGAAACACCCAAAATTTCAACGCGACGAGTGGCGCTCCCCAGCAATCGGAAGCTCACATCCACAGCCATTTCTCTGAATCTGCGCGCCAGACATTAGCACCCTTACTTTGTGAATCATATCCGTCTATAGCCTTTTGGTACTTGCTCTAAACGTGCAATTAGACATCGCTGTCTACTCGCTGTCTATATGGTTCTTTTGCTGCTTACTCTCCCCGTCAGACTCGCATTACGGCGGCAAAGCAAGCACAGCTGCAGCGATCCGACCTCCTCCATCACCGATCTTCTCCTGCATGGCATGATCTTATAGATCTTGCTTCTTACAATGAGCAATGCAACATCGGCACCGCAGGCCTATTGGTCCTCGTATGCACCCCGCTTACGCGCCTACAACAACTCCCTCCTCGTCCCAGTCAACCCCAGTGCTCCCGCAGTCCCAAAGACTACTAAACGGGGAACGACTATAATAAATTACGCAGAAGACGGGTTTGACGACTACGATGATGACGACGATGATCTACGGCGAAGGCCTTCGAGCCTGCGAACCCTTCGGCGGGATGACAGTGTCAACAAGATTGAGACTAGCGATAAGATTGGGAAGGAAACTTCACTGCCCGTCGAAGTGCAGGGCATCTGGAGAGACTGGCAGGGCAAATCAAGACTTCCACGATCAGACTCGGCAAACCATGTGCAAGCTTGCCTTCCATCGACTCTTATACCTATCCGCATCGACGTAGATATTCCGGCCTTCATCCCTGTGGCGCCTCTTGGGCCGCCCATCGGACCACAGCCGGGTACATCAACTATCAATTCACAGTTTGATATGTCAAATCCTCTCAACAGACAGCCCGAGATGACGTCTCCCTACCGCCTGCGAGACACATTTTTGTGGAATCTACACGAGACGCTCATCACGACAGATCAATTTGCCCTTGGCCTCGCCCAGGATCTCGATCTCCCCATCCGTTCTCCTGTCGCTGCGGAAATAAGCAAGCAGATTCGAACACAACTCGAAGAATACGCCGGTGTGGCACTCCATCCCCTTTTCCACACACAAACAGGCTCCGGCCTAGCCACGCGAACCCCCGATTCATCCACACCTAATCCAACTGCTGCGTCAGACACACAAAATCCTGGGCCCTCGGTCGCTACTCTTTCTCCGAATGCCGTGAAGGCTGCCGCCACTGCCATACATCCCGACTCAGACGACTATAATCCTGACGACACGTATCGATGTATCGTGAACTTAAACATCAACTTGTCATCCCGACTGTACACTGACAAATTTGAATGGTCTCTTCTCCATCCTCCTGGGACGGCCGAGGCCTTTGCCCAACAAACTTGCGCCGATCTAGGGCTGTCTGGGGAATGGGTCCCCGCGATGACCCATGCCATCTATGAGGCTGTCTTACGACTAAAAAAAGAAGCTTGTGAGGCGGGTGGACTGGTGGCAGGCTTTGGTCCTGGTGGCCTGACGGATTTTCCCAACGACGCTGCAATTTCAGCAGCCGGGGAAGGAGCTGGCTGGAGATACGATCCGGAGCACCTCGGCGGCCAGTGGGAGCCGAAGCTCGAAACGCTGTCCAAGGAGGAAATCGAGAGACGCGAAGGTGACCGTGAGCGCCAATTGCGACGTCTGCGTCGAGAGACAGCTCGATTCAGTAGCAACACTGGTATGGCCGGTGGAGTCCCCCTCGGCTTCGGTTTCGGGGGCTTAGTAGAGCAAGAAGAGGAACGGATGGGGCGTGGAGAACGAAGCAAAAAGAAAAAACGGTTCCGGAGCTTGTCGCCGCTTGCTCGGTCAGGCACTCCGGGTGGGCGAGGCACGCCGGATACCAGTGGAGGGGGTTATGGAGGCGGTGGCACTCTTGCCGACAGCGAACGCACTGCATGGCGCTGTTCACATTGCCGCATATGGGGAACCAGTGTATGGGCTGTCCGCGACGGGCCCTTAGGACCACGGGTAAGCAGAACAAGAACGCCTCATTTGTGCGGATTTCAGCTGACTTTTCATAGACCCTTTGCAACAACTGTGGCTTCATGTTTGAGCGAGACAGAAAGCTGCCACGTTGGACAAAGCTCCTCCATGTTAACGATCCGATACTGTTGTGATGCAAGTTACTCGTCTAGAACTCGTGCGGAAATCGGGGCAATCAATGGCCGGATTTTGGTATTATTACTTCTGTCCGACTTCTCCATTCCTGTCTAGCTCACACGATCGGTTGGGTTTGTATTGTTTTATATATACCATGGGGGCTTGGTAAGATATGTTTGGGATGGTGACTTGGGCGCTTTGTAGTTGCAAATAAACTTTTAATACAAAAGGAAGGCTGGGGATAGACAAGCATAGCTTGCTCTCGCCATCTTTTATTTCTTTTAGCTTAGGATCCTTGGGCGGCTATTCGTGGAAACGCTCGCGAAACTAATAATATGTTCACATCTTCCGTAAGATGGTTAGTGGAGAGACTACGGATTACATCTTATGATGACAGGAGAGGAACCCCGCAATCATACTACTCGTATATCTACGATTTTTATCCCCTCGCACTTTATAACTCTCGCACTTTGAAAAAGACATGTCCCTACGTCTACAGTCATTCGTGTCGAAATAACTAGCACTATGTCGGTTCCAGTCGCTCATACTCTTTCCGAAATCTACCCTGAAGATGCCGTCGAGGCTCAAACGGCGCGTTGGCGAGGTCTACTGTCGGCCTTTGAAACTCGATACGGACATGCTGCCGACTTTGTTGCCCGCAGCCCCGGTCGCGTGAACATAATCGGCGAGCATATCGATTACTCGCTGTATAGTGTTCTTCCTATGGCCATCACTGCTGATTGTCTTCTTGCCATCCGTTCCGTCGACTCTTTTGGTGGTGCCAATTCCGCCACCTTCAAGGTCCAAATCGCCAATGTACAGAGTTCCAAATTCCCTGCTCACGAGTTTGACGTCTCGCGCGATACGGTAGAGATCGATGCAACGGTACACGAGTGGGCAAACTATTTCAAGAGCGGCCTCCGCGGTGCCCTGGACTTGCTGAGAAAAAAACATGGCAATGGCTTCACTCCAAAGAGCATGCAGGTTTTGATGGATGGCACGGTACCTGTAGGTGGAGGTCTGAGCTCCAGTGCTGCATTCACTAGCGCCAGCGCTTTAGGTGTTATGTTTGCAAACGGAGAGACAAAAATCGACAAAACTGAGCTCACTGAACTCGCTATTGTGAGCGAGCGGAGTGTTGGTGTGAACTCTGGAGGGTTAGTATAGACATATTTTACCCCCCCCCCCCCCCCAAACTGTCCTGACAAAGTGCGAACATCGTGCTAATGCCGGCACTCGCAAACCAGAATGGACCAGTCTGCTTCTGTCTTTTCGGAGCAAGGCTCGGCTCTCTTTGTCTCCTTTACACCACAGTTGACTGCAATGCCCGTTTTCTTCCCTCCTACCGACCCGGAATTGTGCTTCCTCATTGCGCAATCCTTCGTGGCGGCAGACAAATACGTCACCGGACCCGTCAACTACAACCTTCGTGTGGTTGAGTGCACTCTTGCCGCAGCCTACATGAACGCTGTACTTAATCCGCCGGGTACCGTACTTCCTAGCGACTCTGGGCCTCTTGGAATCAGCCTTCATGGCTTCCATGATACTTATTTTCGCCTCAAGAGACTTAATAACTCGCCCGTCGCAGACAGCGCCGAATACGAATTGCAGCAAATGTTGGATTTAGTTGAGAAAGTCCTGCCAAAAGAGGGCTACACAAGAGAAGAGATAGCGTCTATCCTGGGCATATCCATTACCGAGCTGGACGTCCGCTACATGTCTCGCTTCCCCGTCCGTGCGACACTCTTCAAGCTCCAACAGCGTGCTCGTCATGTCTTTGGTGAGGCAAGACGTGTGCTAGATTTCATGAAATTGTTGAGCGCAGAAGCTCACAATTCCAATGATTCCGGCACTTCTACCTACAACGAGAACCTGGGCGCGCTCCTTAACGAAACGCAAGATTCCTGTCGTGATCTGTACGAATGCAGCTGTCCAGAAATAGACCAGTTGTGTGCGATTGCTAGAAAAGCAGGCAGTTATGGAAGCCGCCTCACTGGCGCCGGGTGGGGTGGATGCAGCGTCCACCTTGTTCCGGTTGACAAAATCACCGCAATCAAAGAGGCTTGGGAATCGGAATATTTCTCCAAAAGGGACTTGACACCAGAGCAACGGGAAGCTGCAGTCGTTGTGAGCAAACCTGGAAGTGGGAGTGCTCTGCTGAACACAAGCACCGGCCGTCTTTGATGTTAGCACGTTAACGGTTATTTATTATACGGCATACCTTACGTCTTCAGTTGTGAAATGATATTAGTGAGGACTTAGGACAAGTGAAACGCACAAAATCAATGCTCCTCTGCTGGGCCAAGATCGTTTCAAAGAGCCTCCACATCACTGCCCTGCTTGCCTCTCCTGCGATCGATATTCTGAATCCTTCGGTGTCTCTTGACCTGGACACGCCGGTATTTCATGTAGAGGTTCACAGCGTCCCTCAACAAAATGAATAGGCAACCTCCAACCAAACTCCTGCCCCATTTTTCTTGCAAAAGACCGGTCGGTCGTCTAAGTGGCGGTCGTACGACCCATGCGCGGGGCAGTGCTTGTTCTAGCAGCTGGCCACATATTCCGGAAATGCGAGGTAGTAAAAGCTGTGTTGCCATGGCGGTCACGATATCCGAAAAAGGCGTCGCCGCCCGGTTTCCGTCTCCTGCTCCTGCCGCCTCAACTCCATTCGCCGGAACCTGTTCGCCAGGTCTTTCTCGTAGGACGTCAGGAGGTGGTAGTGCTGGTAGCTCTTGTAGTTCTTCGTCACCCTGTATATGCGCGCCTAGAGCCTGATTTTCTGGGAGCGGCGGCAACGGCTCTTCAATCTCCTCTAGCTCATCTGCCTGGCCGACGATCAACTCCAGTTGAAACTCAACTCCTTGGCCATTGCCAAAGGCTGCCGCCGCACCGGCATTTTCCAACACCATGTTGTTGTCGTTCCGCAAGAAGTTTGCGATGCCAACTCCCAGTCTCCAGATGTTGGCAGCAATGCCCCCTCTCCTCTGTGCGCCCACTTCCTCCATGTCATCCCTGACGTCATTCTCAGGCAGGTGAGCCCCATCGGCAGCTGCGTCCCGCATATTTCGTCCTCGGAGAACCTGGTTTAGTCTGTTTTCAAAAGAACCAAACAGTCCATAGTATGCCCGTGAGTATGCGAGACTGGTGTAGGGCAGTAACGTCAGGGCCCATTCTGGAGATGGTGGCCACGTAACAGGTATTTTTCGAAAATTGAGAGTAAAGCTATACTATAACAAGTATCCGTTAGCAGTGGTTTTCTCAAGAACCAGCGTAGAAGAAGCTCATTAGAGAGATGGGGAAAATACAAGACATGATACACCGACCGCAGCCGCATCCCCTAAATTGGGCAACGCCCGGTGAAATAGCAAGAAGGGCGCGATAAGATTCAGCAAGTAAAACTTCCACACAAGGATAGCACCGTCTTTCCATGAAAACGGGGGATCTCGGGAATTGGAGAACATCAACTTTCGAAGACCAAGCCAGTTCAGCGTAGAGCGGGGACCGGCGAAGGCTATCATTGACTGGAGCCCATAGTATCCAGAGCCAACGACACCCATTGTCATAAGAGTAGAAGCAATTATAAAATACGAAGCTCGACCATAAGCCTTGCCGTATCTGTCGTTAAGCGCAATAATAGGGTCCCATGGTTCAGTCACACGAATGCGACTATTGCACGCCGGGCATCGCAACTTTTTCTTCAGTCCCCCAGAAGTCTCAGTCTCCGCAATCCATTGTAACATGCAACTCTCATGCGCATCCAGGGTACACGGGCAGGGCGTGACCCAAGGCTGGCCTGGCGTCTCCTCCGATGTCTCGAAACAAATGAAGCAAGACTTTGCATTTGTTTGGTCCGTTATCCTAGGCGAACTCGAGTATGGAGGTGATGGCCGAGACAGATCCATATCAAACCCTTGTAGAGATAGGGCCTCCGTTCCGTTGGTGCTGTTATATATAGAATATATAGAAAGAGACACAAGATATTAAAACATCTCTCGGCGAGTTGCTACTGGGCGCTGGAAAGCCTCGGACAGTGCAGTCAGATCGAATGATCGGCGCAAAGAAGGGTCGCCACTTTTCTGTACAGATTCATGTACACACTAGTCAAGTTCCTCAGCTCATGTCTAGTGCTGTTTTGTTTGTCGAGAAATGGTATCCGCGTACGAAGCAATCCGTACTCCGGATAATTTGCGAGATTATTTCTATAAACGAGATCCAAAGAAAGATCACGTGATTTAATTGTCCCACTTTAATAAATCTTACGTATTGTTCTCCGTACGGAGTACGAAGTACGGAGGTAATCTATATTAATACTCCGTACGAAGTATCTTACAATATATCTATCTCTTATACCCCGCCACAGCCCTCGTCCGGTATCCTAGATCGTGGTCAATCTCTCGTGTCTTTGTACCTGCGCATAACTCTAGAATGGTCTGCTCCTCTTTCCTACCCTGTAGTCTATCCCCCCTCCAAATCGCACGAGCCTGTTCTAACGTGGTCTGTTCTTTCAGGCATTGTCGTCAAAGCAGCGTCTGGCACTGGCCATATGCGATTTCCTCTCTTCATCCACATCTGATGGTACCATCTCTGTCGATGATGGCGACTCTATCGATGTGGCCGTAAATTGCATCTCCGAGGCTTTCAAGATCGACCCTACCGATAAAGCTGCAATCACGGAAGCTGTTGGTGACCAGAATTTACAGAAGATTTACAGCGTGTATGAAAAACTCAAGGATTCCACCAAGGCTTCCTCCCAAACTACGATGCCAGAATCGCCGTCCTCCACGTCTGCCTCTGTCCCTACATCCTCAGGCTCTGTCACTGAGGCGGCTAAGAAAGAGGCCGAAGGCTTGAAATCGAAGGGCAACGGTGCCATGGCGCAGAAGGACTATTCTGGGGCCATCGATCTATACACAAAGGCGCTTGATCTCTATCCCAGGAACGCCATTTATCTGTCCAACCGTGCTGCTGCATATAGTGCCGCCAAAGACCACGAAAGCGCCCAGGCTGATGCAGAGGCTGCTGTTGCAATTGACCCAAACTATACAAAGGCGTGGAGCCGGCTAGGATTGGCAAAGTTTGCTCTCGGGGATGCGAAGGGTGCTATGGAGGCGTACAAGAAAGGTATCGATTATGAAGGCAACGGAGGAAGCGATGCGATGAAAAAAGGCTTCGAGACAGCCAAAAGAAGAGTCGAAGAGCTCAATCCTGACGATACCACGACAGCTTCTACTTCTCGTGGTGCGGCTGCTACGGGCGCACCTGACCTGGGAGGTCTGGCCAGCATGTTTGGAGGCGGCCGAGGTGGCAATGCAGCTGGAGGTATGCCCGATCTCAGCTCCATCATGAACAACCCCATGTTTTCCTCTATGGCCCAGAACCTTATGAGCAACCCGGACTTGATGTCGAACTTGATGAGCAACCCTCGATTAAGGGATATGGCAAGTCAATTTGGAAGTGGAGGGGGAATGCCTGATTTGTCAGCACTGATGTCCGACCCAAACATTGCAGACATGTAAGTGATAATGAAGTTGAGTTATGTTTCGCTGCCGCTCTGATTATCATCCTAACATCCTTTTTTTGTTCTTCTAGGGCACGTTCAATGATGGGAGGTGCTGGAAGGGGAGCATCTGGCGGGTCTAACGAGTGATAGCCAATCCCATCTTCTTTGTTGTATATTATGATCAGTATAACATCATCACATCGTACAGCTGGACTTTGACTTGTCCGTCGATGGACGATCATCCAAATCATCATAGTTACGAATTACATCGTTTAAGTGTTCAGTATTGTTTTTACCTCAAGTTATTTCTTTAAACAAGCCACAAGCGATATTATCGACCGTTGGAAAGGCTACGTTTGTAGTCGAAGACTCCGAGTTTAAATGGTGTTGCACAATGGTTGTCATACCTTTTTTTATTAGAAATATGGCCTCATTTTAAGTTATCTCCTAATGTATTTTTAAACTTTAATATCGTCCTTGTAAATTTTCACCCCTGAACAATCCTAGTGATTGAATCATACATCTCACTGTCACTTTCCCAGCTTTCTTGTAAAGTATACATGAGGTCAGAAATACAGCCCACTGGGTTATTTCTTTGTTTGCATTGTCAAGTCCAATTTTTTTTGGTTTTGAGCCAACGAATTGTATCCAGTCCTGTTTGCACCTTCATCCCGATACGGGCATCCAACAGAAAGGTTTCCCACTTTACCACTTTCTCAAGATACTCCTGGCATTTATTAATCTTTCTGTGTCGAAACGCATCGATGCCTTCCAGATCGGATGGGTATAAGGTAGGGGTGCAGGCTTCGTGCCAGAATAAAGCTGCAGCTTCATAGTGGGCTGCTGCAAGTACGTAATCGTCTTTACCGGGGCCTTTAAAGGAAGTCCTGCGATCTTGTCAGTAACATGTGACTCGTGGCTGTGACGGCCTCTTTGCTTACCGGTCGTGCACTAAGATATCACGTTCCAGCATCACTCGTGCATCTTCAGTCCGTCCCAGCGACCGCATCAACGATACCTGACATAGATTTCCAATGGCCAATTCGTCTGTTGTGGCCTGTAACACCTCTACTACGTCCAGATGTGCCGTACACCTCTTCCATTGAAGGCATGTCAGAGCTTTCTCCAAATATCTGGCAGGCATTCTTTTGCTACCATTCCACAGATAAATCATTTCTTGGGCAGGACTCGCCCCTATCGAATCTGCTAGGTCGAGATTCAAAGCTTTAGCGCGCTCCTCCCATTTTGTGATTTTGCGTATAACGAACGCATCAAACGGCATCTGCCTTGACATGAATTTTTTTTTGCCAGCCATGGTTGGCGCCAGGCGAAACAAATCCTCGGCTGCTTTCTTGTGTTTGGCAGCTGCGGTTGTTGCCTCTGTCTTTTTTGCCTCGTCCAGGAGCGAAAACGCTTGGTGGAAGGCATCACGGTATAATTCCAACTCTGCGCAACCAGCATTGTAGTAGTATAAAGCGTGCGACCAGTCATTGAGCTTTACGCAGTGCAGAAATGTGTCGCGCATCAAGCTCCAATCCATGGTGCACATAGCATTAAGCGCCAACTCAAATTTGGTCAAAGCTGTGATTTGCCGTATGCGTCCTGCATCACCCTTGGAAAGTATGTCGATAGCTTCCTCGATGTTTCGGCCAATTGCCAGGGCTCTTGCTTCTTCGAGTCGCCATAGCATACTATCCGGGTAAAGAGACCTCATTTGTGCCAGGAGGCCCTTGCATCGTTCCCGGGGATATCCAACTATCTCCTCCGGGTTGGCCAGTTCTTTGATATCTGAATGCGTGGGGATAATGTCACAGTATCCAATGGAGCTGTTGTAGTATGCCAGCAGAACCAGGCCGGCCACCCCTCCATTGACATTTTCAAACTTGGTGCTTCGCCAAAGCATACGAACACCGCGATCACGGTCGCCTTTGAATCCGATGATGTATAGAAGCCTTGAGAACGCAGGTGGAACCATTGAGATTAGCAGCAACAGAATGCCAAAGCACATATTGGAGCCTGAATGCACGAATATATCCACTGGGTCTGTGAAACATTTATGGCCGTTTCCGAGTCCCATCCCTGCTTCTTCAGCAGGAGGGGGCTCGATAGGGGAGTTCGATATTTTTTTCGGTGTTACTGTCTGCGTCACTGCGCCCAGTGCGTTTGCTCCAACTGCAGAACCGCTGCGGGTTTCATCCACACAGCCACGATCGCTATCGCCTGACCTTACAAAAGTAAACTCCAGATCGTCAAACGTGCCTGGCATATTGTCCTCTGCAAGAGCTGAGCGTTCTGCGACCTTGTCTGTGGTGCCATTTTCGTGATTGAACAAAACAGCTTCGGACTCCATGATACCGCTGAGCGAAATAAACGCTTTGCGCAATTTATAGAATCCCTTTATTGCTTCCGTCAAGCTCTCGTGCAGAACAGCAACTATTGCCAGCATCAGTTGTGCCTCGGCATGCACCAAAGTGAACTCGCTGCCGGGAGGATACGTTTGGGTAGCTAGGATTTCATGAACAGACGGTTGTGGTTGAGCAGACGACTGCATTGCTGCCCGTTTCTGGGCCTTTTTCATGTCGGCCCATGCGCGAGCCTCACAATCGGTGAGGCGTGCCGTAGCTTCAGCCATGATTTCCTTTTCGAATCCGAGAACGGAGCTCACGAATGTAGAGATACCCAGGCCGAGTTGATGAAAGGCAGAACTATCCTTACGCCGTCGGAGCCGAGTCTCTGCCCCATCAATATCATCGTTCAGAATCAGTGCCGTGGCCGCCATGGCATCTTCAAGATCAGAGATCTCCCCATCCTGCTCTCTGTCTGCTATAGCGGTGGTAGACGTAGACGCTGAGACAACCGGACTGGAGCCAGAGCTTTCTCTTCCGGGCGACGGTGAAGCAGAGACGCCACGGAACCAATTTCTAAGCGACATGTTCGAAAAGTATCCTGGCTATGTTCGCCCGACAAAAAAATACGAATTTGGCCTGTGTATGATGAAGAAAGCAAGGCAATCAAGGCGTAGAAATGGTAAAGGCTTAAATCACTGTAGTAGTGGCGGACTAATCAACAGCTTTACCCGTTGTGGAGTGGGGCTACCCGTAAGACGGGCATTTGACCATGATACTCCGTAAGGAGAAGGGGTTTCTCCGGCAAAGGCAATAAATGTGCAACTTTTATGCATTCATTAGTTCAATCACCTAAGCTCTGCTAAACCAAAGTTTAGTAATCATTTCCTGCCGTTGCTGTGGACGTCTTCCGTAGTTAGCTGTCCTAAATACCTAACATGAGACAGATATACGGAGTACTCGTATGAACATCGTCTTGTCGGACTGGACAATATGTTACGGTTGACGGCTCTGCGTCTTTCTGCCCACAGGTCCTTTTATTAGCAGGAGTTGTGTACTCCTAGTGCATCCAGTTTCCGTTTTGGAAGGCGGTGACTACCGGCTTTATTTAGGCATTATCATCCCATGCACTGCCTGTTCTTCCGTCGTCATTGTACTTTGGATACTGCATCTCACTAAAGGGCCCGTGTGCAGCGACCACAACGGCATACACTCCCTCTCCAGAACAGCACAGTTGCTAGAAAACTTATACGGCTAAGAGAAGCGACATATCAGTTATTCGCAATGGCACCGACATCAAACTCCGAGAAAGGCAACGAGCGTTTTCCTGTTTCCACATCCGAGCAAAAACCTGAACAACAGCCACAGAAATCCACTGCTTTGGAGGAAGATGACGAGTTCGAGGACTTCCCTGTTGATGGTATGTGTGGTTGCCCAACATCCGAATGCTCTTCTGTTTTTCTTGGCTGTGCCATGGGCCTACATTTTCAAGCTGACGGCTGTATCGAAATTAGATTGGAGCGTTGAAGAAACGGAAGCTGCAAGTGAGGGAGCCACGAAGCATCTCTGGGACGAGTCATGGGACGATGATGATACTAGTGACGACTTTTCGGCGCAACTGAAGTATGTCACGCCATTCATTTCCAGCTTCTTGTCTGGTTTTACGACCCCCCCCCTCCCCGCCCCCTCTTTTTTGCAATCATTTGATACTGCTTTACGGACACTGACTATCACTGTTATCAACCAGAGAGGAACTCAAGAAAGTGGACGCGTCGAAGAGAAGATAATCTCTAGAAGGTCGAGCGGGTTGACCTATCCGTAGTACACTGGAGCAACTGAGCAACCAGGTTGCCTATCGATCCACACTATTTGTATTTTGAACCTAGCATCGATGTTACCTATATTTTTACCGGGTGCCTGAAAAGGCCAGAAGAAATGCCTTATCTTCCATCCAATATGAGAGACATGACACCTATTTGGTGCTCAGTGCAACGACACCTGGAAGAGCCTTGCCCTCGAGCAACTCTAGGCTGGCACCGCCGCCGGTCGAAACATGACTGAGTTTGGCCTCGACGCCATACTTGGCAGCCACAGTAGCAGTATCACCTCCTCCGATTATGACAATTTTTCCATCCTGGGCCGCCTTGACGGCAGCATCAAGAGTCGCCTTCGTGCCGTTTGCGAACTTTTCAAATTCGAACACACCAGGTGGACCATTCCAGAGAATCGTTTGGGCCTCATCAATAGCTTGCTGGTAAAGCTTAATGCTCTCTTCACCGCAGTCCAATCCCATCCATCCATCTGGGATCCCACCCTCGTCAGTTGCCGTGCTTGTGGTCGCATTGGGGTCAAATTTATCAGCAGTGACATAATCGACTGGCAACACAATCTTGACTCCATTCTTCTCGGCCTTCTCCACGAGCTCCTTCACCGTCTTCGAGCCAGCTTCGTCAAATAGAGAGTTGCCGATAGGTATGTTATACAGCGTCTTTTTGAAGGTAAAGGCCATACCGCCGCAGATAATCAGCGTGTTGACCTTGTCGAGCAGGTTGTTGACAAGCTGGATTTTGTCCGAGACCTTGGCACCGCCAAGAATGGCCAAGAAGGGGCGCTTGGGATTCTCCAAGGCCTTTGCGAAATAATCCAGCTCCTTTTTCATCAAAAATCCAGCTGCTTTTTGCGGCAGGTTGACACCAACCATCGAGGAGTGGGCACGGTGAGCAGTGCCAAACGCGTCGTCTTGTGGACCGAACAGAGTCAGCAAGTTGCAACTAGGTTGTATTGGCGAGCACCGTGTTCCGAGGTAGGATGGTAGCTTCTTGATTGACTTACTGATGTAGACATCGCCAAGCTTTGTCAAGCCCTTGCGAAACTCCTCTACTTTTTCCTTGTCGGCCTTGACCTTGTTCCCCATTTCGTCAACGCCCTTCCCTTCTTCTTCGATGTGGAAGCGAAGGTTTTCCAGAAGAATCACGTCTCCGTCGGCCGCATTGTTTACAATGTCCTCAACCTCTGGCCCAACACTATCGGGTGCGATAATAACCTTCTTCCCGAGCAGCTTCTCCAACTCAGGAACAACAGGGGCGAGACTATACTTTTTGTTTGGGAGTCCATTGGGACGGCCAAGGTGTGACATCAAGATAACCGTCTTTGCGCCATGATCAAGAGTATACTTGATAGTTGGAATGGCGCCCGCGATACGCTGGGTGTTGGTCACCTTCTTGTTGGCGTCAAGGGGAACGTTGAAGTCAACCCGTATCAGGACGCGCTTGCCCTTTACATCAACATCTTCGATAGATAACTTGTTTGACAATGACATCTTGCTTCCTGCAGAATCAGAAAACTGGAGGCGTATTTTAGAAAGAAAGGGTTCCGACCGCAATATTTGTTGTATAGATTCTGACAGAACAATAGAAGAAAAAGAACGGAAAGGTGCGGTAGTTAAAGACGAGCAAAGTGCAGGGACTTAGAGGGGTGCGGGGTTAACGGTACTAGTTCTAAACCTATGCACGATAGGCAAGCATCTAAATTTCCATCTTTTTACCTATGAAGCTGTTAGTGCGTCAATTAGACTGTCTCATTATTTGTACCTTATGCCCATATCATAACATGATAATGAACTGATTGTTATTCTACATATAGCTTGTCTATGCTTTCCTTTCTCTCTCCAGACAGCCCACTCTATTACAGTCCGCATCTCGTGTACATCCTTTAAAACCCGCAGTCTCCAGAGCATATGGAGTCAGATCATTTACTCGCTGTACTAGTAGGGTGAGACGACTTGCCTGCTGATTATACTCAGCTTGCCTAGTCATAACGCCGCGAGCACAAAGAAAGTAGCAAAATATCAGTATATGCGCCAATTTAAAGTAGAAGCACCCTCGAATCCACGCGCCAATAAGATATTGGTGCAACATACGCCCCACATGTAATAACATGGTGACAACGAAGCTGTTACTGTTGGGTTCGTATACCGTCTCCATATGTGCCGACGGTATTCGTGATCAGCATATACTCGGGGTCTTTGGAATGGAGGCCTGTTTTTGTTGGACGTCCTCAGATGAATTCGTGAGAGATAGATAGGCAGTCCAAGCTATACCTATAGTTGAGACAAATGGCTGCAAAAATTCATGTTAGTTCTATCCAAGACGGCAGCAGGGGAAAATCAGTGACGAACAAGCTGAAATTGAACCGGCATGAGGCGGAAATTGATAATCTGTACAGCCGGCCAGATCATGAAGTTGGCCTTTAGTGTAGGTACGAACATGTCGCGCAGTTTATGCTGAACCGCACGATGGTCACCACCGTCAGTGACAGTCATAACGGTAAAAAACCACGCAATGCCTATTGGGAATGATTGCCATCTGTCAGCCACCAAGAACATCCGTCACCACATCAATATTTTCTTCTGATGTGCCTCCCCTTCGGCGCTGGTTCGTTTCAGTTGATTCGTTTCACGTACCCACGGGAGCAAATATTAGTTGGTCGAGTATAACCCGTTTTAGAGAAGGGACCATTGCACTTGTTCTCGTAATAGGGAAGCAATGCTCGAGAAAACGAAACCATCTGAACTGTATAGGTGCCATGCCGAATCCATATGCCATGAAGCGGGTAAGTCGCTCGAAGTCAAATGGCGGCGAAAGCAATTTGGATGTCGGTATGAGCTCTCGATCAGTGATAGAATTTTGCTTGTTTCTTTCCCAAATCTCGATACTGTAGGTATCGACTCTCGCATCTTCGTCTTTCCGAAGGGACTGTTGACGTAATCGTATAGAAGTGATAGATTGAGCGACTGTGTCAGCGATACCGCCAAGCACAGCATTTGTGACCATCATGGTAAGAACTGCAAACCAAAAGTTAGATATCCTGATAACAAATCACAAATAAATGGTTGTTGCAACACATACTAGGCCGTTCCTCGTAGCGAGTGTTAAATCTTGTGGCCAACCTTGCGATGATAGCCATTTCAATAAAGAATATGATAAAATGTAAAAGTGGCTGTATTCTAAGTCAGTGTCGGTTACCCTCCCTCACGACGTGTCCTGTGTTTTTGCTTGTTTCCAGTTGTTGGGGTTTCTGTAAGAAGTAGGGAGGGGTACAAACAAGATAGCCATATATAAATTTGCTATTTAACGCCCGTGACAATCGGCGTCGAGACAACAACCAAGACATGCTGGTAGATAAGATGGAAAACTCAGATAGAGAGAGGTGGAGATAATGGAAATGGGCAAGCCGGAAAGGAATGTCTTGTATTATCAATTTCCTCGAGCTTTATTTAGGCTAGTGTTCCATCGATGTTCACGTATACACAAGCCGAAGACAACGTGCTCGTTATCCTATGCAATAATGTATCGTCAGCTTGTCTGGAAAGGCATTGCTCGTCTTGTAGATGGGTATTGTTGTTCTAATGTTCCGCCAAACCGTTACAGATGCTCAGTCAGCTGCTGAGCTGCGCCACGATCTTTAGTAAGGTGAATACGGAGCTCTTTGTACTCGAACCCCAGATTTCAATACGAAGAGCCACTTATAATATTATGTAACCCCACAGGAGTACGGAGTACAAGTTTGCTCTTCGGATGTTTACTCGTACCGACCTCAGACCCTATAAATCACAGCCAATAATAACAGCTTATTATTATCTACTCTGTAATACTTCGGACTGGATAAAATATTACCCGGTAAAAATCTCGCGAAATTTCGAGCTGGTTATATCCATCGCAAGTGCGGAGTATCGAAATGACATGTTCTGCGGAAGACGTTCCCTTTACTGGTAATCGCAGAAAGTCCTACCCCAACGACCAGCATGGCTCCCTCCTCGTACTTATACACTATCCATCGCCCTGGATGCGTATCTTCATTGGCCGCTCTTACAATACGATCAGATATGGCTACGTGCTCGGTCTCCCGTCCAACATCTCTTATTTGGCGTGCCGTTTCAGCCATTCGGCCTTTTTCTTCGAACCCTGCTTCCATGGCCTCAGTTTCTTCTCGCAACCCCGCCGGTTCTAAGTCACGATCAAAACGCGTTGCAGCTGACAGAGACCCAAAAATCAAGATCTTGGACAAAGCCCTGTATAAACTCAAATTTGTTCCGCCACCATTACGCATGGGCAGAAATCGGTATCTTAGGCATTGGACAATACATCGTGCATGGCTGCTACTTCGACGCCAAAGCCGAGACCGGAGGGAACGGGAGCTTATGCAGCAATACCAAAACATGCATAATGCCTGCGAGGAGTTGCGAAAAACAGCGGGACCAGGAAAGCGAGACCTGGGATATCTGTATCGGGTTGCCATGGAGAAAAAGGGGGTATGGCGTCATGACGGTATACCCATCGAATATGCCCGCCCACAGACGGAAACACCTGCTAGAGAACCCTGGAACCACGACTGGAAACGGTGAGGTAGAGAGAGGTTGAGCTGGTGAATCAAAACAACTGTATTATGAACTCGGCCGGTTCCATCAACGCATGCCAGGTGCGCAATTCGATTAGGCTCGACGCTGTAAAAGGCTGTGGCTAAGCTCGGTATTCTCTGGTTTCAAAACCCCAGTCACATGCTTACATGTCAATCCATTCCCCAGCTCCCAAATGTTATTATGTCTTATTAGTACAAGTCATGTCGTAGTTCGTTACAACCTGTAGGTTGCTTGCTTTCTGTCAGCGCCGACGGAGCTTTTGGTCTGAGTCCATTCGCCGCTCTCGGCAACCTTCCGTGAATTGCTGAGCAAAACTGAGCAAAGTTACGTCACCCAAATCTATAAAATCACACAACAGCCACCCCCCTCTCCCTTCTCGAACGTGAGAAGAGCTGCTCGCGTGGCCGCCTCGAAGACGTCATCGACACCTTCTCCAGACAGGCTAGAGCATTCGAGGTACTTTCGCGCTCCTACTTCTTTCGCAGCCGATTCGCCTTCATGTCTAGTGACAAACCGCTGGCTTCGTTTTCGCATTTCTTCGACAGCTACCGGGTCCTCGCGAAGATCCTTTTTCAGACCGACTAAAATAATAGGCACGTCAGGGCATCTCTCCGTTGCCTCTTCAACCCACTAAGAAGCGCAAGTTGGTTAGTATCCATAGCCTTCTGCCAGTTTGCTTTGAAATTCCAACGTACCTTATGTTTCACGTTATCCAGTGAGTCCGGCGTGTCGACTGAGAATCCTATCAAGATGACATGGGCCTTTGCATATGCCAGTGGTCGTAACCGTTCATAGTCTTCTTGTCCCGCAGTATCCCAAAGCGCCAGTTGAACATTCCTCCCTTCCACTCGACAATCCGTCACGTAATTCTCGAAGACTGTAGGAATCTACGGCCCAGGCCATTCGTTAGCAAGCATTTCGAACTACGACAGGTGTCGTTCGGTATGTGGTAACAATCGCCGAGCCCCAGAAGATGATTTTGGTTCCGATTATTGGTATACTAGAAATGTGTTGCTTACGTAGTGCTGTAAACGAGTAGTTAGAGTCTGACACCAACGTGCTGCGGATACAAATGGGCGACATACCGTTGGAAAATAACCTAATGTGAAAACGCTCAGCAAACTCGTTTTCCCACAAGCACCATCACCGATGATGACCAGTTTCCTAGTTGCTCAGGAGTATGCGTCAGAGTCATCGTGTTGCAAGCCAGGCCCTTGAGAGACGATACAGAGCAACATACCTGCGTATCACATCACGAGCGCTGTTCGGGCTCGCCATCACGGCTGAGAAATGATGATTGCTTAGGTCTAGTGTGCTGGGCGAGTAATAATTGAACTTCCGTAGCGATGTATCGAGTCGTCGTTGTTGTGCTCGTATTCTCAGTATTAGTGCTTCTAAATCGCTGCGGAGAGGCAAAGAAAGTTGATGCGATCGTAAGATGTCTGAGGCACGATATTCTGAGCTCTCTGAAAAGTATGCGTTCTCGAGAAAAGGGAGGTAGAGAGCTTGGTGAGAAATAAAAGGAGGAGTTGCATAATACGTAAAGCGTTCGGCGTTTCCGCGACAGCCAGGAAATTTTGAGGGGGCGTTGATCACATCCCTGACCAATAAATACAGATTACATAACTGATTTTAAGCCACATGCTTTACGGATCCACTATATCTTGATTGCAAACGCCAGTACGAAGTACTCCTCCGTACGAAGTACAGTACGGAATAATGCTCCGTACGAAGTACTCCGTACGTCGTACACTGCATCGAAACGTATTCGAATGAGTACGAGTGTACAGAGTATGGAGTACACGGCATAATTATGACATTTTCCTGCTAACAGGCAGGAGAATTAACAAACTTGCAATCTCTTGGTATTAATTTCTAATCATAATTGGTGCCGGGAGTAGTTTTGGCATCTTATTATTAGGAATAAGGCTACGAGTCAAGCCATATAAGGTCTGTACTTTACATACCCTAACTAGAGTACTCGCTTTATCAGGTTTTTATGAGCCTGATAGCATTGTCAAATGTTCAGCTCACCTCAAAGTTACTATTAATGTACGGATTAAACCATAATGTTATGCGAAATATGCTATTCAATCATCCCTTAGCAATTCCCAGTAGCCCGTGATCACGTGACCCTAATTTAAAAAGTCCAACTGATGCCTTGGTACTCGCCACAAGCCACAACTTGGGCAGGTACACCCCGGAACCTCCACCTCCCACTGCCGATAGATCAAGTTGGATGAAGAATCGGCCAAACGTCTAACATTCAAACAAGACACACACCCTTGTGACTGTATCGCGACACCGCGACTACACCCATCCCATCGCACCGCCATATTGATAGTTTTGCATCGAATAACGAATTGCTCTGATCTCTCTTCGCCTCGCCCCGCGGCGCACTGGTGCATTTTGTGAGTTTCCCGCACTCACTCTTTAGGACGACCAGACTTCGACATTGTTAGCCCTCTCTGCCGAGCCGATTGTGAAATATTGTGTCGCCCTGGTTACACAACTATATTGAAGCATGGCATAATTTCTATCTGATCGTTGCTTTCGGCATGCTAACACCAGCCTTATAGACACCTCGGATTCAGTATCGACATTTCGCGTTTTGCCTTCGAGTCTCTCTTTCTCAGCCCCTCCATGTACCGACAACACCACGCCTCGGATCTAGGAGATTTCTAGTAGCCATGAAGGGGAATCGCCGGGGCTTGCCGCCAGCAGCTTCTTCCATTGCAGCAGCCTCTGTTTCCATACCCGCGCCGCCGGCGTCGCCTCCAGCAACAGGGAAACAAAAATACACCAACAAAGATGGCTCGAAGTTTATTACCGTTCCGAAGCCCGCTATCATCGAATCGCACTTGCTATCGCTGTCTCATGAAAGCTCGCCTGTTCACAATATACCTTCACAGGGGGCTATAGCTGACAACCCCGGGTCAGATGGCCCCGCACCCACAGTCAACCGCAAGAAGGCGAAGCGCAGGGCTAAGATCGCTGCAGCAAGGGAGAAAACTGGTTTGGATGGAACTGTCAAGACTCAGTCCAATGGTACCGCAAACACCGTTACGACAGCAGGCCAGGGGCGACAGTGGTCCCCCCCTACGCAGCTCAACGACGATGTAGAGGCCAGCGGTGACGAAGCTGATGATATTATGTCCAACCAGATCAATGCCGAGGCTGACAAGAACGGTGTTTCGGCAAACTTGGGCAAGTCGAAAAAGGCCAAGAAGAAGAAGAAGAAGAAGAAGGACATTGATGTATCTGCTGTCGGCGCGAAGATTGTTGGGACCGCATCGACGGCCATTACTTCCCATCCAGGCCGGCTCAGATCAATGTCCTCAAAAGAGAAAATATGGAACACCAACTCTCAGGAAGAGCGCCGACGGATCAAAGACTTCTGGCTTGACTTGAGTGAGGAAGAACGAAAATCTCTCGTCAAGGTAGAAAAGGATACTGTGTTGCGGAAGATGAAGGAGCAACAGAAAATGACGTGCAGCTGTCATTTTTGTGGGCGAAAAAGGACAGCTATCGAGGAGGAGCTTGAAGGCTTGTACGATTCGTATTACGAAGAGTTAGAACAATACGCCAACGACCCGGCGGGACGCCAAAACCCTCCTTTGATGTCTTCGAATAGGCACTTCACTGCTTCTCATATTTCGCATTCTCATATCCCCTCCTCGGCCTATACGGGCCAGGAGCCATCTCGAGGCCAGATTGTTGGGCCTGTGGGCGACGATGACGAGGAACATGGAGAGTACGAGGACGATCTCGACGATGAAAGCGAGGGCGAAGAGGAGGATGAACAGAGGCAGGACGGCGACAGCCCAGAGCCTTTTCCTTTTGGAAACTCGTTGAAGGTTCATGGTAGGTGATCGCTCTGTCCACACAACTGAGAATCTACAAGCTGAGTCTAATGTGAATCAGGTGGCATACTAACTGTAGCAGACGATCTTTTAAAGAATGACGGCCAAAAATTCATCACGATGATGGAGCAACTAGCCGAAAGCAGGATGGCCCGTGAAGAGGATGCCAGAGACAGGTATAGCAGCCGCAGTGGCAGCTTTGTCCAAAACGGGAATGATGGAATTCACAATCACAGCCATCATGCTGTTTCTGACGAAGACAATTACAGCCCCGAAGAAGATGGGGATGAGGAATATGACAGCCCAGATGAGGACTATGAGGACGAAGAGGTACTATATTACTATCCCACTCCAATGTGTCTCTTCGCCGTCGCCGGTACCCTAGATATGGGTGTGCCTCACGTATCGGCGGTGCTCTGGCATACCAGGAAAACTCGGTATAACTGCAGATAATGGTTCGAAAGCTAAATGCCGCTGATCACAGGAAGTCATGACTGAGGCGCAACGTATGGAGGAAGGGCGCCGTATGTTCCAAATATTCGCAGCTCGCATGTTCGAGCAACGAGTACTTACTGCCTATCGAGAAAAGGTGGCAGAGGAGCGGCAGAAGAAGCTCCTTGAGGAGCTTGCTAATGAAGAAAGCCAAGAGTCACAGCGAAAGGCCAAAAAGGCTAAAGAGGCACAGAAGCGGAAGGATAAAGCAGCACAAAAAAAACAGGCACTTGCAGAAGAGAAGGCTCGCAAGGACGCGGAGAAAGCTGCTGAGGAGGCCGAGCGACGGGTTGAAGAGGCCCTGAAAGCAGAAGAACTCAGACAGAGGGCTGAAGACAAGCGAAAGAAACGGGAGGCGCAAAAAAAACTCGAAGAAGAGGAACGCCTTAAAAAGGAGGCTGAACGGCAGCGCCGCATCTACGAACAAAAGGAACGACAGGCAGAGCAGGAACGAAAGACGCGTGATGCCAAAGAACGCGAGCGAAAACGACGAGAGGAAGCCCGGCAAATGGAACAGGAAGCGCAGGACAAAAAGGAGAGGGAAAGTCGTCAGCGAAAAGACAGGGACGAGCGAGGGAGGCGAGACAGGGAAGCAAAAGCAGGGGGCGGCGACGCAAAAATCCGGCAAAAACAAGATGAACGGATGGTTTACAAGACAGTTCCTTTACCTGCCGTCCCGACACTGCCCCCCGTTCCAGCTATTCCAATACCAATGGGGCCAACACAGGCCTCGCCGACAGCACCGTCGCAAATATCAATCAGCCTGCCAAAACGGCCCTTCCAGTCACACCAGAACCATTCGCACCAAAATCAGTCGCAGCCACAGCTGCCTCTAGGCCCTGGCATGGCCCCATCTCTCCCACAGCAGTCGTCACTACCGGCGGGTTATGCCCCCCCCTTAATCCCCATTGCCGCCCCAGCAATTCCGAAGGTTCCAACGCCCATGCGGGCTCGGCAGCCATCGCAACAAGGAGGCAGCGTGGGCGGAAGCCAAAGCGGCACTTCCCGAACCGCCTCCTTGTCTGGTTCTGGGCAGAGTCAGAATGCGTCGCCGAATCCGATGACTCCAGTACAAGCCAGCATAAGCTCGTTCGGCCTGGCAAAGGCAAACACGGGTGCGAGCAGCCTGGGCCAAGGTGCAGCCAGCCTGAGCCAGAATCTCTCGCAGGCCGCATCGCCACTATCTGCCCCGACACAGCAGAGTAGTCCCTTTTCAATGGCGCCTTCTCCAATCAGCATGCACTATCCCCTAGGAATCACCCCGGCGTCTCTGCCTCCCGGACTGGGCCTCTCGCCACAGCCACAGTTTGGCCCTTTGAGCGGAGGCAGTTTTCGAAACTCTGGCCCTCCATCTATGATGCAAATGCCTCCCGGCATTAACGGACTGGGCAGGGGATTTGGGCCTGTGGTCCCCCCGCCTGGCTTCGGTCATCATTTATCCCAAGACCAACTGGGAACGTCGGCAGCGGTAGGAACTCTGCTTGGAATGGAGAGCAATGGGGTGCGTGCCAGTCATTCACGGCAGCCGTCGGCGGGGTTTGATACTGGTTCCTCGCCGGCATCGACGACGCAGCCTATCGGACGGCCGGCGCCAATCGGGCGTCCTGGAAGTGTGGTTCACGGCCAGCACGCTGAATACGGATTGCCAGCAGGTGCTTTCACCGCTATCAGCGATAACGATAACCCACATCACCTAGGTTCCAAGGCTCTCCTCGACGACTCTGATTTTGCGATGGACTCGTTTTCAAACAGACGGCCCATAGCAACAGCACGACCTGCCTTTGGGCCTGCGTCAGGGCCATTTGGAGTGGATCTCGTGTCTCCCTTTGGCTCGCAAGCGTCGCTCTGGGCCAGTCTTCCTCTTCCATCTCACACAGGTTCCAACTCGTTTGCGGGTGGTCCACCACCTGGGTTCCCTGGCGGAGGTATGGCTCCTGGAGGCTGGGGTATGCCTGTGAACTCGATACCATTTCCCTCACATGGTAATCTGGGAAGGTCATCTCAAGCCCGTTCTGTTACGCTACGCCAGATCCTATGCCGAACATGCAAAGAGCTATCCGGGAGCAATGACAGCGAAGGGAATCAGAACAACTCTAACGTTGTGAATGACGACTTGATACCAATCGAAGCGGTCAAGAGCTGTGTCAATACTTTGGCACACAATTACCTTGGGCCTGTCCAAGACTCCGAGCTGGATATTTTGTATGACACGGAAGGCAACGGCAATAATGGTGGTGGAAATTTCGAGGTCCGTCGGGATCACACCAACTCGGTGACGGCGATTCGGTGGATTCCCGACAAACTCATACATCACCTCGGCTCGCCAGCGGCAGCCGCCCCGGCTGGTGGAAGTAGTGACGGGAACACGGCACCAATCGGCGCGGCACCATTACGTTAGGAGTAGCCACGACTGTACTGTCAGTCGGAGACATGAGCTCATGGGACGGAGGCCTCGGACAAGAGAGGACTACCCCTAGTTCGGTCTGCATTTCACTGAAGGTTGTTAACACTTCGACTGTCGATGCTTAAGTTTGATGACGTTTTGGCAGGAAGGACGAGGGTACGTGCTGTTGTGCGCGTTGTACTTTAGCACTCTTGCCGCGTATCGGTTCCAGCGTTGACCAACATTGCTACACGACTACTCTACGAATGTGACGCTTTCACTACTAACAGTTTTCGTGCCCATGGTATTATGACGATCCTTGGGTATGTCACAATGCGCTTTGCACTTTGCACTTTGACTGCGTCCGGAATTTTGCGGAATGGCACGTGACAGCGAAGGACGTCCCATGCCCTGTCCCACAAATATACGGTACTCTTTTTGACTCCACAGTTTGCAAGTCAGCCTTGTCAGTAGTGGTCCCGCCACGTAATAGTACCGCGCGTACTCCGTCCTCCCTATGGGGCCATAAATCCTGCAGCCACGAGATGATGCGGGCAGATGGAGATGGCCGGCCCTGATCAACATCTTTCTTGTATTGTGAGTAGGACGGGGGGAAAGCACGTACCGGCTTGTCGGTGTGCAAGACAATGCCCTGTCTGTCAAGTGGAATGGTCGAGGCGTTGTTTCTCTTCTTCAAAAGTAGGGGAAAGAGATCATCCCCATTCTGGGCAAAAGTAAGGTATTATCCGTCTCACTGCGAGGCTAATACCATTTCGTAGGCGCTTGCGCGGCGATGTCTGTTTTTCAGACATAGCCTCAACCCCAACGCGTCCTTCCCCCTTTTCAGGGGGCAGGCACAGTTCCATTCCTTCATGCTCCTTACTTTTCTTCCCTATATACTCTGTGTTCTGCTTGCAGGCGCAGACTCTTGTCTTCCTGTCTGCTCCCTCAACAGTCGGGTCCCAAATCAGCATTCTACACCCCTCTCTTCAGTACTAAAAAGTGAAGCCGGATTTGCCGCTTCTACAGACCCAAGCAGACGCTAGGCAAGAGACAGGAAGAAGTCAGAACAGTTCTTCGGGAGCGGAACATCAAAAGCTGGCCTGCGGCACCTATTAACGATATGCGGTTGCCAAGGAAGAAAGATGCATTTCTTGGATTTGCCGCTCTCCAGATTTACTGCGATCACGCAGCAGCCGCCACTGGGGTAGTGGAATGCCTGCATGCCCACTCATCTGAGCTCGCACAGGTAATTGCCTGCGGGCACGAGGGCAGCATCCAGCACTGTCTCTCGAACCGGTTGCCGCACGACCCCCGCCTCTTCACGCAGGAGGCGCTACAGACATGTCTGGTTGATGCCGGCTGTACCGTTGAAGAGGCCCAAATCGAAGCCGCATGGTCCATCAAACGATGCGAAGCCGGCCTCCAAAGCGGTCTGCTAGGAGATCTTCGCCGGCGCAAGGATACATCGACGAGCTCGACCTCGGAGAAGACGAGCACGACTGCATCTTCTTCCTCTACTTCCTCAACCACCACAGCCTCCTCTGATGCAACGGCCACCTCCACGACTGAGACTACGGCCATATCCACTGCTTCTACCTCTGCATCTACCTCTGCCTCCTCTGCCTCCTCTGCCTCCTCTGCCTCCTCTGCCTCCTCTGCCTCCTCTACCTCCTCTACCTCCTCTACCTCTACCTCATCTGCAACCTCTGCCACCTCTGCCTCTGCTACGTCGAGCACTGCCACTTCAAGCACTTCTTCGAATACGTGCCTAACGACGACTGAAAAATCAACCAAGGTCTGCCCAACCCAATCAACAGGATCTCAATCGGGCAAAACCATGTCCTGCTATCACACGACCATAGCAAGCACCACATGTGCTGCAGGCCTCCTCTGCGAAACTGATGACGGGGTGACCTCCTGTATGGTGCGGCGTGACTCGCTTGATGTGGCGGGCATCATTATTTCTATATGTTTTTCTGCAGTTATCGCCTTCACCGCGTTTTCCATATGTTACTGTTGTTGTCGGGAACGGCACCGAAACAGTCGCATAGCCTTGGCTGCCGAGGCCGCAGCCATCTCCAAGCAAGGTCTTCTCGACAAGAAGCGACCAAGTACTAGTGTTCGGACTGCCACCCCTTTAGCTGACGCACAGCCTCTAATGTCCCGAGATGTGACCGGTGACATTGCAGGCTCCAACCAGATGTCCGGGCAGTTGCGCTAGGTGGTGACAGGACCAGTCTATATATAAGTGGTCGACAGCTGTGCTTTAGCACAATTACTCTTTTTTATTAGCTCGAAATACCTCGGGTTACAACGCTGTCTTGATTTTCGCCAGACTCTAAATTGTCTGCTACATTGCCAACGAGAATGTACTTAAACTAGGCCAAGATTTTGCATGTAAGGCAGTAAAAACCGCAATCTCTATCTTGGTACTAAGTAAGGAGTAATACCAGGAATAG
This sequence comes from Grosmannia huntii, assembly GCA_019925595.1. Classification (NCBI taxonomy): domain Eukaryota; kingdom Fungi; phylum Ascomycota; class Sordariomycetes; order Ophiostomatales; family Ophiostomataceae; genus Grosmannia; species Grosmannia huntii. The sequence goes on from JADHKJ010000024.1 coordinate 52,067, forward strand.
TACTCCGTATTGGGAGCAAGTGCTTTGGCCTCTTTATCACGTGGAGCTATTGCTTACAAATGTATGTGATTGGCAGAACGGGTTATCTTATCTTATATATGTACATATGTAATCCCGGAGTACGGAGTATGCAACCTACAAACTTTTTGACTTCGAATTTACTATTAACCAGACAACAGCACGGAGAAATAGCACAAAATGGACTATCAGAATCGAGTCGGATCCAAGTTTGGCGGCGGTGGCGTCGCCTCGCAGAGTGCGACTAATTCAGACCGTCGAGAGCGATTGCGCAAAATAGCACTTGAGTCGATCAATCTTGACAACGACCCTTATTTCTTTAAGAACCACTTGGGGACATACGAGTGTCGTCTCTGCTTAACTGGGCACCAGAATGAAGGCTCCTACCTCGCACACACCCAAGGAAAAAAGCACCAAACGAACCTCGCTCGGCGAGCTGCAAAAGAGCAGCGGGAGGGCCTCCGGCGAGATATCGATCCTGCGACCGGTCTACCAATGGGTGTGGCCGGTGCAGGGTTTTCGGCGCTGGGCTTCGGCGATGGCGGTCAGGGGGCAGCGCGACGGCTTGCGGTGCGCATCGGCCGACCTGGATACAAGATCATGAAGGTGCGCGATCCTGTAACGCGGCAAATGGGGTTGCTCTTTCAGCTGCAATACCCCGACATTGGCCAGGACGTCACACCACGCTGGCAAGTTACGAGTGCTTTCAGCCAACGGGTCGAAGATCCAGACCGCAACTTTCAGTACCTCCTCGTTGCTGCCGATCCGTACGAAACATGCGGCTTCAAGATTCCGGCGCGCGAGCTGGATCGGCGCGAAGGGCGCACATTCGATTACTGGGACCGCGATGCGCGTGAATATTGGGTACAGGTCCTCTTTGTCACAGAGCGAGAAGAGCGGTTTAACACTGCCCCCGGCTTAACAGGACGGCCATGATGACAGCAGCGACCTACCCCGGTGGGGACGTGGTTTATTTAATACCAAACTTGATAGTGGCCAGTCTCCTGCAACTCACGTTCTCGTGTCGCAATAGGTCGCTTATAGACTGATCGTGATTGCTAACACCTTCCTGCGAATATTGCCTAGAGGCACGCTCGGGTGTTGGGAAGCATAGCCAAATGGAAGGCATCTACTCCGTATCGCAGACGTGCTAATACGGCCTGACAGGTGGGGAGTGTCTTCCTTTATTGGCTTGTATCTACAGATTATGCCTTTCTGTAACGCATGTTCGTCCTTCAAATAAGACCATAGCAGACAGAGCCTCCATGTTGGTCTCACGCTACCTGTTGTCACTCCTGTTTTGGGTGGTGTGTTGCATGAAGCTTTAGTTTGAAAATCAGATAGTATTATCTTACCATCATTCAGTAAGGCGGATCTTCCTGTGCAGCGTCTGATTGGCACATACCTAAATCTGAAGCTATGGATCAAAGCTAAACTTGGCAAGCTCACGTAGATTCTCCGTCGCCTTATATCATGAATATTCGGTACTGCTCTCCTCAACATGCAAATCCAATATGAAGAAATAAACAAAATTGCACAACATAGCTACAGTAGCCAAACACTGGTCGAGAGCTACACGTGCTGTCTAGGTCGTTGGCATGGCTCATCCCCATCGTGCCTACACCACTAAGCGCGCATCCATCATCATCTGAAATTGTTGTCGAACCGCTTGAACGTATACCCAATGAACGGAAGACTCATCTCCGGACTTTCCTCTTGCTGAGGGGGCCGTCCCTGGGCGGCTTGCTGTGCCTTCAGCAGAGTGGCGTTGTCCGTCTGGTCGATCTCATCGGTCGGGAAGTACGTCGTGTCAATATTCGACGTAAGGCGAGGCTCGAAGGGAGCGCGAATTCGACGGAGGCTATCAAACTCCACCCCGCGGAAGAAGGTATGGCTTTTAATCTCATGCGCGCCACCACGCCCCAAACGATTTTCAGAGTTGCAGATAAGACTGCCTTGTCAGTAACTTCTTTTGAGGGAGAGCAGCGTACAGCTCTAATAGAACGAAGAGCTGTGGGAACGCGTACCTTCGGATCAGATTCTCAGCCTCCACTCCCAGCTGAATATCATCGGGAAAGTACAAGCTTTGGCGCCAAGTGACAATTTTATGGTATGTATCATGCCGGTCTTCGGCACAGAAAGGGGGCCAGCCAACCAAACACTCGAACATGATAGTTCCAAGCGACCACCAATCGCAATCAAAGCTGTAGCCATGCCCGGTGAAAATCTCGGGAGCGATGTAATCTGGCGTTCCGACGGTCGAATAGGCCATCAGTCTCCGAGAGCGCCTCCAATCATTGATCTGAGACCGGTTGCTGACAGTTAGATTGATCTGATCAATAGCCACTGAGTTTCGGTCACCGCGTGGGCGACTGCTCTTGCCCTGAAGAAGTTGTTGGTAGTAGTTGTTGTCATGGAGCTTATGGAAGCCAGTTGAAAGGCCGAAGTCTGTCAGTTTTACATGGCCTCCGCGATCGAGCAGAATGTTGTCCGGTTTGATATCACTAGTTGGGGCGGTCAGAATCTCAACACGACGAAGAATCAAATCATGGAATACCAGCTAGTTGTGCGGCAGTAATCCGGACGATAAGGAAGACCTACCGGTGAATAAATCCGAGCTTGTGGACAGCCTCGATGGCGAGGACAATTTCGGCGATGTAGAAACGGGTAATGTCCTCGGAAAAAATCTCATACTTTATCAACATCGTCATCAAATCTCCGCCTGGCAGAAACTCCATCAACATGTACAAGAAATTCACGTCTTGGAATGTAGTGTAGAGTTTGACCACCCAAGGGCTGTCGGATTCGGCGAGGATGTCTCTTTCAGCACGAACATGTGCTAGCTGGTCGCGCTTGAACATTTCCGTCTTGATCAATGACTTCATCGCATAAACCTTGTTGTCGGCCTTCTTCTGGACGAGCTTCACCTCGCCAAAGGCACCCTTTCCGATGATCTTGACGGTCGTGTAGTTCTCGGGTTTATCCTTCGTCCGGAGGAAGCGTAGATAAGAGCCCTCCCTTCTGCCTGCAGTTGACCAAATCTGCTCCTTCCGGGCTGCAGACTGGTTTGGTTCGGATAGTTTCTGCTCCATTTCACTCTGCCTAAACAATAAATGTCCTATTAGGATTCGATTGCTTTCAAATTTGTAGCAGCACACAAAACGAAACATAACGCACGAGGCATGTATCATGCTCTACGTATGCTTGCCAACTTAATGAACAAGTTGGGGTTATTCTCTATGGTTGAACGACGTACCTTTGATTTCTTTCTCGAGCTCGCTTGACGCTGTCCTTGAAGAAGTCAGCAGCAAGCTGAGAACATTTTTTCTGGTTGTTGTTGGCATTGGGGCCATATCGATCGGGGTTCCTTTCCGGGGCAGCCTGGAACTCCAGCCTCCCAAGAGAAGGGGGCTGGGCTGGAACGGGCGTGTTTAAGTAGCTGCTATAGTTTGCCGGATGCGAAGGCCCACCAGCTGTTCTTGGACGCTGGGAAGGCGACGGTCCACGGTTCCCATAGGGCGCCGCACGAGCGGCACCACCCAAGTTCTGGTGTGAGAACTGGTGGGCAAGGCCAGTGTTTGGATCTGTACTTGAACCTGCCAACTGCGAATTGGATCGAGGCTGGTAGATATTGTTTACGCTGCCGGAAGTCGTGGCAGAACTTGCAGATGCCGCATTTCCAGGCCCCGCGCCATTGGCATAGTCGACACCAAGACTGCCAGACTGTTGAGCATTGTACTGTGGTGGGTACTGGTTCTGCGAAAAATAGCCCCCTGTCGCGTAGCCGGCCTGGTACTGCTGTGGCTGCTGAGAAGTCGCAATACCAATGTTCGAAGCAGAAGGCTGCTGTTGGGTGGCCACCGGGAAGACTGGCTGGGGGAACGTCGATGGCGTCGTCGGATACGTTCGGTCTGTAGAGGCAAGGCGGTCGGCGTTACTGTTGAAGTTCAGATAAAGGCGGCTCCCTTGGTTGTCCATCTTGGCTCTTTGTGATGGGCAGGTTGGATTTGCTTAAGCCGGTGTATCATATGGTACGGTCCTCCGTCTTGGGCGAAGAACGCCAACGAAAGAAGGATTCAGGGCAATGTTCAAATAAACTAGTTTGATACAATAGTGAGTTGCGATGTAAAAAGAACAGGTGTGGTACACAAAACGACACAGTTGTATCTAGCCTGCAGGAGAATGATAAAAAAAAGCAGATCCAAAGTTACCTTCGGAAGGACATGTAGAAGGATGTATGGAAGGGTGTGGTGCATAAGAAGGCGGAGGGGAAGCAGACAAAACCCCAACGCGAGGGGGGTTGCTAGTGAGAAATCGAAAGGAGGCAAGGAACAGCAGAAGACAGAAACGACATGATATGTCTTACCTTGCTAGACAAGCACTAGAAGTAGAATCGGATAGCAGAGACGACTGTGTTTAAGCTGCTTTGCGAAGAGGAGACGTTTCGATGGTGTTGGAGCAGGAGCGCAATCGGTCTTGTAGACAGGAGAGATGTGAAACGGAGAAAAAGGAGAGACCGACTTCTACTGTGGCTGTCTGGGCCACTACGGGTGGTCCCTGGACCAACCGTTAGGCCCCCCTTGTGCACTAAGATCCCCTTTTCTTACTATATAATAGTGTACTCCGTACTCCGTACTATGTATCTGGATAAGTAAGATAATAAAAATGCTGGTAGTGGGGATAAAGCCATAGCCCCGCTACTGCTCCCACCTCAAACCATTGGGTCTCGTACGAAGTCCTTACTGTTAAAAATAATTAATTGACAAGAAACATATATCGAAAGCAAGCTTTAAATAAATAATAAGAGAAAATGCAATTTTTCCCAGGCAGTGCTGGGGTGCAAAAAAACATGCTGGTTACCAATGTTAGTGACCAAAGAAGGCTGTATCTTACTAAATCCAATCGGAGTCATGTGATCTCAAACCGGAGGCTTTATCGTCTAAATCGGACCTTATCAGCCAGAAGAAAGCTTGCAATTTTTTCCCCTCCAACTCAGGTTTATCCAGCTTGTGGAATACAACGCAATGCCTGATCCAGCACGTGTGAGCAATTACTTATGTCTACCGTCGCATATTTTGAATGTTTGCAACTAACGTCATGGTGAAAGAAGCCTAGAAACGATGCTCTCCGGCTTTTGGGCCTCCCAGCACTTCCACGAAAGCTTCCGTCCCGAAACTGGCTCATATTCTGGGGTGTGACAACCACTCTCGCAGCAACAATCATATACGATGGGCGCGAGAAAAGACGAGCAACTGCAAGATGGGTTGCGGTGGTAGCCCCTCTGGCAAAGGAACCAATTTCAACCCCGAGCGCGATGCCGCGTCGCATCACCGTGTACCTCGAAGCACCACCGGGAGACGGACTCCGCTCAGCACAGGATCATTTCTCCCAGTACATCAAGCCAATTCTTTGCAAAAGTGGATTGGATTGGGACTTCGTGGTAGGGCGCCAACAGGGTGATGTGCGCGCCGTCGTTGCGGAAAGGGTGAGGCGTGCACGGAGAGTTGTTGAGAAAGATTTGGGCAACCCAATTACTCAAGATGCACCAACGGAAGGCGATGCAATCGAAGAGATACGCCGGAGAAACGGCATTCCAGACTACGAAGGTGTGAAGGGGGATATCATCGTTGGTCGACATACGTGGAAGGAATATGTCCGGGGGCTGCACGAGGGTTGGCTCGGCCCGCTTGCACCCCCCATAGAACCAGCACCAATGTCAGAGGTCGAAGCTGGTCCTGTGAAGCTTCCGTCTGCAGAAGAAACCGATGTTGCCAATGGCCCGGCTGCTGAGGAGAAACCCAGGCGGCCCCGCCAGCTTCAACCGTATAACAGTCCGGAACAATATCCTTCCAGCTCTCTGCCACGCTTCATACCGGCCGAGTTGGGTCCCAGTGTGCCCATCTCATTCCCTCATATCCTTGGGTTCTTCAACACCCCAACAAGATTGTACCGTTACCTTAACCGACGAATCCTAGCAGACGATATCGGAAGGGATGTGGCGTCATTATGCTTGGCCTCTTATCGCGAGTATCGTGAGGATATCGACGGATATGAGCAGGCGGATGTCCTTAAACACGAAGAAAAAAACTGGGTGAAAACTGTTTGGAAGGGCGCAGAAGACGAGAAGTCCAAAAAATCCCAGGAAACTGAAAACAAGGTGGATACGAATCCTTCACTGTCGCACAGCAAGGAACCTATATGGGCATCACCAATCGTCCTTGATTCTCGCATTGCTGCTCGCATGCGCCGGTTTGCCATCAATCCTGAGGCCGAACAGAGAGCGAGACAGATCGTTGTTCCTGAAGAACAGGTGGAAGGCTGGACCAAGGGAAAGCTCCGCCAGCTCGTGCGCTGGGGTGTGCGTGCATGGAAAGGCGACCAGAGAGTTGTAAATATTGGCGACCTAGACGATACAACCTAGCCTGGCTCTAGAACAGCATTGCCATTGTACTTTTATTATGACGCATTTCCAGTGATTTTGTTGTATATGACATTCATCTAATCGCCTCCACTAACTTCGCCGTCCGAACCGTAGTCCACCAGTGTCAGTTTTGTTTTGGGCACCTCAACGAGTGGGCCATCAACTAACTTGTTATCATCCCTTTGCTCTTGGGGCAGCTCTTTCACCAAGTGGCCTTGTTCACAATCCGAATTATGCGTCGCGACTCCTGATTTTCTTTCTTTGTTCTGCTTCATGTCGGATAATGCAACTCCCTTACGCTTCAATCCCATGAATGGTCCTGCTTTGTCTTCTCGGCGCTTTCTCTTTCGGTTTCCTGCCGCACTGCTGACATGCCAGCCTCCTTCGCTAAGCGCGTCCTCGTGCAATAGCCCAGCCGCGTTAGATATGGCACCGTTGACTATCCCAACAGCATCCCCATCTCGAGGGGTTTCCTGTCTCTGCTGTTCTTCTCGGAATTTGTCCAACCCATTTTGGGTTTCTCTCCTGACGCGTTCCTCTTCTGCCCGCGACGAAGCCAAAATACTATCTAGAAAATCCACCTCATCCTCGTCGAGTGGCCTAAACTGATTCTTCAGCTTGTGAGCTTCGTCAAAGGCAGCTTGTTTGGCAGCTTGTAGTGGAAACACACAAAAGCATCATACTGTTAGTCAACTGTCATCGCGTCCAAGAGGGTACATTGTCAGTGTTCCGTCACACCCACCTTTGTTCGCCTCGAGAACTTCGTACAAGCTTTTTTCTCCATTAGAAACGCCGGCCGCTTGCCTGGCGTCTGCCCGCTTTTGTCTCTCTTCTTGAAGTTCACGCTCTACCGCCTCCCACTCGTCCTTGTGTCGTGTTGACACCGACAAATCGTGTTGATTTGATTCAGGCAATTTTCCCAACGCAACCGCCTCACCGCTTAGACTATCAATCGCGCCACTGGAGACAAACCGAGAAGACATGGTGAGCGGTGAGATTTCCAATAAGCTCGGACACGATTTTGTTGTTGCGAGTTCTAAAACGGACAGAGACAAGGTGGGGCATTACTTAATCTCAGGTACGAAGTAGTGGTCATGTGAATTGTTTTATTACTCAATTCAATTCCTGCGTCGGCACAAAATCTTCCTTTAAGCGCGGTTAGGCTTCGAATTCAGGATGGTTTCAAACCCATACAGGAATACAACGTCGAATGGCATAAGTTCTACGGATAGAGGCCGAACGTATTTAATTGCGCTAGTAAGCACTGGCAAGGACGGTCTCAGCCTCATCTTTGGCCGAAGCCCTTTTTTTTTAAATTTACAAATAGAGATAAAAACAGGCGTCCCATGCAGGAGCAACGTCTAAAAAGACATTCAAAGTGACGCGGTGTTTGAGCGCGACAATTTGTAAGGCCCCCCGTTTCTTAATTCGTTTAATGTCATACAAAAAAAAGAAAATATCCCTCCTGCTCTAGAGGGACATCCACACATAGTGGTGAATAAAGCCGAGATATAAGATACCACCGGGCTACTGCATCATCTAGGTATAATAAACACCTTTAAAAAGGACTGAAGATGGGAAAAGGGGTGGGGGGGTAGTGTGTGGTTTAGGGTTGATGATACACTCAACCATAGCCGGCACAGTAGGACGTAAAATGGGGGTAGGAAAGAAGTATCGTGCCAAGCCCATAGTGATTCTCCAGTTGACAGGGCAGTCGGCTGCCAATGAAGATAGCAAGGAAGAACTGGAAATAATGAGACCGCTTTCTGGCTTACAGCCTAATGATGGCTCCTCGACCAGGTAGTAATTTGGCTTTGTGGTCCATTTCCAGAAGTTCATGCTAAAATGTATGGTACACTCGAAGTATGTGATAGCGCTTTCTCTGAAATACTTTTGTTGTGAAATCAAGTCGTAAAATGTTGTCCCAGTCGTCAATTTTCGGTGTTTCGATATAATAAAAACCTCTAGTGATAAGAACTCCGTGAAATCAACCCCAAACTAAAGTGCAAGCCTGCCGAAAACGCCAATCGATGAATATTGGTGAAGAGATATACCAAGAAATGCCGAGTCATGATAAGATGAACGATGAAAAAATTTGCCTGGCCAATCGCCTGGTTTCAGCTGTAACGAAAGACACATCTGCCATAGCAAGTGCCAGAATGTATGAGTGTTGTGACTCGAAAACTCAGGGAACGAAACACAGCTGAGAGTATCCCGCGTCACCCGTGCCCGAAGTCTGCGAGGGCCGGAGAGAAACCATTCGCCCGTCTTCGAGCCTGTGGATGGGTATTCCCAGTGAATAGGAACCCGGCAACCTATGAATCTAACCCACAACAGGCTGCCCATACGGATTTGCGAACCCGAGATATGGCCCTTGCTTCATTTGCTGCCCATGAGGAATGCAGTCAATTCCGCTGTCGACACTGTGCTCCCAGATATTATGGCCGTAAAAATTGTAGGTCGGGAGCTTAGCTGGAATATTGCGACAGTGGTATGGTGTCGGATTCCCGTTGGTCGGCGGGAGATACTGAGGTCGGCCGTATGAGCCGTTCGAAGCGATCCTGTTGGCTGCTTGCTGTGCTTGCTGATTGAACCAGTCATTGTACTGCAAGTTCACAGAAGCGGCCGAATTCATGTAGTCAGGAGTCCCGTAACCAGAGTCCGGAGGGGTTAAAGGAGCGCTCGACCAAACATCAACAGGCGGCTGGTAAGGCCAGGCCAAGTCTTGAATGCGATAGCCGTGTTGCAGTGATTGTTCGTCACGCTTCAGCCTAGACAAGCGTTCGTACTCTGCCACTTGTTGTTGGTGCCAATTTGCGTAAGCATGATTGTTGCTAGCATCCGAGTCCACAGGAATCATCAAAGATGTAAGCCTGTCGTGAGCGGAAATTGCTTGGTGTCGTTTCTTCACAGCATCCCACTCATTCCAGCTATTGATCCATGCGTTATAATCCTCACTGCGGTCGAGATTGACGTATAAACACCAATTGATAGACTCCATCCAGTCGCGTTCCATGGTGTTCAGTTCGCGAACTGGTATCCCGCTGACATCAGCCCAGGAGCGGTTCTGAAAGGTGTTGTCATCAAGAAATTTGCTGCCGAGAAGCAAAGCCACCGTGAGCATCCGCCAAACGTGACCATCAGAAACAGACAGCTTTCCGGTTGGACTCATCATGTTCATCATGTTGATCCGCTTCGCGAAGTAGTTCATCCCGAGCAAGATTGTCGTACGTGGGAGGCGCGTGGACGAAAGAATCTGAGAGACAAACTTTCTGAATGTATCTGAGGGCTGGCATTTGCCCAAGGCAAGGCGTGTGGACATTTCTGCGACGTATTCTGCCATGAGCTCGACATCGTAGTCCAAAACGGCACACACACCACCCGGCATATTGGCGACAATTGGTGACGACGACTGCAGAGCGCTTGACGTAGTGAACAAGAGTTGGCTAGACAAGCAATCGCCTTCGACCACCTAGGAACAAGGGCTGGGCAGCCCCCTTGCCTACAACCTCCCAAGGTTGAAAGTTGCAACGATCGAACTATGTTATTTTGAGGGAGGGAAAGTCGAATGTTCAATGCAAGCAAGCCATAAGTTTCCGATAATTCGTGTTTTTATTCGATCAAAACTGACCCTTCGAGTTCGGCTCGCGCTTCAGATATGGCCGACTGTTTTCGGTGGCTATGGTAGGTGGTGAAGAGAATGTAGCGACAGGAAAATGCCTAGACGAACCCTCTGTCGAAGTGCGATTGTCACTGAAGAGTTTCACTGAAGAGTTGAAGGTACCACCAATAATATGCCTGTATGGAACTGTTAAAATCGGTGCCAAGACGCGAAAACAATTCATTTTTTTGCGTAAGAACAACAAGACCATACATCAAAAGGGGTTACACGCGAAGACCACAAGAGAATAAAGCTGGCCAGCAAATTGACGTGAGAGTAGAAAGACCTCACTAAGCATACAACTGACCTTCAGGCGCTGTGATAGTTCAGATGGATCGTCAGCGTAGCGGCCGTAAGAGCTTTCGTGGTTGGAGTGTCGTTGTCGTTGAGATATCGGGTCTTTGTGCAGGAGGAGAAAAAAAAACACTAGATGGAAATGTGCTGAGAAGAAAAGTAGCTTTTCAAAGGATGAAGGGCATAAAAACGGAAAGAAAGTGCTATGAGGTATCGAATTATAGGCAAAGCGGCACAAAAGCGAATTTGTGCAGGCTTCTCGATCTAATCCAGACAGTTTAACGCAGTATGGGTCATCGACTAGGGGAAATAAGAGGAAAGACACAGAGGTGAACGATTTGGGAGAGGACAAGAAGAGGGGGGGCAAAAATTGAGTGAGAGAGGGGGGAGGGAGGAAGAGAGAAAGGTGACAAAACGGAGAAGCGGAAAATGATGGGGTTGTAGAGTTTGGAAAACCGACGATGGGAAAACACGGACGTTAGTTGGGAGAGATGGTGGAGTCGGCTAAGTGGTGTTGTGTGGGAGGTGGATGGTCTGGGAGGGTAAGACTGGTATTAGGAACACTGTCGAAATTGGATTGGTGTCCATGCCGTTGCACCCCCCAAAAAAAAAAAAAAAAAAAAAAAACAAAAAAAAAAAAAAAAAAACAACAAACCCCCCCCCCCCCCCCCCCCCCCAAAAAAAAAAAAAAAAAAACCGAAACAACGTACAACGTCCCGATGTGAGACTGCTCGCGTGCGTTGGCCTATCTCTCGACCACAAGCCCTTGCCAGCGGTACGACAGCGAACTGGCAGCCGCTTGTGTCGGACGGAGCACATCCGCATTCCCTGCCACAGAGGACACGTGCTTCCAAGGGGTTGCGTTTTTCGGTTTTCGGTTTTCGTTTCTCGTTTCTCATTGCGGAACGCCCACTGTCATGCGGGCTCCATCCGGCATACTTCCTTCTTGCTGCAACGTGTATTCTCTGTCATGCCGGATAGCTCTGCGTGCGCATCCGTCCACGACGGGTATGATTTGTGCTGTGCTTGGCGGTCGCTATGCAAGGCGCACGGCCAAACGCTCTCTGGCCAGGGTCTCCCACTGAAGATCCAGGGCTTACGTCTATTACGGCGCTAGAGCGCAGGCTACCGACCAATGCGGAAGCATTCGGCGCTGAAGGGCCCTAGGGGCCTTTTCTAGCACGGAACAGTGGACAAGGCCCGTTGGCCCTCCCTGGCCTCGCGCCCTGGCCTTTTTCCCTTTTGTTCCGGGGTGTTTCTTCTTCTGCTGCTAGCGCGCACGGGAATGCCACGGACACACGACGCACGGGGCTTTGCTCCTCCTGTTGGGCTGCTCGTAGCCTGATCAATGAAATCGTTGTGTCGCGAGACGGTGCTAGCACACAAACGGCGCACAGGCGTGTGAGCGCTGGGCGAGGCCACGAGCCCGAAGCAAGGGAGGATAGGGAGGATGGGATGGGGATGGAATGGGAGGCAGATGGCTGTTGGCCATGCGATATATACGCCGGCCTGATATACGCCTGTGCGTACGACGTACTCCGTACTACGCCTACTCCTGTGGACCAGCGATTTGTGCAGCCGAGAGGAGCCCGGCCAGCGGTGATGCACATCCGGACTCGGGCTGCTGCGACGGCAGGCGAGAGGAAGCGAGGACGTCGTGGACGAGGAACGGGACAAAGGCCCAACGAATCTGCGCCCCCGTCATACGAGGACGCGAACAGCCAATCAGCGACGGCGTTGGGGCCTGGCCGGGCCTGTATACTATAAACTAACTTACGCTGGCTGTCAGCAACTGATTTGTGCAGTCCACCTCCTTGCCCGGAGCAGCGACTTGGCCCCCAAGCCGGCCCCACAGCAGGGTCACAGTGCTAGGCTAGCGTGTCTGGCAGGGAACTGCTACGAGGACTTGCTCCGTACCAGGTCGTATCGTATCGTACTCGTACGGGACCGCTCGTACGAATCCGGGCCAGGGTCCGGCCACAAGGCCGCGTCTGGCTGGACAGAGAATGACTGCTCATTGCCGTCGTCTCGGCTCGCGTACAATACGTGTTTGAGTGCGTGCGATGGAGGCAGTCGTGTCACGGGCTTTGTTGCAAGGGAAGGGGAGGGACGAGGGACGAGGGACGAGGGACGAAATAGGAAAGAGGAGAGACGGAAAGACCAAGGACGAAAGACAAAAGACAAAAGACTACTCGTAGTCGACCCCCAAGAAAGAAAAAGCAAAAAGCAAAAAAAGAAAAAAAGAACCCCTCCCCTCCCGCACTGTCTGCACGGTGTTGCGTTGCAGCAGATGACCCGCCAAGCTGCTCTAGGCCGGCCCTCTAGCCAACAACAAGGCGGGAACACGGCACACTGGCCAGGACGTGCAGTGGCGCTAGGCCCGTCACGGCATCGCGCTCGTGCAGTGCGACGGCCCACAGCACAGTGCGCAAACCTGCCTCTCCTTTCATGGGGGCGCAGGACCCAGACAACCTTCCATAGCACACCCGACCGCTAACAGCCCCAAGGCCAGGGAAAGCCCACCCAGAAAAACACCGCTCCACTCCCTAGAGGCCCCAACGGCAGCGTCAATCCCGCGAGGGGTTCGAGCGCCGGCCGCTATTCTCATCCAGAGCCACCCAGCACGCCTAGCACTCTCCCACTTCCAGCTCATTTCCCCCTTCTCGAATCCCTGGTCGCCTTGCACATCGCTGCCGAAACGCCTGCACAGCCGAAACAGACCTTTCTTTCTTCTACCTACACGCCCCTTTGCTCCTCTTGTCACAATACTACTAGTCGTAGTGCCCTCTTTCTCTCTTCCTCTTCCTCCTGTCCCTTCCCTTCCCCTCTCTTTCTTCTCCTGCTTCTCTCCTTCATTTTCCTGTCAACGTCTTTCGCTCAGCCAGCTGCTCCCGTTCTGCTTGACAATCCGCTTCGACCGAAGGCATTGGGAGATTCCGGCTTCTCTTGCCTTCCGACACCCAGATCTGTCCAGAGACTCGCAAAGCACAACCACTGCAATCCAACGAACATCGAACCCATCGCATCGAACCCATCGCATCGAACCCATCGTTCTCGACTCGTCCCATCCACGACACCATGGTTGCCACGTCTATCCCGGCCATTCCGCCGGAGTCGATCATGACCAGCCGCATCACGCATGAGAACCGCCATCTCTGGTACTGCCTCGAGGTGGTGCAGCAGCCCGAGCGCGCTCGCGCCTGTGGAGCCGGTCCCAAGTGTGAGTGTCTGCTTTTGCCTGTCGTGTCCGCGTTGGAGAAGAGGAGCAGTCGCTGACGTCTCAGCCTCTGCCGACCGCCGTCCTGTGGACCCGCCGCCGGTCGTGGAGCTGCGCATCTTCGAGGGTCCGACGGTCGAGCAGGCCAAGGACATCACCTTTACCTACGATGCCAACTTCTTCCTCTTCGCCACCCTCGAGCACGCCCGCGTCGTCGCCCACGGCCGTGTCCAGGCTCCGTCGGCCGCCACGCCGCCTGTGCTGACCGGCATGCCTGTCTCGGGCATGGCCTACCTCGACCGCCCGCAGGAGGCGGGCTATTTCCTGTTCCCCGACCTGTCCGTCCGCCACGAGGGCCGCTACCGCCTGACCTTTAATCTGTACGAGCAGACCAAAGAGAACAACGATCTGGACGAGGACGAGAACGAGATGGGCGAGTCGTTTGACTGGCGCATGGAGGTCAAGTCCAACGACTTTACCGTCTACAGCGCCAAGAAGTTTCCGGGCCTGACCGAGAGCACCCCCCTCAGCCGCACCGTGGCCGAGCAGGGCTGCCGTGTGCGAATCCGTCGCGATGTGCGCATGCGTCGCCGCGAGGGCAAGTCAGCCGCTGCCGCTGCTGCTGCTGCTGCCGTGTCCGGTGCTGCGGCTGATGGGTGTGGCGCCGACGACAAGTATGTGCGACGCCACCGCACCCAGACGCCCGAGGTCGTGGCCGAGTATCGTGCGCGGTCGATGAGCATCGAGTCGGTCAGCCACACGCCCTATGTGTCTGCTGAGGTGCAGCGCCGGCCGTCGATGACCGAGTACCACCACGCAGCCCCCTCGCCGCAGGCGGTTCCGTCTGTGCTGCCGACCTTCAACGCCGGCTCCGGCATCCAGTCGCCCAACAGCAGCAATCTCCGGTTTAGGCCGAACTACCAGCAGTTGATTGCGAACGCGAACGCGAATGCGAACGCGAACGCGAACTCGTCCGTGCCGCCGTCGCCGACGCATAGCACGCACTCGCATGGGCAGCACGCATCCCACAGCTCGTACGCACAGCAGCACAGCCACCACCACACGGCCTCGTCCTTGGTCTCGTCGCCATCGCCGTCCCACGCACCACCGCCGACCAGCCAGTCGCCGTACTATCACCAGGAACGGCCGGCCTCGCAGCACTATGGCAGTGCCGCGCCCACGCCGCTGTCCATTCCGGCACCGTCTCCCGTGGCCGGCGCCATGCCGTCGCCCCGTCGTGACTCGCTCAACAGCGTGGTCGACTATCCGCGGCGCATGTCGACGGCGAGCTACACCACGGCGCCGCCGTTGCCGTCGTCGTCCACGCAGATGTCGGTCGACAGCATGATGTCGTCGTCGTCGTCGTCGCGGTCGTCAATGGCACCACTGAGCACGTCGCCGTCGAGTCTGTGCGAGAACAAGACGACGCTGCCACCGCTGAGCGAGATGATTGCGTCGTTTGGCAACAAGGACCAGCAGCCACGGACAAGCATCGGCAGTGGCAATAGCCAAACCAGCGGCCACTCGCTGGACCGCGTGCCGTCACTCAGCCAGCTGCTGCTGCCTCAGCCGGTGCTCCCATCACCGCCACCGAGCTCGAGCTCGGCGGCTGCTGCGGCGGCGGCTGCGGCGGCGGCTGCGGCGGCGGCGGCGGCGGCGGCGGCCGGCAAGAAACGATCGTATGGACAGTACCACCCCATGGGCTCGACGGCCGATGCCCACCAGACGGGCGCACCGGTCAAGAACCACGCACGGCAGCCGGAGACGGCACCGGCCAGCGAGTACGAGGGTCTCTGTTGGAAGCGTGCTGACGGGACGGTGTGGTCGGCTCGCGGCGAGCTGCCGCAGCAGACAGCTTGATGGTGGATGGTGAATGATGTTCTTTCACGTCTTTGTTCGTTACTGTCATTTTTACCCTCTTGGCACGTGGGATGGGCCCTACTCTGGGAGGACGGAAAGGAAACGGATGTTTGTGTTTGTGGCTTTCCCTCTCTTTTTCCTCTTCTTGCATCGTTCTTCTGTCCAGAGTGGCAACCGATTGGTTGGAAAAAGGGTGTCGGTTATCGATGGCGTCGGGGGGGTTCGGTATTCTGCTCTGTGCTTCTGCTCTGCTTTCTACTCTTCTTGCCATGTTGTTTATTACCAGCTGTTTGCCAGTCTTTCGCTATCGTGGTCTCCTATCTCGTTTCATACGTTCGCCGTCGAGCTGACAACTGCGACTGGTCCGCTAATATCGACCTGCTTCTCCTATGTTGGTGGTGCTCCTAACGCTCTTTAGCTCTTGCTTTTCTATGTGAAGTCTTTTTGAATATGGATTGTGCAGTACAGAGATTAGTTTTGTGTAATTGACTTGTGCACAAACCACGTGATCTAATTTGCTGATGAAACTTTAATCAGCCCCACACCACCAGACGGTTGCCCGTTGCGGCGCTTTGACTGCAAAGTAAACAAGAAGGAGCGGCCTGTGCGTCAGAAATAAACAGTGCATGCCATTTGTAGAGGAAAGCAGCAAAAGCAAGGAAAACGGGACATTGGAATCCATCCACGACACGAACACGACCAGCCGACGGGGACATGGTAATTGCTGGGCCTTGTTGCGGCTGGCCACTCTCTCCCTGTCTTGTCTCTCCACACTGCCGGACGGCGTCGATTGTGTCTGCGGATGAGCGGCAAGAAGGTGACCAGAGACGACGACGACGCGCGGTGAAGAGAGATCCGGGCAGCGCGCAAACGGGACGACTGTCTACGGACACACTGCACAGCATGTCGGCGCGGGACCGTCACGCCAAGGCCGAGGCCGCGGCCGAGCTCGTCCGTCGCCCCTTTTCTTTTCCCAGTCGAAAGGAGAAGAAGGAGAGAGAGAGGGAGAGAGAGCAGCAACAAAAAGAGCAAAAAGAGCAGCAAAAAGAGCAACAGCACCACCGTCTACGCTCCCGTTTTGTCGAGGGTTCCATGCACGATCGGGCCAGCGCAGCGCCACCGGTCGCGTTTCTGGGCCCGGCAGCAGCCAGTGCTTTTTACGCGCCGCCCGTCGTCGGTCTCGTGGACGCGTATCAGCCCACGTACGCGTCCCATCCACGCTGCTCGCTGCAGTCGGGCACCCGCAGCGTGGGCAGCGGTGTGAGCGGTCTGAGCGTCGACAGCGCCGACAGCGGTCAGAGTGGTCAGAGTGGTCAGAGCAGCAGCAGTCGACGGCCACCCAGCTTCCTGGCCCCGCTCGTTGACGGTGTCCGCTGGCTGCACCGGCGACGACGGGGCGGCGTCGAGGCCGAGCCTGTGGCAACGGCCAACGCGGCGACGAGCGGGCCCACCTCGGCCCCAACCAACGACGGGCCTACACACCCGCCGGTCTCGTCCTATCGTCCGCCGGCCGGACAGCCGTCGGCGGACGAGGTGCTGGCCAACTACCAGCAGCTGATGCAGGCGGGCTTCTTCCGGGACCGCGCCATTCCGGCCACGCGGCTGGGTCTCACGCGCGCGCAGCGAGAGGAGGTGGGGGAGGCAGATGCACCAACGACGGACCCGGTGCCACAGCGCTCGGCAGACGCGGTGCTGGCTGTGCTGGTCCAGACGTTGGCGGGCCACGACGAGACAACGACAACGACAACCGCCCTGGAAGACCCCCCGACCATTGTCCGACGCGGCACCAAGCGAGGTCATGCCGACGTCGAGCCGACTGTGGGCGGCGAGCGGTACAAGGACACTGGGCGGGTGATTACGACAGCACGCAGCCGCGGCAAGCTGGTGAAAAAGCTGCGCAAGACGATCAGCCGGACAGATTGGGACGAGGGAGAGGAGGAGAAGGAGGAGGTGGAGGAGGAGAAGAAGGAGGAGAAGGAGAAGAAGTTGAAGGAGGAGAAGGAGAAGAAGGAGAAGGAGAAGGAGACGAAGAAGGAGACGAAAATCGAGGGCAAGGGCGGAGACAAAGGACACAAAAACGACGAGCGACATGCCCGATCCCAGGACAGAGAGCAGGCGTGGCGGACACGACGACAGGACGTCGCCGTGAGTGGCCAGGGAGCGTCGCCGATGCGCCACATGCTGACGCGGAGGAGCAGCCGTGGCGGCCTGCGGGAGCGTGAGCGCGAGGACAGGAAGCGAGCCGAGGCAGAAGCGGCAGCAGCAGCAGCAGCAGCAGCAGAAGCAGAAGCAGAAGCAGCAGCGACAGCGGCCGAGCTGCGCAGGAAGCGGCGGGCAGGCGGGGCTGTGGTGGTGCACCAGGATGGCGAGGGTCGTCGCAGTGGAGAGGTGCGTCGCAGCGGGGAGGTGCGTCACAGTGGAGAAGTACGTCGCAGCGGGGAGGTCCGTCGCTGTGGAGAGATTCGCCACAGCGGAGAGGTCCGTCGCAGCGGAGAGATTCGCCACAGCGGAGACGGACCGCCGTGGCGACAGGGACAGCTGAAGGAGCAGTTCAAGGTGCAGAAGGAGGGCAGGGAGTCGGGGCAGGAGACGAGGTCTCGAGAGAAGGAGAAGGAGGTCCGGGAGAGGGAACGAAGACCCCGTCGAACTTTGCCGCGACCACTGCAGGGGCAGATGCAGGAGAGGCAGGTGGAGCAGCTGCAGATGGAGCAGCTGCAGATGCAGAAGCTGCGAAAGAGGGGGGAGGGGGAGGAGAGGGAGAAGCAGGAGAGGGAGAAGCAGGAGAGGGAGAAGCAGGAGAGGGAGAGGGAGAAGCAGGAGAGGGAGAAGCAGGAGAGGGAGAAGAAGGAGAAGCAGGAGAGGGAGAAGAAGGAGAAGCAGGAGAGGGAGAAGCAGGAGAGGGAGCAGGAGAAGGAGAAGAAGGAGAAGAAGGAGAAGCAGGTAAAGCAGCAGAAATTGCCGTTTCAACGACAACAGCTGCATGAACAAAAGGAGAGGCATCAACAGAAGGAGAGACAGCAACAGAAGGAGAGACAGCAACAGAAGCAGAAGCAGCAACAACAACAGCAACAGCAACAACTGCAAGAACACCAGCAACAACACCAGCCACAACACCAGCAACAACACCACCACCAGCAACACCACCACCACCACTACAACCACAACCAACAACGCCTCCATCATCAGGAACAACACCGCCAGGACCATCTCCAACACCTCCACACGCTCCAGCACCTCCAACACCAATACCAACATCCCGCCCCCCCACAGAAACCCATCAGCTTCCACTACCCCCTGCGGGCACGCATGCCGGCTGCGGCTGGCGGACGACCGATGTCGCCGCAGTCGACGTGGCGCAACAGCGACCACGACACGGACCAGCCGCCGCTGCTGCTCACCAAGCGCATGAGCTATGCAGACGCGGTGGAGAACGTGGAGAACGTGTCGCCGACGTGGCAGGAGTGAGCTGGGCGGGGCGGTGGACGTGCGGAGATGGAGAACAAAAAAGTCCTGGCAGGACATGAATCTGATACGACGGCATGATGGATGACTCTTTTCTTTTGTCTCTTGTATACTGTATTCTTTTATGGGTAGTCGGCGATGGCATGCTGACTAATGGTCTGGCAGGGAATATCTTATCTAGCCAATTAATGAGTCAGCGGAGTTGAACCGAGCAGAGAGAGTCGTTGAAAGGGAGCGATGACGGGAGCGGGATCGACGTCGACGATCTGTTCGTGCTGTTCGTGCTGTTCGTGCTGTTGATCGTGGCCATGGTGTTGGTCGGGCGGCCAGACGTCGGCGACGGCCTCCTGGCAGGCGGCGACGAGGTCAGCCAAGAGGGATTCGACGGCGCGGGCGCGATCGGGCATATGGCGTCGAACGAGGGCAGCGACGAGGGCGGCGACCTCGACGCGGGCGCGATCGATGCGATCGACGAGGCGACGGACGCTGCCGACGAGGTAGGCGAGTTCGTAGACGGTGCCCTTGCGGCCGCGGGCGCGTTTCTTGTCCTCGCGTTTCCGGCGGGCGCGCTGTTGCGAGCGCGTTGTCGGTGCCGTCTGGCCGGTGGCCTTGGTATGGCCCGTGGCCCCGGTCTGGGTGCTGTAGCGGGTGAAGAGGCTGGCCGAGGTGCTGCGGTGGGAGCTGGCCACGGATACGTCGTCGGGGACATCCTGTGCAGCAGCGTCCGCGCCCTCCCAGTAAAACAGCGGATCCGCGGCGGCCTTGTGGCGCAGCTCGACGATGCGTGGCACTTGGGCGCGCAGTTGGGCGCGGGCGTCCGCCAGCAGTTCCGTCGATGCGGCGAGTGCGTCGCCCAGGCCGCTGTCGATCGTAGTCGCCAGCAGGTCCGGCCGGCCGTGGTGCTGGGCCATGCGCATCGCCTCGGCAAACGCGTAGCCCCGGCATAGACAACGGACGGCGGCCTCAACGGCGCCTAGGTACTCGCCATGGATCGTGGCGGCTGCGACAAAGTCACGTGACTCTTCCAGAGCCTCAGCCAAAGTGGCAGCGAGGGAGCGCACAGCAGCAGGCGTCTGGCTCTGCTCGGCCACAAACAGAGCCTCGCGCCAGCAGGTCAGGCCGGCCGACTGGTAGCAGCGCGCAGCGGCGGTGCGATGGTGCGGCGCGTCGGCGGCGAGCGACTCGTGGGCCAGGCCGGCCTCACGAAAACGCGACTGCGCCTCGAGATAGGCGGCATAGCGGGCGGTGATCTGGCGACGTGGCGTGCCGTCCCGGAACAGCCCCAGCGCGGCCGTGTACAGCTCGTGCCGCTCGACGTACGCCAGCAGCTCTGGGAAGACGTCGTCACCGAGTACCTGCAGCTGCAACAGCGCGCGTTCGTGGCGGCCCAGATGGTCATCGATGACGAAGCGCTGGCGTGCCGCCGGCGTCGCCGCGTGCAGCGACTGCAGGAACGGCACGTACTCGCGTGGGTCTCGCTGCGACTGCTGGGCCACGGCCATCGCCAGACCCACATCATACAAGCCCAGCGCCGCGTCGTAGAGCCGCTGCTCGTCCACCAGGAAGCAGATGTGTTCCACCGCACGGTCGGCCAGAGCGACCGGGGGACTGGCGAGCGGGCTGCCCGCGGCCGTCGTCCCCAGCAGCTGCGCCACCACCCGCAGCCCGTCTTCGAGGGCTGGCGGCGTCTTGCACACGTGGGCTGTGATCACGTTCTGCAGCCGGTGCGCCGTCAGGCCGCCTGGACTGCGCAGCAGGCTCGCCAGCACCGCATCGCAGACTGTGTTGACTTTGGATGCCGTTGCTGTCGCTGGGGCGGCTGCCGGAACCGTCTTGGTGTCCTGGTACATGGTCTGGGAGACGTCCTCGTTGCTGTTGGATTAGTACGATGTAAGGACAGTGTGAATGTACCGTGTACACAGTACACATCCACTCACCGCAATGCGGACAAAAACAGGTCAATCGCCGCGACGTCGGGCAGCTGGGCGAGCACGCGGTCGACATGCGTGAGAAACTGGGCCGGCCGGTGGTCGTAGAGGATGTTGAAGTCGACGCGCTGGGTGCGGCAGACGGCAAAGGCGCGGCCGTAGTCGAGGGCGTCAATGTGGTGGCGGATGCGGGCGACGACGAGTGCGCGGGGGAAGACGGTCTCGAGATTGCCGCGCGGCATCTGCAGGACGACGGCCGAGGTGGACGGGACGACGGCGACGAGGCGGGCGCCGTGTTCGATGCAGCGGCAGCGTTCGTCGGTGGGATCGTCGAGCGGGACGACCCCATCGGCGAGGTGGACCAACTTGAGCAGATGGCTGCCGGTGGTAAAGACCAGATGGTCGGCCGTGACCACAAACGAGGTGGCGTTCTTGGCCAGCAGCCGGTCGTTGGCGTAGAGGGCGCCACTGCGGGAGAGGCCAACAACAAGGCCAGACGACGAAGACGACGAAGACGACGGAGCGATCTCGACCCACGGCAGCGCTGTGGGCAGTTGGGCCCCGATTGCGGTGGCCTCCAGCAGAGGCGGCAGACGGAGCTGCAACACGGCGCCGCGGCCGTCCTGCAGGTGCAGGCCGTCCGACGGGGCAGCCACGAGGATCGAGGTGGACGCAACGGCCGTGTCGGCCACCCGGACGAGTGTCTGGGCCTCCAGGGTCCACGTGCAGACGATGGTGCAGCCGGTGCGACGGTCGAGGCCGAGCACGCAGACAAAGAGCGGGCCGTGATCGGGGACGACGGCGAGCTGCAGCGGTGTGAAGTCGGGGGAAAAGTCGGCCGTCGCCAAGAGGTTGGGTGGTGGTGGTCGTTTTGTGTCGTCCGTCTCTCCCCACCAGGACCACACATCCAC
The DNA here is from genome assembly GCA_019925595.1 of Grosmannia huntii. Taxonomy (NCBI): domain Eukaryota; kingdom Fungi; phylum Ascomycota; class Sordariomycetes; order Ophiostomatales; family Ophiostomataceae; genus Grosmannia; species Grosmannia huntii. Next base: position 73,839 of record JADHKJ010000024.1, read on the forward strand.
GCCTTGTTTGTGTGCCACCGCCACCACGCCGTCACCCGGTCCCAGCGCCACGTCCACGGCCGCCCGTCGTGCCGTCAACCGACACATACTCATCGGCGGCGGCACCGTGGCGACGCGCAGTGGTGTGAGTAGGACTGAGCGGCCGTCCACCACGCCCACGGCGCCGTGATCGCGCGGAGGAACCGCCGTGCCACGGGCAACCGCGGCCACGTACACGGCCGAGACGAGTCCATCTGCCGCAGCGGCCAGCAGCTGCAACGGCTTCTCAGCGTGCCAGCAGACCATGGCCTGACGGACGGACAGCTCCTGTTTGAGGTACCAGTGGTAGTTGGCCGTTGTCCAGAGCTGGACGGCCTGAGGCCAGACGACCGCCAGGACGGTCGAGTCGGCATTCCAGTGGAGGGTGGGGGGGGTGGTTTTGTTTTCGTTGTCGTTGTTGTCGTTTTCCGGCTCTCGCAACGCAAACTGCCCGTGCACGAGACCGTTTCGTTCGAAAAAGACCACTGTCCAGGCTTCACCCCCCCTCACGCCTGCCAACAAATTCCCTGCTGGCCGCCAGCTCAGACTTCCTACCAGTCCGTCCACCGGCTCGCTGACGCTGTCGAGCACGCCCGCACGACTCAACACCCGCACCACCCGGCGGGTCTGACCGTCCTCCTCCTCGATTCCGTTCACCGCCACGTATGCGCCGTCGCCCCGCCAGCTGATCGTCACCGTCGCACCGTCGTCGTGCCGGCTCAACACGCCCGCGTCCACCGTCTGTGGGAGCGTCGGGTCGCGCATCGCCTGGGCCGCGCCACGGCCGTGGAACTGCGTCTCCTTCTTGCCCCAGCCGACGGAAACGTGGCGGGACGCCGCCAGGTCCACGGCCGTCAGGACCGTCTCCGCGATGGGCTCAAACGCACGGCTCATCAGGATGAGCGACGGTTTGGGTGTTTGTGTTTGTTTTTGTTTTGTTTGTTTTGTTTGTGTTTCTGTTGTTTCTGTTGTTTCTGTTGTTTCCGTCGTCTCTGTCGTCTCCGTCGTCTCTCTCTTCTCCCCCTCCTCTCTCGTCTCCCCCTCGCCTCCCCCTAAACCCACCACTGCCAACACCTCCTCGTCCGGTGACCACTGTGCCGCCGCAATCCCCCCGTCCACCGATCCCACAATCTCCACGTGCACTCGGCCGTCATCCTCGCCCGCCATCACAATGTCGCCGCCCGCCATCACAATGTCGCCGCCCGCCATCACCACACACGCCGTCGCCAAGTCGCTGAAGTAGTGCAGTCCCACCACCCGGTCGACCGCCATGTCTGGCCGCGGACTCAATGCGTCCCATGATGCAATATCCTGGCAATTTCTATATTGTTAGCAGTGTTCTTCTCTCGTTCTCTCGTTCTACCCCAACTTACTCTCCCACCACCCGCGCCAGACGCACCCGCGGCTCATCCGCCGTCGGCCCAAACACCACAATCATCTCGTCACCCGCTGCATCCCAGCACGCCGCCGTCGCCCCGCTCGCCTCCCGACAGACGTCCAGACGGACCGTCCGCAGATTCCTCATGCTCCCTTGTGCCTTGGCGCCGTGCCAGCTGTCGGTCCTGTCTCCAAGCGCGCGTGTGCCGCCTAATGTGCGCTGTGTCCGCTGTCGAGACGAGATGGACGTGACAGGACTGGAATCAGACGCAGACAAGATACAGAAAAAATAAAATCATTGGCCCGCCTTCGTCCTGCGCACTGTGCGGGGTGCTATTTTTCTACCCGCTGCCCACCTTTACACAGTTCGTCATTCCCCACAATACACGGTGTCACACCTAGCAGCCTCTCGACTGACTCATCTGCCCCAGCCTGCTGTCCTCCCACCAAAGAGCGCCTGTGACGTCCTCGTCCTCGCCCTTTCCCCATTTTTTCCCCATTCATTCATTTCATTCCTCTTCCTCGTCTGACCGTCCTGCATTCCTTCGCTCCTTCCGCAGCCTTGCCAGCTCTTTCCCAACAAATTCCCTCTCCTTGCTCCGTTCTCTTTTGTAGCATCCAATTCTCGCCTTTTTTTTTCAATCTCCTCATTTCTGCTCTGCCGCACCTCTCTACTGCACCTCTCTATCCATCTGGTCCCTCTACCTCCACAATCATGGATCTACCTTTCAGCCAACAACAGGCCCGTCGGAGAAACCGCTCCGCCGCCAACTTCCAACACCTCTCGCTCGCCCCTTTGACCACTCGCCTTCCTCTGCGAGACGACTTGGAGATGGCGACCGACTTGCTCACCACCCCGTCCACTCCATCATATCTCCAGGGCCGGTCGGCCCCGGTCACGCCACGTCTGCTGTCCCAATCACCGCCACCGCCTGGCGTATCACGCTCCCGTTCTCACGATGGAAAGTCACCATTCCCTCATCGAGATTCCCGTGATCACCACGATGACTCGTACAGACGCACCAGCCGCGTCGCCCTGCCAAGGAGCCTCTCCACCACACACCTGAGCACCACCAGCACCCACCGCCACCGTCGACGCAGAGCACACCCGTCCTCTGCCTACCCGGACCTCGTCTCGTCCGATCAGCGCTCCAACAGCGACTGGCTCCTGCGTGCCGGCGCCATCGTCGCCAGTGAGACCCGTGAGTTCAAGGGCCAGAGCTGGCTGACCGCCCGCGCCAGCTCCACAAGCCTGACCGCCCTGCACAACGACGACTGTGACCGCGACCACGCCGGCTTGGTTGCGTCACCACTCGGTGGTGCCAGCCGCGTCGGCAGCCGTCTGGCCAGCCGCGCACACAGCCGTGCACACAGCCGGGCTGTGAGCCGCACCACCAGCCAGCTGCTCTCCGCCCCCGGTGACGACGGTTATTTTGATCGCATCGACGCACTCGACGGCCCCGACTTTGTCAACCTCGACAAACGGCTCGAGGCGCTGGAGCAGGACACCACTCTGGCCGACGAGGACCATGTGCGGCGCCTCGTGCGGCGAGAAAAGGCCGGCAGTGGTGTGCTCGGCTCCTGGCTGGGCACCGTCTTTGGCTGGCCGCTCTTCTCTGTCTACGATAACGACGATGACGATGACTCCCAGAAGAGCGACAACGACGACGACGATGATGATGATGACGACGACGACGAACAACCCGCCTATATCGGCGACGACGACAACAGCTCGCGTCCCCGCTGTCTCAAGGGCGAATCAGCTACAGCACAGGACTACGTGCCACCCCCTCCCAAGGCCGACGGAGGCGGATGGCATGATGCGGCCTGGCTGCTGAGCGTGGCGGCAAAGGTGATTCTGTGAGGCCGAGGCCGTGTGGCTCTAGGAGCCCTACGAGCTCTACGATGGAAGGGTGTTTCAGTTTCAGGATACCGCAGCAGCTCGGCATGTACGAGTACGATATGCAGTGTGGGGTTTGTAAATGTAAATGTAAACCGGCTTTAATCCGCAGTTGGACGAGACTCACTCCCGGTGATGGCCAATGAGAGGATGCTCCAAAATCCGGTTTTGCTCTTCGCTTCCCCAACGCGTAGGATGCTGGTCTCACGATCGGCTTTGAGCGACGTATCGTAGTTGTGTTGCATGTCCTAACCGTGCCCAAACGCAAGGGATATCCGGCGCCGAATTCATTCCACACCGTGCGCGTGGCACTGTACTTGTGCAGGAGGTCGAATCCGTCGGATCCGCTTCCGTCAGAGGGGCCCAGACATGGCTGTTGGATTGGTCCGGCAGAGCGTCTTGGCCGGCTCGCTGATTGGCCCGGGTCGGCAGGAGAGGGCATATGCAGCGCAGTAATAAATGGCGCCTAGCAGCGGTGGGCGATGACGTCTGAAAAACGTGTTTGGTGGTGGGATGTCGTATCGCTCTCGGCTTGGTCCCGCTGCCAGTATCGGCACTGAACGAGAGGGATTCTGCTTACGACGTACAGAGGCCATTGTACGTATTACCGTACTCGAGTCCGTCCATCCGCCTCAAACAGAGTACAGACGCACGCTTCCGTTGGGACCCTCTTTTTCGTGCAGGTGGAAGCGCGCGGATTCCTCTCCACCGACCGGATGTGGTATAATAATCGTTGGGACGTGCACAGGTCGCATCCAGAAAGCGATCGTACGGGAGCAGGTGTGCAGACGAGCTCAACTTTGTGCACGGCCCCGTGGCCACTGCGCCTGTCACCAGCCATGGCGTCATAGTCAAAAAGACGACGGTCTAGTGCACCCGATTCCGCCGTGATTTTTCCGGGGCTGCCATAATAGGCACATGGTACAGGTGGGCGTGCGTAGCCGACAAGGGAGCGTTCTGCGGTCTGCAGTCTGTCTGGTCTCTTTCTAGCCATGGTGCCTTGACACCCACAAACGGGAAAAACCAGGAGGGACCAAAGGATGAACAGACGGGGAGCCAGGTGAAAACTCTGCCGGCTGTGTGGAGAGGCCCGATGGAGGATAGGACAGGAACGCCGGTACATAGTACGAGTAGTGTCGCCCAACGTGTGGACAAGGAGCAGCGCCGTCGCGAGATCGGTCCCTGGGCGATGCTCCATCTCAGGCCCCAGGTCTTGGTCTTGGGCCTCACCCGTGCCGGACCACGAGCCAGCGCTCCCAGCGGCACGTCGTCGGGTGTGCGTGGAAGGCGTCGTCTGCCGCTCGTTGCCCGTACTCATCGTGGTCAAGGCGAGGCAAAATGCAAAACAAACCAATAGCCACAGCTCGCCACACTGTGCTGCCATCGTGCATGGGCGCCAGTGGAGACACAGGGGGAAACCTGGCTTCGCACGGCTCCATAATAACCTCGCTAGTGGAGTTGACGTTGACAATAGCGGCACCGTCGTTAGGGGAGCCGGGTGGTGGGGGGAAGGGCAGCCAGAGGAGGGCAGGTCAGGAAAGCGGAAAGCAGGCAAGAAAGGGATGTCGGCAAAAGAGGCAGCGACGACCTGCTCAGCCGCTCAGCCAGAATAGGCAGTGCCTCGTGTAGGAGGAACGTGCCTCCTCTTCTGCTGCCCATCTGGCCGCCACATCGGTCGCGAGCCCTCCCACGCTCCCATCTGGACGACGGCCAGACGGTGGGCGCTGCCTCCAGTGTCTTCTGAACGGTCTACCGCTGTTCGTTCGCTAGCCAGCAGGCAACCCCCCCCCCAAAAAAAAAGGGATCTGCTTATAAAGTGGGCTACCCAGTCAGACGACCCAAAGGTTGGAAAACGCGATTTCTCAAAAAGGGATCTACCCTCTCTCGCAACATTTCACAGTCTCTTCCTTCCCGAAGCACGTGTGTGCGTTTGTGTGTGTGTATGTGTGTGTGCGCCTTTCTACTCCTTGTATAGCCTGTCCAGCAAAACAGCCGGAAGCAGCAGCCAGCAGCAGCCAGCCATCCAAGGCAGAGAACAGAGAACATCCTCCTGCTCGCGCGCTTCGCCTCCTCTCTCAATTCTGGCTGCACCCTTCCCGCGCGTTCTTTCTCGTCTCTCGTCCTCGTCAGAGCGCGTCATCCGTATCCTGTCTGCCCGGTATGTCTCCCTTCACATTCCTTTCACACCCCCCCTGTCTTTTTCTTGGCCGTGCCTCCATCTTTATCACGCATCGTCACTCGACAGCCTCTCTCTCCCCGTCTGGATACAAGGGCGCCAAAGCAGACCGCACGGGCTCACATAGTCCTGGCCCATGCATCCTCGCTGTTAATTTTCTGTAAAAAAAAAAAAAAAAAAAAAAACCCTGGCCGAGAAGCGCGGGGTTTTACCCTTTCCTCCCTTCTCCCCCCCCCTTCTTCTCCCCCTTCGCGGCCCAGTTGCAAGCGCCTGTTTCTGGTATGCGGAATCACCCGCCGGCTACAGGGGGGGGCTGACGGTTTGATGCCGTCAGCCTCCACAAAGTCGTGTGCTATAGATTGCTTCCTCAGCTTCTCTCTCCCTCTTCTCCCTCTCTTCTCCCTCTCTCCTCCCTCTCTCCTCCCTCTCTCCTCCCTCTCTCCTCCCTCTCTCTTCCCTCTCTCCTCCCTCTCTCCTCCCTCTCTCTACTTCCCCTCTTACAGGATCCTAGACATCCCCCCCTCCGGACTAGCTCTCCTTGCTCTCCTCTCCACTGCCCTTTGCTCATCTCCTCCACTCCCCTTTCTGATACACGACTCAGGCAGCCGCGCCAAGACATCGGCGAACAGCTTAATCCGCCATGGCCGACAATTTTGGAGAACATGTCGACGTGGGCACCTTCTCGCAGATCCTCGAACTGGATGACAGCCCACAAAACCGCGACTTCAGCAACCCGCTCGTCTACGACTACTTCACCCAGGCCAAGGAGACCTTTGAAAAGATGGACGACGCCCTGTAAGCCGCTCCTGCCTTTGCTCTCCCCTGGTCTTGGCCACTGACCGATCCTTCTCAGACGCGCAAAAGACCTCAACCAGCTCTCCGACCTCGGCCATTTCCTCAAGGGCTCATCAGCCACCCTGGGGTTTTCAACCGTCCGCGACCACTGCCAGGTCATCCAGCAATACGGCAGAGGCACCACCCTGGACGGCTCTGCTGAGCCCGACCAGGACATCTGTCTGCAGCGCATAACCGACGCCTTGGCTGCTGCCAAGCTGAACATGACCGTCGTCGAAGAAAAGATGAACGCTTTCTTCAACCAGAGCTAGTCGTTGCCGCCGCCCCATCTCTTCGCCTTTCCTCCTTCTCTGACATCCACTCTTCCGGCTGCTCCATCAGGCACTAGAAACAATGGCTTGACTACTTGCTGAAGATTCCCCGACGTACCAGACTCCCTCTCTCCTTTCTCTTTCGCTCGCCTGATCTTCGGCCTTTCCATCTCTTCGGGCACCCTACGCCCCCTTGATTTGCTTTGATTCCTGCAGCTTATAGTCTTTCTATCTATCGATATATTGTTTTCTCCCCTTCTCTCGCCTCCTGTGGCTCTCCGAACCGTTCTATGGTTTCCTCTTTTTCCACCAAAAGCAAAATACCAGCGAGTTATTCAGACGTCTTTCTGTTCGCTCGCCAATACCTATCTGTTCTCATTGTATCTAATGCCGTGTATTGCTTCTTGAAGAGGGGATTGCAGGATGGCCTACCGAACATCAATCTGGCAGGTTGATATAACACGGGCGTATATAACACGGGCGTTACTTCCTAGACACAGGGCAGGAGGAGTAGAAGAGAGATAGGTGCTCAAATCCAGAGAGCTGGAGCCCAGAATCCTTCGCTGCACCAAAGGACGGCAACACCACTTGAGAGAGCAAGCTTCTAGGCACTATAGGTGGCAGGGAAGAACACGTCTGCAGACCAAGCGAGGCGCTACCGGGAAAAATATCAAAAGGCGAATCTCAGCGAATTGCCGGAACGCTCCATTAACGTCCACGCTCTCAGACCGGTCATAAAGTCAGATGCCAATACCCTTTATAGAAGCCCAGACGGCTGCACTGATGCGATTGCACATAGACTTGCCTCTCCCTTTGAAAGCTGGGCGGTCTAAGATGAGTCGAGCACGTTCTATAGGAAAACAGGAGACGTTTAAGCCAGATCTGCCAGCCGCCCATCCGTTCTCTCTCCCCCGCCGTGTCCATTTCCTTGCTCGTGATATCCAATCAGCCAATCCCCCTTTTTGTTCTCTTGCCAACTGGGTATGTCCGGTCCCCCACTCAGATAGATATTAGACCTCCCCATTCGTCCCGCCCCCACTGCCTTTGTCTTATCTCACATGTCGATGGACTCGTTGAATCGCAACACACCGTCGCTCTTCAACACACCGTCGATGCCCTTTGGCAGTGGGCCGAACCCTCGAGGCTGCTCGGCCGACTTGTCCACCACCAAGATCAGCCCCTGGGATTTGATCGCGTCCACTAGGGCCGGAACCATATCCTGGACAGTTAGCCAAGATCAGCAGATTCAGACGAGGAAACTCATTAGACTCACCAGCAGCCTCGAGCTGCACACCAGCCCCATGAAGTTGTTATTCTGTGCCGTCCGCACCACCTCCTTGACCGATGCTGTGCGCCGGCCGCTGCTCAATATCGCCTCCGGCACGATGGCTGCTACCGTCGCGTCGTCCTCGCGTCCCAGGTCGTTGCACAAGAAGACAGGGAAATTGGGCTGTTTCCAGTTGATGGCCGTGCACAGGCTTGGGTTGTATGAGCTGAACACCATTGACCGCACCACATCAGGTGTGTGTGCCCGCTGTGCTCGGGCGTGGTCAAACACCACAGCCAGCACCGAGTCCACAAATTCGTTCAGGTCCATGCTGCCCGAACCACCGAGCCCCATCACCCGCTCCTCCTCGGCGCTTGGGTACAAGAGCTCCAGGTTCACGTGCATGCCAGAGGGCAGCAGTGCCAGGGCGTCGCGAAGAGTTACGCCAGAAGCCGCGAGTACCCGATGCACAATGGCAGCATCGCCAGCAGAGAACATGGGTAGGCTCGCCAGCTGCGATCGTCCGGGCGCGGCTGCCGTGGCCGTCAGGAATTCGTCGTAAGTCAGGCGGGCCACCGGAATATCAATACCGCCGCAAGTGCCAGGAGTAGCTGCACACCCTCCTCCGCCTCCACAATTCACCGTCCACGTCGGCCACAACACAGGTACGCCGTCTCTTGTGTGTTGAACATAGACGCGCACGTAGTCTCCCGACAAGCTCGAGCCGGCGATGAAGGTGCTGGGGTGGCCATCCAGCTGGCTGGTGGCCTTCCAGTACGTCTCGAAGTCTGCGATTTCCAGCGGCTTTCCGGTAAAAGGTTTGATCACTTGCGTGTGGAAGCTAATCTGGCCAATGGCCCGCAGACGTGGGTCGAACAGTGGAAGACAGCAGCTGTTGCCTGAGCTGTTGAGCAACGCGCGGAAAGTACTCGACAAAGCCACTGTTTTCGCGATAATCTTGGCACCGTATGTTGGAAACACTTCAAAGTCTAGGACAAACAAGTCGAGGTTGTCAACTTGGAAGGACACAAGCTTTGTGTCTTCCTGGAAGGGCAGCATGATGTTTTTGGGGATCAGATCGGCCACCTTGGACGAGATCGTCAGCCGTGCCGCTGGGTACTTGCCGTCGTGGAAGAATACAAGCGGTGGCTCGCCGTTCTGGTCGTCAAAACTGATTTGCACAACCGTCTTCGTATCAAGGAAATTGTGGCCGTAGCGCCGTAGCGGGATGATCGGGGGCGGCAACTCCAGCACAGGAATAGCATCGGGGTCCAATGCCATGGGAATAGGAGCACTGCTTCCGCTCCCAAGAGATCCTAGCACACCAGGAGATGGCTGAAACCCAAACGGACTTTCCTGAAATACCGGGGGCCAGCTTCGTCTGCTGTTGATGGATGTCAGGAGTTGCATGCACTCCAAATTGCCCTCCCATGCGGCGTAGTACATCGCAGGCAGGTCCTTTTCGTCGACGATGTTGGGATCGACGCCGGCCTCGAGAAGTGCCTGTAAGCAAGGCACGTTGCCTTCGCTGGCAGCGTGCACCAGTGGCGTCCAGCCGTAGAGCTTGTCCACCTGGTTCAAGTCGGCACCATATTGCTGTAGCAAGAGAAGCAGGGTTGGCGCACGACCAGATCGGGCAACAAGGTGCTGTGGGTAGAGGCCCTCCGCATCAGGGACAATGCAGGCGCCATGCTTCAGGAGTAGCTCGACGACGGCGTCAGATCCATGCTCACAGGCAAGGTTGAGCGGAACGTGGTCGGTGTCGGAAATTGGGTCCAGGCGGGCAGACTTCTCGAGAAGCCGGCTGACACAGTCGAGATAACCGTGTATGATGGCATGGATCAAGGGCGTAAAGTTGTCATGGTCAATGAGGTCGATCGCGTCAGGACCAGCTGCGGCCATGTTAGAGCCCAACAGCAATGGCACAATACAAAGAAAAGACTAGACTGACCTGCAAGCAACGCATCGAGCATGTCAAGACGGCCGTGCATGCTAGCATAATGCAGAGGCACACGGCCATAGACGTCGGTCCGGGCGACAGAGACATTCTGGGACAAGCCAAAGTTGAGAACGAACGTGTTGCCGTATATGGTAGCTTGATGGAGGCAGTTGCGCTCGTTGATGTCGTCTTCGCTGTGCACATCGACAAGTCCTGTCTCGATCAGCGCCTGCAGCGCCTCTTGCGAGCCCTCGTTGATGGATGCCAGAAATGTACGTGTGACGCGCTCTGCAAGTGCAATATCCAGGCTGTTCCCTGTGCCGTCACTCTGGCCACGGGCGGCTGCAGCTGCAGTGGTCATACGACCCAGCAGGTCACGCAGAGACTCGAGGTGGCCAGCCAAAACCGTGTCCAAGAGGAGCGTGTCTGCATCACCCTCGTCGGTGCCAAGCAGATGCTGGCTGCTGACAATGTGGTCAGGCTGGGAGGCTCGACCATCGAAGCGGATTTCGTTGTCACCCTCGGCCCACGCACCCAGCTCCTGTAGACTGGTTGTGGCCTGGTCGGACAGCTCGCTGATGACAGTGGCATTAAAGAACGGTTGCACCTCGACAGCACGCGAGAGGTAGAGTTCCTTGGTCTTCGACTTAGACGTTTTATCCCATTTCTTGAGAATCTTGGAAAATGCAATGCCGTTGATTTCCACAAATTGTTGCAGCTTGTTGAGGTCATTTGCAAACTGCTGGAACCCCTCCTGCAGGGTGGTGAACTTGGCAGACCGCCGAGAGACGCCGTCATCACGTGAACGGAGGACCTTCTTCTTGTCTAGGAGTGTTTTGAGGCGAACTTTGAGCTGGAGGCGTGTTAGAAGGGTATTAAGGGAAAATTATGGCGATCAAAGCAGCCTTACCTCAGCCTCCTTTTGAAGGTAAAACGCATTGACTTTCTCGAGCTCTCGTTCCTGTTCAGTCCTGGTTAGCGACATTCCGGCGCGTGTAGACGCAGACTGCTGATATAGCCTGCATCGGGAAGTATAGGAAATGGATTCCGTCTTACAAGCTGGAAGAAAAATGTTGCCCGGTTGGCCTGCAGCGCAGCCTGTGAGTCTATGGGAGTGGCCGAGCGGTGTGGGATGGTTTGTGCGCTGAGGGTGGGTGTGGCTGAAAGCCTCTTGATGAGCTTTATGATGACATTTCTTGTCAGCAAGCTGTCAGTGCAAAGAGAAGCGTAGTTTCGGAGGCATAACGGCCGCTGAAGATCGGCCGTCATCTGGAGTCAGTTGTAGTAGCTTCACCTTTTTCAAGGCCTTGTAGTTAACAAAGCTTGCCGCATACTCGGGAACTTCGAGTTGACGCTTCTGGATTTGCTTGCCGAATTTCCTGTGTTCGGAGCCCTGTCAGTGCCTGACAACATGCCGATATAAGCTGCACGTATACTGGTGGCACTCACATGGTGAGGGGTTGGGACTGCTGTGCCCCGAGAAGCCCGAGGGCTTTACCCCGAAGGAAATGAGAGAAGGAGAGGGCGGAGATGTAATGACCTAAGCCGTCTGAGATTGGTGACTATCAGATAGACCGACACAGAAAACATTAAAGTAAGCCGATACGACAACGACGGGCGTTGTCTGTGAGGTGCTGTGGGTATGAGAGCAAATAGAAGGTATCGATGCATGGAGAGTGAAGCTGGTTGCACGTGGGCTTGTGATAGGATGGGGAACATGGGAGATGAGTGAAGATGAGCGGAGGAAGATAAAAAGAGGAGCAGATATGAAAAGGCAAAGCCGGACAGTAAGTCGATTTGATCTTGAGTAGCTGGACGGACCACCTCCGTAAGTTTTGGCCAGGCATTCTCCCAAGTACTTGGCTCTTCGAAGTAGAGCTGCAGTGCGTCGATGCGTTTCAAGCACGCAATGTAAGACCCTGGTCGAGCCCTTGCCGTCCTGCAGAAGTGCCAGACAGGACAGAGGACACTAACGAGCGGAGCGGGAGAGGTGAAGGTGGGTGGGCAGAGGGGAACAGAGGCTGTGGTAGAAGCCAAATCTTTACTTACTGGGTTGATCAAGATAAAGCAGTAGACTACTCAGAAACAGCTCATAGTCAATGGTCGGTTGTGTCCCTTTACGATTCGGAAAGAGCTATCAGTTGCCAATTTATTTCAGAGGGAGGGCGTGACTTCGTAGAAAGAGGTCAAACGGTTTTGGCGTACCTCGCTCGCAGCTTCCGTTCCGGTCTTTCTCTTCTGTATTACACTCCGAGACACAGTGCGGGATCGAGAGCCCGATCGTCTGCAACAAGATCAGGATCAGCCCGAAGAGCAGCAGCAGGTAGGGCAGGCCGGGGTGAAAGTATCATGTATATGCAGGCGGACGTGGTGGGCGAGGGGCAGCGAGCGCGGTGACCAAAGGAGCAGCTGAAGCGTACCGGTGCGCAATGACAGACGTATCTCTGCGACGATATCAGATCGTCTGGAGCTGGGCTCTATGGGATGACAGTGCAAACAACGGTGGGAATGCGGCTCTCTCTCAGGCCTCGTTGGGAGAATCTGTGAACGGATATCGCAGCGGCCGGTCCGAGACTGGTTGGCAGAGTTGGGCAGTCTGCAGTTTTGTCGTCATCTAAGAATCTCTCCGGCGCGGAGCATGGGTCCTAAAGACAAAGATACCTCTTGTCTTAGCCTCAGTGGAGGGGGAAAGGGAAGAAGAAAAAGGCGGAAAGAGAGGCTAGACCAGTCCTGCATTAGCTCCAGCCCAAGCTACAATGTCCCGACCAATCACCACAGGCCGTTGGCACATGTGCCACTACTCGTACATAGTCAAGCACAATGTCCTGGCAGGGTCGAAATGACGCAGCAGAACAGAGGGCGAGGGGCAGCAACGGCCACGAGGCTGAGGGCTCCCGCTTGGGAGACGATGACAGGTGGAGTGGACAGTCCGTAGTCGCATACGATACTCTGTACACGTGCTCGCTACTACTGAAGTGGAAGGGCTGGCCGTCGAATAGGAGCCAGAGAAGCATTTGGCATTCTAGCCGCAAGATTCGACGCGCACGCACGAAGACGACGACTACGCTACGGGCACCCGACGGGACCCCAACCGTTGCTTCAATGAATTTGAATCTCCCTCGTCGAGTTGAAAATGACCTCTACTTGTATCTTACTCTATACTCTTGCAAAATCACATCTTAAATAAGCTAGTAATTTGTTTTCGTTTATAGAGTCCTCCGTACGGAGCTTGATACTATATAACGCGTAACGTGCTCTTTTCGTGGGTTAGCAAGTTAATCGAACCTGCTTATGTCATATAAGCTGCGCCACAGCGCATGCTGCACGCCCGGCGTTTGTTATCCCTGCAACTTACAATTTCGCGACTCCATCTTACATTCTGTCTTGGGGCCATTTTCAAGCGTTTCCAAACAGCTTCCAGCTATGGGAGGCTGCCATATACAGCACTGGGTTGATACGGGCGAATTCGCCCTGGTAACAGAGAACGACAAATCTTATAATGCCCCAAGCCCGACCACTGAAGACGAATATGACTACGAGCTTCAACTAGGAGGCAGTGAAAAGACGGAAACAGTGTCTTCGTTACCAGACGAGCTTATCGGTGTGGATGGAGACATTATAATTCCAACGTCTGCAGATATCGACCGTGTATTCTACGATGGTCGAGCGACCTGGAGACTATTTCTCCACGAAGCTGAGTCTTTCCCGCAAGATACTTACCCTAAATGGCTTGGAAATCCGTATATAATGTTAGTGGATGTACCGGCATTGCCAAATCGGTTATCCCACACGCGCAACCTCTGAGGACAGCCAATCTGGCACATACCCGACCCCGAGCAGTCAGAAGCGAAGGCGAAGACAAAGACTAAAACAAATGCAAAGACATGCACGCAACGGGTCGCTGATTCGGCAACGGTCGATTCCAGACCAAACCATACAACGAAAGAGCACGAAAATGAGGATTCATTCGACATGCAGTACGCATATGGAGTTGTCCTACGTTCGAACACCCCGGTCGAATTTCGGACCTCCTCACCAACGCCATTCCCTTCTTCTTCAACACAAAGCAGTCTTATAATCTTAACGCTATGCTGGGCATATATTCTTTCCATGCAGCTTCTTGAAATGCAAGGACGGACTATGGTCTACACGGCAGACGTGCTGCAACCACAAGACACAAAGACTGCGGTGCGTTCCCGACGGGCAGGCTTCGTGGTTCGCAACCTTGACGGGGACGTATCTCCCCAGTTAGTGCGCTGGATATGTGCACTGCTTGCACCTAAACTCGCTTGGCGTCCGGGCGACGAAGGCCGCTTGCCACCCTGGGCGGCCTTTTCCCCTGGAAATGTGCGGTTGTTGTAACCAAAAATGGCTGCGTTAATGAGTCGCCGCCGCCGACCGCCACCCAGGCTGCGGATCTTTTAATCGAATTTTGTATGCTGTACGGGCTCGCGTTTCCAAAGCAGCAAGAGGATATATCGAAAATCCAACCTTCTACGGCTGCCTTTTTAGCAGCACAAGCGCTGCCATTTGCTCAGATCACTGAGCTCCAGCCACAATTTGACATACCTCGAATCAGACGGCGCAGAACTAAAGGCGGGAGGCAATCGAAGGATGACGCTGCTTTTGCGCACATTCGCCAGTATGTCACAGATATAAAGTACTACATGACCCTGAGCTGTGAGCCCCACATCATAGGATCCATCCTTTGGGGCATATTTTGGCAGCCTGACATCGAATGCAACGTTGTTAGCTCATGGCTTGGGGCAATTTTGGACGTCATCAGACCAATTATCAAAGCACGGGATTTGCAAGGCTAATTCAAGTGTTTTCTGTCCGTCGGCCACGTGTTGCTATATGGTGGTTAGGCGTCTACCTGCTTGGTGACTTTACCGTTCTAGATTGGATTGCTCGATACTTGGAAGCTTGATGGAGCGTTGGGGATTTGGAACCTTGTCCCCGCCTAGTATTACTGCTTTTGCGTGGGTTGGAGTGCCACAATCCTTTATGGATGACGAAGCTCTACGCCCATACACAGATCCCAAAACTCCGGTGTCTCGAGCAGATCTTCTACGACATCGCTACAACTTTCGTCTCCCAAGATATTTCGTCCCTTGCTTTAGCATGGCGACCATTTGGGTCTGTGCCGAAAGACGATATCGAGCCGGAAATTTGGCCTTGGTTAGAACGCAGATGCCAAAGACGATATGTTAAGTGGGTATGGTGGATTAAGAGTCGGGGCCGTACCTTTCGAAACGAGCAGCTTGGATTCCGAAGAGATACAGGTCGGGTTTTCGCCGGTGTTCCGGACCACCTTGAGCGTGTCTTCAGTTGTGGGCGGCAACAGCCAAAGGTCAGTTCTATGGCAGTCAACCGTGCCAACGTTAGGCTTGAGCTGTCTTTGTCCGCTACGCTTCGAATGATTGCCTTTTGTATGGAAGACATTCCCGGAGATCGAGATCCTGGTTTGTCTTTAATGGGTGGAGTTGGAATTCGCGCCCACAAGTGGTTAAGGGATTGGAGAGGCCTTGAATAATCTAGAAGAAACATGTCACTTCTTCCTATGCTTTGCCTTGCTCTTTCCTTCCTCGCCTTTCTTTTTAGAGGCTTGCTGTAGTTCCCATGTCCAAAACTGCTCTCCAGATTTAGCCGTAAATAGAAAATACGAGCCTTTGTCGGCAGTAACTTTCTTCCATTTTCTGGTCCTCGTACGAACATGTTTGCCTCCTTGGGTTCTGGGACCACTAACAACCATTTCGTAAAAATATGTTCCTCTGTGTGACTTTAGTAAAAGGAAAGATACACTCTGTGCCGAGGTGGAATTGATACAGTCGGAATATATAGGAACTTTGAATTGCATTATGCAGAGCTTTAAATTGCTGTTTAATACAACGATACTAAACTATCAAGAACGAGCAAGACAAACCCGAAAATAAAACGGATACACAAATATGTAACAACGGTAAGGAGATAAGGTGCTCAACGACCGTGTAAAATATTTTCAGAAAGACGATAAAGGTAGGGTCCTCAAACAAAGGTGTAAGGGTCGTTTCACACCAAAACTGTCAGATGTATTCGTATAAGCCGACCAGTTCCTCGGAATCTGTCCGCTAGCCATCGCAATCAGTCGGTAAGACGTTACTTACCGGCCGGCAGGCCTTTGACTCTGCAATGCACGCCATGCATTGGTCGCGTGCTTAGCTGCAGCAATGCACGGCGTGCTATAAACACATCGAGGTGCGCGTGCGCTATGCACCGCAGACAGGGCGCCTACCGATCAAGTTGTAGTTTACCCGTCGTTATCCAGGGCAACATACAGTCGCGTTTCTGATGGTATTGTGCCACTGCACATTACGGTTATGAGTACGACCTGGCGCGAGGATTATTCCCTCCCGCGGATTTCAATGGCCACCATGGGCGGCGCGCTGTACTGGGTACAGTGTCGGGCATTGCTGCTGGACATCAGTCTTAGCCGATCTCCGAGCTATCGTGTACAGTAGTTGTAGAACCTACCGGGAAGCGTGGTACGAAGGAAGCTGGGGAGGACGATGCGAATCTCTGCAACATGGGCGAATTCGACCTATATAAGGCTTCGTCCGATCTTTCTGTACGTCCGGGACTACAAAGACGCCGCCTTTCAACAGTCTAATAGACGGCCGAAGCGTCTGAAAACAGCAAAGTCCAACACCCTGCCGGCCACAGTCCCGGGAACGAGTTTAGAGGGCGAGCCGAATGTGGCTCTGATGCATGTTGCCGCTGTCTATCGCTCTTCTTCTAAAACGCTCTTCTGTCAAGGAAAGTGGGACATGGTATGGATACGGGGCCTATGCGGCCACCAAGCGTCGCCGCTCTGCCTGTGCGTCTGCCGTTCCGGCCTGTCCTTCCGGGCTGGCCAGCTGGGTGTCTGGGACGTTGGGCAGGGGTTCCTGGACCGGTGCTGCTGGGGCCCGTTCAGCTGGTGTGCGGCCTGCAGGTGCCATCTGGGCTTCGAGTGCGGCCAGCTCGTCTTCGACCTCGTCTTCGTCGGCGTGAGACATACGGCCACCCAGCATCTCGCTGACCTCCTGTGGAAGGTTAGTGTGGGGAGAGGAGGAAGAGAGGAGGCAAACGAGGACAAGGGAGAGGACAAGAGGAAAGAGAACAAGACAACATAAAAACTCACATCCTGATACGCAATCGCTTCGGCCGTCTCGCCCATCAACTTCTCCACGTGTGCGATGCCGCCCATCTCGCGATGGATCTCCTGCAAGACGTGCGTGCCCTGCTGCAGTCCAAACACAACGTCCTTCTGGATCAGAGCAAACTCGACGCTAGACGTCAGCTTCTCGAGCTGTTCCAGCTGGCCGTCCGTCTTGGCCAGCAGCGACTCCTGGTACTTTTTGCGCCGCAGCGCCAGTAGGGCCCGCTTCTTGTCGCCCTTGGCGAGCATCTGGCGGGCGATCTCGGTCTCGCGGTTGGTCAACACTGTGATCCGCCGCTGGTACTGGTGCAGTCGGTCTCGCTGCAGCTTGAGGTCTAGGATGGCCCTGTGAGAGTTAGATTTGTCTTTTTTCTCTTCTTTCTTCTTTCTTCTCCCTCTCTTCTTCTCTCTTCTCCCTCTCTTTTCCTCTTCTCCATCTCTTCTCCCTCTCTTTTCCTCTTCTCCATCTCTTCTCCCTCTCTTCTCCCTCTCTCCCTCTCTCCTTCTCTCCCTCTCTCCTTCTCTCCCTCTCTCCCTCTCTTCTTCTCTTCTCCCTCTCTTCTTTCTTATTCTTTTCTGATTCCTCCCTCCCACCCCTCCAGAACTACCCACTTGTCTTGGGCCGTGACCCGGCTTCCCGAATTCCCCATGGCGACAGGTGGTCGGAGCGCAGTGGCCGCAACGGTGCCAGCATGGGGAACGGTCTCGGACCCTCTGGGGATGTACAGTCGTCTTTGGGTCGTGTCGCAATACGTCCCAGCTAGTCGGCCTGTTTGTCGCACAGATTATCGTCGTCAAAGTCGTCGTCATGCGCTGCGTCTCATCCAGGCTGTCGGCAATCGATCGGACACGCTGAGCACCTCAAAAAGCTGCTGCCTCGAATTGGCCCGGACTACTGGCCAGTCACCTTTGTCGTCGTCAAATAGGGAGCGAGAAAGAGAGGGGCGTTTGCCACCTGTCGCCAACTGTGGCTGAAGCTTGGTGTGGCGTCTCCGTCATCGTACTATGTAGCCGAGGGGAAACCCCACCAGGAGGTAGTCTTATTGTCTTATTAGATATTCCCCATCCGCATCCACCTCATTTGGGATAGGTATCAGCACTTGTTTCCTCCATCCTATGCCGTTGAGACTAGGCAGCCAGCCCCTTTTGTCCGTCTCGTCCCCTGTGCCCTGTGCCCGCTGCACTGCTTCTCTCAGAAACCCCCTTTCCGCTTCCTGGCCCCTTCTTCTGTCCGCATGACAGCGTCTCGACGGGGTTTCCAATCAAACAGCCACCATGTCTGCGCCAAGCGATCCTGTAAGTTCGTACCCACCCAAGGGAGGGCCCCCGTCCCTTTTATGCATAGCCGGCAACCGTGCTGCTCCTGGATTTCTTCGGGGGGGCTTCGCCCTGGTCGGCCAGCTGACCCGGTCTCCTGCACAAAAACAGAAAGCGTCTGCTCCCGAATCTCCCACGACGGCCCGTCCCCTGGAGATGGATGACGACGACCTCACCGAGTCCAACATTGTCCTGAACAACAACGACGAATCTGCATCGAAGCCAGCCGCCGCCGACGACCGCCTTTCCAGCATCGCCGACGACACCACAGCTGAAGAACCGGCACCGCCCAAGCCGCCGCGCCCCATGTCCGAGCAGCAGAAGAGCGAGCGCACGCTCAAGGATGCTTTTCCGACCGTTGAGCTGCCCGTCATCCGGGCTGTGCTGACGGCCAGCCGCGGGAACATTGAGGCTGCTTTCCATGCTCTCCTGGGTGTGTTTCGTTTTCTCGTTTTCTCGTTTTCTTCCTCGTTCGCCCCTAACCTGCCAGAAATGACCGATCCCGATGCCATCGAGCAGGAGGCACCACCGCCGCAACCGCCCCGTCCCGGAGCCCGCGAGCCCCAGGCGCAGGCCGCGTACGGCCGCCTCTCCCCCAACAGCCAGCTGGCTGCCGACGAGCAGTACGCACGCCGCCTGGCCCAGCACTACGAGAGCGAGGGCGTCTATGAGAGCCGTACGAGCAGCTACGGTCCGCGCTCCGACAGCCGCCGGGGCGATGCACCGCCGTATCCTCCACGCCCGCGCCCGGAGACCGGCCTCAAGCCCAACGAGCTGTGGGACGACCGTGACCGCAGCTTTCTGGACGACGACCTTCCCGTCATCCGCGAGAACCTGCGCAAGGGCTTCGTCGAAACCCAGGCCAAGTTCAGCACCTGGTTCACCGGCATCAAGAAGCGCATCGACGACGAGTTCAATGCCAGCGAGGACGACGACGAAAACCACCCCGTCAGCGCCCCGGGTCCACGGCCGCAGGGCCGACCAGACGGACCGGTCGGTGGCGGACGTGGTGGCGGACGTGGTGGCGGACGTGGTGGCTATGGCAACTATCCCCGGCGGCAGCGGAGCCAACGCAGCGGCGACTACGATGCCGACCCGGAGCTTCTGTCGGACGATTTTGCCGGCATCCAGCTTCACGGCGACGGCAGTACGTTTGTTTCTGTTTCTTTTTTTTATATTTCTGTTGTTTCTATTCTCCCGCTGACAGAATAGCTCCCGTGCAGACGACCAACCCAAACGCGTTCCGGCCACCACCGCCGTCCACGTCACCCCGTCCGGGCTCCGACCGCAAGGTGGCCTTCCGCGGCAACGACGAGGTGATCGATGTCTACAGTGCGTCGCCCCGCATGGCGGCCAAGGACGGAGCTTCAGCCACGGGCGCAACCGGCGCCAAGACCAGCAAGTGGCAGCCCATGTCGGCCGTCGACCCGGCACCGATCGGCGATGCGGATCCGTTCAGCCTGGGCGACAGCGACGACGAGAAGGATGCCGGTCACAGCACCAAGGCCCCGGCCGAGACGGCCGGGAAGACGGACAAGACGACGACGCCCGATGCCGCTGTCACGACGGCCGCCGCCGTCTCGCCAGAAGACGCAGAGCGACTGCGCAAGGCCGCGGCCGAGGCAATGGCGGACAGCCTGGTGGAAGACAAGCCGAAAGCATAAGGACGACCGCGCGCAAGGGATCGGGGAGGACAGCGCCTCTTTGTAGCACTAGGAGACAAGCATTGCTTTGGACCCTCGCCAGTTCTGTTCCTTTTCCTGCGTGCCACACTTGGTTATGTCTTGGCTACGTTGAAAGATTCCCCGTGTTTTCGTTTTTCGTTTTTCGTTTTCGTCCTCGTCCTTTGGTCTTGGCAATCATCATTTGTAATCGGTATCGCACGCCCAGACGATCAGTCTATTGGTCTGCCAGCAGTCAGAATCCTGCAACTGAAACATAAAAGTACAGGCCAGAAAACCACCGTCGTCTATCAGTCGGTCCCGGTTCTACACCGTCTACGTTCATTATGCAGAAAGTGCCAATAGTACAACGCAGACGCCCCTCCTCGCAGTATAAAATGTGTATCGTAAGGCCTTGTAGGCTTTCACAAGAACTCTCCACCTCCACTGCCGTGGACAGAACTCCGTGGTTGAAATAACAATATACATGGGGGTTTCATCGGTAACCCAGATGAGAAGCCCACTCCTGAAGAGATGGCGGTTGTGGTACATGCGGTGGGTGTGAGGGGTGTCGTGATAGGTACTGAACGTCTGAGTTATCTGGGTAGCTGCGGATGACATGGACATCAGGGGGAAGCGGTGGACGGCCATGGTCGTAGGCTGATGGATCGCGCATGTTTCGAGACGGGCCACCTTGTGGACCTACTTCTGCAACATGGTGGCTGGTGCCAGAGTTAGAAACGAGTTCCACGGCGCCAATATAGAGAATAGCATACTCAGGCCAAGCATTGTCCACCCGGTGGAAGTATGAGGCATCTGGCTGCACATCGGCAGCAGACGTCGGCAGGCCAGACGCGTATGGCCCGACACGATCGTGTTGTTGGTCATACCGAGCATGGAACACGACCGCAGATGGCTGCTGAAGAGGCCGCGATGCCTGCGCGTCATACCGAAACGGATCGTCTCCATCGAGCCTGGTTCCATCAGCAGCCCGTTTCAGGGACTGGCGACGGCCCAGACCATCCCATGACAAAGGAGCCCGAGGTTGGCTGTCCATGTACTCATCCATAGACGACTCAGACAGGTTGCCAGCAAAGTGGTACACTTCTCGAGGAGTCATCCCAACTTGGGGAGCAAGCTGGGGCGCATGCACAGGCCAGTCATCGACAACCACTGGTCGCATGGGGCCACCCAGTGGAGCAGGCCCTAGAGAAGTCGGTTGTGCCATGGGCCAAGCCGAAGCCTGGCGATAGTCCTCCTGTGCATGAGCCCGGACGGATGATCCAAACGGCGGTCCTTGGTAAGGAACAATACCTTGCTCGTGCTGATCCTCGCGGACATAGACAGGATGTGTTTCTTGACGAGGCGGTAGCCGTATGAAAGTAGAGTCACTCGTAACACGTCTGTGCTTGACCATATCATATGATACCTCTCCCCAACTAGGCGAGTGGTGCATGTCATAACGCGCCATGACCTCGCCATGATAGCTCTCCCGAGCGACAGGACGGGGCGACAACGTGCGCACAAGAATAGGAACAGACGCGTCCGACTCGCCAGTCGGCGACGAAGGCTCAACGGACGGCACCAGATACTCTTGCGCTTCCTGGGATCTTACCATTGCCCTTTGGTTTACCTCATAACGGGGGCTATTATTTCTCGGCAGGGGATGGGAGAAGACTTTGTGTGGCAGCGGAGGAGCACTGATGTCTGAAAAGGGCCCTGGCCGCTGCATAGGCGCTTGGTCATACTCAAATGCTGGGTACCCGCCGTCGAAGGCGGACGGATGGACAGTACGACGTTGCGCCCCATAGCCGGCAGGCCGGCTGTGCTCCTTCACAGCTTCCCTGCGCTCTGACGGTTCCTGGTAAGATGGAGGCTCCAGTGCATAAAAGGGGTCCTGTTGTGGCGGGTCATAACGCGAATCCAGACGATCACCTGGGAGCTCTTCCTGCAGGCGGACGCGGGTCTTAGCCTCGTCCCAACGTGCCATCAAGGCCGCTTCATATCTCCGGAAACCCCGGCGGCCTCTTCTGACGCCGAGACTCTCAAAGGTCTGCGACGGCGCGCTCACGTAGGTGGACACGGTAGCACTCCTGGCGTCCTGCGCAAAGTCATATGCAGGCGCTTCTGCAGTGGGGCGTGCCTCTACTGCCGAAGGCCTGATAACAATGTGTGCAAAGCCAACCACAGGGCTGTCCCGAACAGGTTCAGCCGGCCGAGTAATCTCCTCGACCGAGTCATCCGAATCGCTGTTGGCCGTGTCGCTCGTATAGCCATCCTCTTCGCCCTCGGAATCGGAAATGACAATCACCTCGCGGAGGATCTCGTCGAGCTGGTCGCGTCCTGTTTCTTCATCGCCCCGCCACTTGACGAGTATATCCAGGCACAGTGCCTCAACAGTCCTCCGGGCGTTTGCGTATGATGTCTCTTTGAGGAGCCGGTCGTATCGGGTATGGGTATGGCGGATATGCGCCAGCACAGCTAGCTGTACACGGCGGGATAATGTAATGTCTTTAGCCAAGCCGACCAACGGCTCGCCCTTTTTTGTCGCACCCTGGAGCGGATGCCAAGTTAGTCTTCTGCGTGGACTGGGCTGGGACGCGGACAAAATGAAGGTGGAACCTTTCTGAATGAGTGTTCGATGATTGTTTGGCGGTCTGTATTCGGAATCCTGGGAAACAAGTCTCGGATTGCTTTATCCGCCTGCTCGTTGATTTCGTCTTGCGCCGCCGGGATGGGTTCTGGGAGGCCGGACAGGTTTTGTCCCACGGAGGAGTTATCGCTGTCGCCAATCGATGCCCGTGCCTGTTCGACGATCATCTGCCGGATGTGATGTCCAATCCGGTTGACCTGGTGTGATAACGACGCAGCCACAGCCCGCTTGTCCGTCTGCATGCGACAGAAGCCGGTCAGCGGAGAGACGATAGAAGGGCCCATATATATGTGGTCATACGCACGGATACGATAAATATCAACGCGTCTTGTTCACGCGACAGCTCCTTGCAAGCAGTCGTTAATTCCGGGTTGCCGATAGGAACGAATTCGAAGCCTGGAGGTGGTTGTCTGTCACTGGTGATCTATCGGGCGTTCAGGCATCAGTACCATGTCAAGGGTCGACGGGGTGAGAGAGACGTACCCTGAACTCCAGCTTCTTCTTCTTGTCCTTGTTCTCGACAAGCTCATAGTAAGAGTGGTGTTTTGATATGAGGCCAGGGGCCTCTGGCCTTGCATTCAAGGTGGCCGGTGCCGGGATGTTCCAGCCGCCAGATCTTGTGCTCTTTTTGTGACGCTCTTTTGCGTGTCCTCCTAACATTGGACCACGCCCTATGCGCCTTTTTTCTTTCCCCATCTTTCAAGATGCTACCCCTACACTTGCTTTCTTCACAGACTTACCATTCTCGATATGTGGGGAACAATAAGCAGAACAAGAGATGAGAGTGCAATACAAGTCGGGGCCAAACCAGGCCGTCTGGCTTGGGCCGACTGTGTAGGGAAGCGATGCAAACAGAGATGGATGAATCAAGCGGCACCAACAGAGGTATCAGAAGCGGCACTGGAGGCGCGACGTAGATGACTGGAGCTTTTCCAGGCTCGACAGTGCGAGTTCTGGCTCGGCTTTCTCGCTGTGGTAAGAGAAGAAATCAGAACAGCGAGAAGCCGGAGGCGAGAGGCAAGAGCTCACAAGATTCCAGCGGTACGGTTCAAAAGGGAAGGAAGGAGGGGGAGGCAAACGCAGCAGCCAAAATAGCACAAAGCTTCCTAAAAAGCAGAGCTTTTAATGGAGAGTATGTGTGCACGGCTGGTAGATAGCACAGAACCCCCGTATCTGTGTCTACAGATTCACGGGAACCGGGCGACGATGAGAGGGAGAGTCAAGTAGTCGCCCGAATGGCCCAGATGATCAGGTTTTTGAGATGTGGTTGTTACGGTGTGTTGGGCGGCAAAAACAGCGCGGCCAATCACATGATTGTCTGTACGCATCATGTGACGCTTACCGTGGCTGGTGTGGGGAACTGCATTTTGTGTGGATTGAATGCATGCTTCACCTTGTTGATGGAGTATTTGGGCATCAAGGACGCGGGTGATCCAGGCGCCGACCTTATTATCTGAAGACTGATTGGCCATGGCCTTGCAGGGAAGCCACAGGAGATGACATCGCAGTCCCCACCACCACCATCTCCTCCACCAGTCTTTGCGATCTAGCTGAAGTCACCCTGCTGTATTAGAGACAGGAGGGCGAAAATGGCAGAGCTAGGGGCGTCTTTCATTCCGGCACTCTACAAGCCCGCCGACCTACTCCCCATTGCCAAGCACCGGGAGAGTCTCCTGTACGTCATTGAGTCGTACCCAGTCACCATTGTGGTTGGCCAGACAGGCTCTGGAAAGACGACCCAGATCCCCCAATTTCTGGAAAAGGCTGGATGGTGCAATGATGGAAAGGTAGTTGCGATCACACAGGTAGGCAGCTGTCCATCATGGAATACAAAGAGAGAGATGCTCACGCAGTTCTCTGCAGCCCCGGCGAGTGGCAGCTACAACGGTGGCGCTGCGAGTGGCCAAAGAGTTTGGCTGCGAGGTCGGAAAAGAGGTGGGATACTCCATCCGGTTTGAAGATGTCACCTCGGCAGCCACACGGATCAAGTTCATGACGGACGGGCTTCTGATCCGCGAAGCCCTTGTCGACCCACTGCTCTCTCGCTATTCGGTCATTATGGTAGACGAGGCCCATGAGCGGTCGATCAGCACAGACATACTACTTGGGCTTCTTAAAAAGATTCGAAAACGGCGACCGGAGCTGCGTATTATCATCAGCAGCGCCACACTCCAGGCGGACGACTTTCTCGCCTACTTCTCCACCTCGGAAGAGGGCAGCAACGGCAGCAAGAGCAAAGCGGACGAGACCGAGATGACGGACGACGCCGACGAAAGCAAGATCGGCACGGTCATCAGCCTTGAGGGTAGGACCTATCCCATTGACGTCCTCTACGCCGAGAGTCCAGTCGAGGACTATGTGGAGCGAGCGGTTGCCACGGTGCTGGCGATACATGAGCAAGAGCCGGACGGTGACATTCTCGTCTTTCTCACGGGCCGCGACGAGATCGAGACGGCCGTGCAGACAGTGGCCGAGCGCGTGGCTGCACAGGAGTCGCTGTCGGTGCGACGGGCCCTGCTGCCCCTGCCGCTGTTTGCCGGGCTGCCGACGGACGAGCAGATGTATGTGTTTGAGGAGGCGGCCGAGGACACACGCAAGGTGATCTTTGCGACGAACATTGCGGAGGCGTCAGTGACGATCAACGGCATCGTGTACGTGGTGGACAGCGGCTTCGTCAAGGTGCGGGCATACAACCCAGCTACGGGCATCGAGACGTTGACGGCGACAGCCGTGTCCAAGGCGGCAGCAGCCCAGCGAGCCGGTCGAGCCGGACGCACGCGACCAGGCAAATGCTTCCGGCTCTACACGGAGGCGGCGTATCTCGGGCTGGCGGACACCAACGTGCCAGAGATCCAGCGGTCGAACCTGGCGCCGGTGGTGCTGCAGCTCAAGGCGCTGGGCATCGACAACGTGCTGCGGTTCCCGTACCTGACGGCGCCACCGGCCGAGCTGATGACCAAGGCGCTGGAGCTGCTGTATGCACTCGGAGCGCTGGATGACTACGCAAAGCTGACAAAGCCGCTTGGGCTGCGCATGGCCGAGCTCGCCGTCGAGCCCATGATGGCCAAGACGCTGCTGGCGGCCCCGCAGTTTGGCTGTCTGGGCGAGATGCTGACGATCGCAGCCATGACGAGCCGCGAGAGCAGCAGCAGCGTCTGGGTGGACGGCGGGCGCGAGGACCGTCGCGGCCTCGAGTCGTCACGGCGTCTGTTTGCGGCCGATGAGGGTGATCACGTGACACTCCTCAACGTGTACCAGGCCTTTGTGACCAAAGGCAAGGGCGAGTCGCGGTTCTGCCGCGAGAACCGGCTGAACTTCCAGGTGCTGAAGCGCGCCGTCAGTGTGCGCGCGCAGCTGAAGCGGTTCATGGAGCGGTTTGGCATCGAGGTGTCGCGGGAGCCGGATCTACCAGAAGAGGGAGACCGACAGGCACTACGACCGCTGCCACAGAACGCCGCCCATAAGGCGGAGCAGATCCGGCGCTGCCTTACGATGGGCTACTTCTCACAGGCCGCACGGATGCAGGCAGACGGCACCTTTCGCAACGTGGCCGGCGGCACCGTCCTGCACGCCCACCCCAGCTCGCTGCTGTTCAACCGCAAGGCTGACTGGGTCCTCTTCCACGAAGTGGTGGAAACGGGCGACAAGATATACATCCGCGACGTGACCAAGATCGAGAAGGCATGGCTGCTCGAGTACGCCCCGAACTTTTACCACACGGCCAGCTAGCCGTGGGAGTGGCCGGGTTGGAAGCGAGATACAACCGGACCTGAAACACACGTATGCAAGGACGTGGCCACGTGAGCGCGCGAGCATAAGATACGCCGGCGCCGTTAAATGAACGGGGTGCTTTGCAAAACACCTCGCCTGGCCCCGAAGAGAAAATCCTGCGCGTTCAGATAGCAAGGTATAGAAGGACTACGGCGTTCCTACGGAGCAGTAAGATAGCACTGTTCACCCCGCCTGAGATTGGATGGACTTGCAATCTCAGACCAAGATGTAAGCCGTGAAATTGGATGTCATGCATGGGTTTTGTACGACACACGAGTGCAGATGCATCCTTTTATGCCAATATCCACTCCCAGAGGCGGAACGCGTACCGCCTGCCGGGGTGGACCGTTGGGGGGAGGACGAAGGCGTCGTACGTTGCGTCGTACCGTATCTTGCTCGCTGTCGCTCGTGACCGCCGAGAGCCTGTCTTGCTCCGTACGCCGAAAGGGCATGCTCGTTGTATTGGCAGAGCGCTCTGGAAGCCAAGCCAGGGCGCCGTCGTGCAGAGTCATTCCACAGCACGGCAGCAGCGACACAGCGGCACCGCATCGCTAATGTAACGCAGGTGCGCAACGGCTTCTCACGGGACCTCCTAGCTGAAAGCCCCTGGACAGTGCCACTTTACCACTGGTGCTACGGGGCGTGCACGAGTACGGAGTACGATACGTATGCCCGTATGTTACCAAGCAGGGAAATCGGCAGGTAAAATACCGCACTACGACAGAGGGTGGATGTCGTCTTGTTGCCATCCGCCAGGAAAGAAAAAAGGTAAACAAGAGCCCCGTTTCGGCACGACAGCCAGCTGCTAAACAACAGGTGCCAGTCGTGGCCGTCGTCGTACTCCGTACAACGTGTAGGCACGCTCCCTTTTTGCCAGCAGCACGCAAGGAGGCGAAGCCGCTCTTTGGCTTGTTTCGAAGAATGGACAAGGCTCGTCGACTGCATGCCGATGGGGAAAAGAAAGGGGGCAATGGGCCAGATCTTGGGGCCGAGAGCAAAAGGGGCCCTGTTTTGCTCATCTCGGTTCATTTGCCAGGCCCCGCTAGGAGATGAGCGCTCATCCCACATCCAGGCCCTCTGCTTCTGGCAGCGGCCGCCATGTGGAGCGCTATAGCACAGTACCGGCCAATCACCACCGCCCCGTTGGGGCCAGGCGGAGGCGGCTGTCAGGTCCTAGCTATTTTCGTTTTTTCGTAGACTGCTTCCTTCTTCAATGGCACTGTCCCTGAGGCCCCACTTCCATGCTGATTGGCCCCAGGCCCTGGTCCCTCCTGCTGCCCGTTCCTGGCTGCCCTGAGCTATGCTCCTTATGGACTGGACAAATTTCCCTTTCCGGAAACAGACTGGGGCCGAGAAATGGGAGGACTTGCAGGCACGACCGGCTGCTGCTCCTCATCACTATCTCTCTCACGTCCTCCTTTTGCTCTGCTCTCTTATTGTTCACCTCTCTCTTAATCCCATTCTCACGCTCTTTTTCGGCCCTCTCGAGATGCGGATGTGATAGACGTCGTTTCCACTTCTGCTCTTTCGCTCTCTCGTTACCCCACGCTCCTTCAGCGCCCTTCCACTCATTCTCCCCGACTGACACCGTTTGTCCTTCGCTTTATCGCTAACGGCCCTGTCGTCCATTCCTTTACTTGTTCTTGTCTTCTCTGCCTTTTCCGAGCCTGCCAGCGGGCTTGTCCATCCGTTTCGTGCTTCTTTTTTGGCCTATGTTTGTTCTCTCTTCACTTTTAAATCACCAAGACGATCTCGATTTCGCTGCTTTGCCGCACCTCCTGGCACGCTTTCGAAAACTGGACATTGACGATCGACTTTCTTGCGAGCCGGATTACGTCATCACACCATTGACCACCGACCGACTTCACCGGCAATTTGATTTTGACCAACAGGACGCCTTTGGCTTCGGTTGTTCAGACTACAACGATGCCTGTAGATTTGAGACAATACCGGCTTGGGCGCCGAGTGCCCTATCCGATGACTGAATTTGTGGAGGATCCCACGCCGGTGTATGGAATCGGCTTTCCCAGTCGGATCATGATGGCACGATCCACGACGTCAGCCTGTATCGAAAACAGCAATGAGAACCTGTGTGAAAAACCTGCCGCCAACACAGGCATCACCCTCCCTGTTGTGCTGGGTATCTGGTGAGTTGGCGTGTGCCACCATTGCATCTGTATAGGCTAGTCAGCAACTAATGTGTTTGTACCATCAGCCTTCCCGTTGTTGGTGCTGCCGTTGTCCTGCTTTATCTTCATCGCAGAAACATGAAGAAGCTGAGGAGCGAGGACCAGAACGATGCCCACAAGTCCTGGGACTTTGGCATGACCATGAACCAAGCTGGTGTTCAGGGGAAACCAAAGCGCAAGAGCGCCTTTGGCCTCAACGGAGAGAAAACGCCCGGGCAGCGTCAGCTCTCGATCGACATGAACCTGTCCAGCCCGTATTTGCTTCCGCCTGAGATTCACAACTCCCGCGACTCGCTCAGCACTCTGGCCCGCTCAATTCATGAAAATGAAGACCCGTACCGTCCGGTGACTTCGTACGGTGCGAACGACAGCGCTTCGCTTCGTTCTACCCAGAAGGAAGCCCCGTCGCTGTACGCACGGTCGAGCTTCCACGGCGACGGTCGCAAGAGCTCCCTGGGCCCCAAATCCCCAGGCATCCCTCCGCCGTACCTCGACAAGGAGACACAGCCGTTTTCGGTGTCTGTGCCGAAGACGTCGGTTGTGAAGGACTCGTTTGCCAAGGAGACCATGGCGGATTTCGACAGCGGCAAAAAATCGCGATTCGATAACTCCACTGTGACCGAGCTTCAGATCCCTGCCACAGCCGCATCGAGACTTTCGCAGCCAAGCACGCCAGTGTCGCTTCGTCCACGGGACAGTGAACTGTCCAAGATTGCGAGCCCGCAGTCGGAGGCAGGCGAAGAGCTGTTCATTTACGACAAGCCGGGCACAGCCATGCCAGAGGGCCCGAAGAACGACTGGGACATGCACGATGACAGCCGGAATCGTGCCGACTCTGCTCCAGACTCTCGTGCGAACCACCAGTCCTCTGCCGGCCAATTTGCGTTCAACGTCACATCCATCCCAGAAATGCCCCAGGACGACGGCGACCTGCGTCTGGCCGGACCCCAGCAATCGCAGGAGGACCATGGCCGGGCCCAGCACAGACGCCAGTCATCAGAGTATCCGCCAGAAGACGGTGCAGCGCAGCCGTCGGGCCTGGACCTGCCCCAGACCGACAACAGGCGTCTGTCGGTCGGATTCCGCCCTCTGCCGCCGGATGAAATCATCGAGTCGGAGGACCCGGAGACACGAGCCAACCGCATCCGTTCGTTCTACAAGGAGTACTTTGAGGACTCGAAGCCGGACATGGCCGAGTACAACCAGCACTACCCGCCCAATGGCTTGCCGGCACAGTACCGCAACAATGGTGGCAACCGCGGCCCTCCGGGCCCGCCAAACGGCGGTGACTCGGGGGCTTATTTCGACCCCAGGTCCAACACGTTTGTGATGCCATACGCACAGCCCGTCTCTCGGCGTGCTATGACACCGCCTCCATCTGGTTCGAGATTCCCGGCCGGTGGACGTCCTCGGGTTGGTCCGGGCCACAACGGCTCTCTAGGGGGCATGTCTATGGGCATGCGTCCAGGATCGTCGGCGTCGAACATCCGGAGTGGTTCCTCCCTGGGCCCCCGCCCGGGTCCTCGCAAGCCGGTGGCGCCGCCTGCGGATCTGCTTACCCTTCCCACACCGTCCAAGCTGACGGACGATGGACTGTCGTTGTTGGGAGCCATCGACTTCGCACCGCCGCCTACCATCGCCGAGCACGTGTCTGGCCGGCCGCAGAGCCCGATGGGTGAGCGGCGGCCGTACCATATGAAGCTGCCTGCTAGCTCGCCGTTGGTGTCGGCATTTGAAGAGATGGCCGTCCTTCCTAGCCCGTATGTCCTGCTCTTTTACCCGTGATTTACATGCACTGGTCGCTAACACGGAAACAGTCACGTCCTCCGCAAGTCTAGCACGTTCACTGGCCTGGACTTTGCTCCTCCACGAAAGTTCAAGGATGCGGACACAATGAGTGACGCGGGAAGCATCCGCAGCAACCGCAGCGGTATTTCGGCGGTGCAGCAAGCCGCCATTCGCAACGGTGCCGGGCGTATCAGCCGGTTGCCCGAGGACACGATTTTCACACCGGCTGCAATGGCTGACCAGCTGAAGCCTTCTTGGAACCTGCGCACATAATTGTCTGCCTATGTATGACAGGAGGTTTCTTTCGCTGGCCTGAGTTTCAGAGCCCGGCCATTTATTTTGTTCGCGATCTCCAGTGTTCCGGGGTTCTTGTCTACTCTGTCGGGACTGAGTTGTGAGCGAGTGGCATCGAAGTGGTTGCCGGCTTCCTGTCAGCGCGTGTGGGAACACTGTGAGTATGATTCAATGTGTCGTTCGGGAATTGCTCCTTCCTTATTCTTCTTCAATGCATAGCCGTCTTCTCAGGACGCCGTCTCCGGACCGGGCGCAGGATGATAAACAGGGTTGGCCAACAACCTGCCCGGGCCGGCTGATGGATTTTGCATATAGACGGGGTGTTTGGTTTTATTTTGTGTTTTTACCGTTTCAGGAAGTCTTACAGCAACTTCGATTTAAGGTTTTTTGGATAGGAATTAGGCGCATTGCTTTGCCGATTGATTTGCCCCTTGTCCGGTGATGTGTGGGTGCATACGAGGACATAAATAAGCAGGTCGTAAGACACGCGTAGATCCGTTGTTGGAACGCGGTCCTGTCATCTGGCGGCTTGAGGAATGGATGGACGGACACCACGGCAACATGCCGGATGCGGCGTCAGGCTGCCAACTGGGAAGACAAAAAATGCAAAGGACGCAGGAAGCGGAAAGGAACCAGTATGCACCAACGCTAAGGCCAAGATTAAGGTGGGCTCGTATTTTGGATTGGGGATCGAGTCGGGGCATTTGCAAGTGTCTTGGCGTGCGCAGAGTGGCGATTGCAGGTGGTGCGTGGGTGAGCACGGGTGCATGTATGCAGATCATGGGCACAGCTCGTCTGATGTGGAAGAGGCTAAGTCTTGGGCACAAATGTACAGAGTACTCAAACATAACAGCCATGCACGGAGGGAAGTGTGGTGAGATACGATAGGCCCAAGTAATGTGGGCCAGGGTAGCATAAGCGATAGTGGAGCACTGTTGCGGTCATGATACGAGGAGACGCTGTGCGAGTAGTGGCGTGAAAGAGGAAGGAGCAAGTTGGCAGACGTAGTAGCACGGTGCTACGAAATCGCACGGAAATTTAAAAACAGAAAAAGGAAAAAAAGGGTGGCTGCTTCCCAGAAAGGCCGGCAATCTTACGCGCATGGCCATTACGAGCGCGGATTGCGTTCTCATTCGAGACCGTTTTGCTGTGGGAAGAAAAAAAGAGGAAAAAGGCAGGCACGTTCCTGTTTTGCCCGTACCACCCGTCCTTGCCTTTTTTTCCCTCGTATCGTGCTCCGTACTTCTGCGACTCGGCGACCCTTTCCAACTTTCCTTCCGCCCCCTCTATTTTCGCTCTATTTTCGCTCTCTCCCCAGAGACGTCAGACAAGACGGAAGCAGTTTGTCCCAACACCAGCCGTCAAGCACAAGCGCCTTTCGATCGGAGCTTGTCTTGTCAGCAGAACACGAGGATCGGCCTTTGCTCTGATCTTTCCCGGCTGCCAAAGCTAAAAGCACAGGCGGTCTGCTTCGAATACGACCTCACCACAGTTAGCGACCACTTTTATTTTGT
Source organism: Grosmannia huntii (assembly GCA_019925595.1). Taxonomy (NCBI): domain Eukaryota; kingdom Fungi; phylum Ascomycota; class Sordariomycetes; order Ophiostomatales; family Ophiostomataceae; genus Grosmannia; species Grosmannia huntii. Next base: position 105,989 of record JADHKJ010000024.1, read on the forward strand.
GTTTTGCATTTTCGGAACTTCTCCAGCTTTCTTATTTCGCTCCCTCTTTTTCCTGTCTGTCCCTCTCGATAGTATTGCTCCGTCCAAAGATCGTCCGTGTCGCCCCCCCTGGGCCTTCTTTCCAGGCCCACTCCAAGAACAGGCCGCTGTGCTCAGCCACTCCATTACCAGACAAGGCGACGTTCTGCTTCCGACGCAGTCCCACCCACAGGGCCTTGCCCTCTCCCCTTTCCCCGTCGTTCCTCGAGGCTTTTCCTGCGATCTTCTCGACTCTGTGTCAATCCTGGGGACCAGCCGACCGGCTTTCGCGACCTAGTTCTTAGGGTACGTTGGTTTTCATCCTATTGTTGTGTAGCCGTTTCGCTGGTTCGTTGTTTTGTTGTTTCGTCTGCCATGCGCGCTGCCGTGTTACCGCACCCTGTCTGTTCGCAGCCGTCGCTGGCTGCTCTCGCGGCCAATCGATTCGGGTCGATGCAGTCGATGCAGCGGGCTGCATGGGCGCCACGGCGGCGATGGCACACCGGCGCTTCACGGCGACGATGACAAGTGCAAGATGGCGTGTCGTTTTGATGCAGCATTTTGTCTCTCTTTCTTTTGTATTTCGTTCTTGTTTTGTCTTCAAAGTCGACTTTCTCGCTAACATGGTCAGCATCAACTACCAACACAGACCCCCATTACCAAGGCTGATATTCAAGCACTTTGCAATGTCGGTCAACACGACGAACTCGGCGGCAGCTGCAACTGCATCGGAAGCTCCGTCGGCGGCAACATCGGCAGCAGCAGCAGCAACGTCGGCCGATGCTGCGGCCACGACGGCGGCTGCTTCTTCAGCGGCGGCAGCGACTGAATCTGCGGCAACAACATCGCCGTCTGCGGTAGCAACGGATCCGACAACAGCACCGGAAGCCACGTCTTCGCCAGCGGCGGCCACGTCTGCGGCAGCAGGCACTACGGCACCTGCCGAGACGTCCGCTCCGGTGGCGACGACTGCGGAAGCTACGACGGCGGCGCCAACGACAACGCCCACAACAGCAGCGGCGACAAGTGTGGCGCCGGTAGAAACAACGGCGGCCGCATCGACGCCTCAGGTGATCACGGAAGTGACGACGTCGGCCACGACGACGATATCACCAACGGCCGAGACGACGGAGCAGGCGGTCACGTCCACACCGGTGGCGGCGACGTCGGAGGGAGGGGCGCCGACGACGATTGTGACGACGGCAGCCACAGGCAGTGCCGGGACGAGCACATTTGTGAAGACGGTGACGACGACGTCCAAGGGCGCGACGACGACGGGCAAGACGACGGCGACGCTCAGCAGCAGCGCGTCGAGCGGGGCGGCCGTTATGACGACGCACTCATCGAGCGGAAAGCTGTCGGACGGCGGGCGGATTGCGGTGGCGGTGGTGGTGCCGATTGCAGGCGTGGCGCTGCTGGTGCTGGCCGGGATATTTTTCTGGCGGCGGCGACGGCAGCGTAAGGAGGCGGAAGAGCAGCGACGCAAGGAGGTGGAAGACTACACGTTCAACCCGAACGGCGACCCGGACTTGGCGGCACGAGCAGCAGGCGGAGCAGCGGGCGCGGGCGGCTACGAGATGGTGCAGGAAGAGGCGGGCTCTTCAGGCTACCGCGGCTGGGGCTCGACGACGCTGGGCGGAACAGGCCGGAAGGCATCGACGACGATGTCGGGCGGCGCTGGCGGGGCGACATATTCGGACGCAACCTCGCCGACAGCTCTGGGGCCATCGGAACGGCGATCGGGCGAGATGGAGGCAGAAGGCGGCGGCGGTTTCAGTCCGGACGGCGAGATCCTGGGAGCGATGGGACCGGCAGCCAAGGCCAAACGGGGCGGCGACGTGCAGCGCGGCCCATCGAACGCATCGTCGTCCTACAGCGCGGCAGCACGGTCGGAAGGGTCTGGTGAAGGTCTGGGCTACAACGATGCGGCCTACTACAACCAGTACGGCAGCAACAATCCGTATGCGGATGGACAGTACAACGGGCCTCCACGGCCGACCGAGCTGGGCGGTCCTCCGGTCATCCGTGACAATCCAGCGCGACGGAATACGCGGATAGAGAGCCCGTCACACTATCCGCAGCAGACGAATGTGTCGCAGAACTTTTGATTTCCCTTTCGTTCCCGTCCTCCCGGTTCTTTCTTTGGTCTACAGCGCTCACGGCTACGGTTGCATTCGACCCTCCAGGCGTTGTCTTTGTCTGCTCGCTTGAGCCGCCCTTACTTGCTTTCTCTCTGTTGCCATACGGCGGTGACTAATCGACTCGACCTAATCACCGTATACTACAACATGCACGTCCCGTTGGATCGTATCTACTTTTTGAATATGTATCTTCTATCTTATACTTGCTCCAACGAGCATTGCTGAACAAGCAACACGCGATTGGATGTTTTTATTTTTATTTTTATTTTTTTTGGATGTTTTTCTTGGATGGGCTGTATTTGTTTTGTAGGCAGGTAGAAAAGTGAATGAGAATATACCATATCGCTAGTTGGAGATCCCTACAGCCGGCTGGCAAACGCAGTTTCCGGATAGTAGCCGTAGCCCTCGCTGAGCTCGACGCGGTCCCACCAGAAGCGGCACTGCTCGAGTTCAAAGGCGGAGAGGTGCCGCATAGCGGCCGGGATGCCGTGTTTAGGCTGAGGGCCGCCGTGGCGACAGTTTGATGGCACGCGCTCGTCGTTGCCGCGACCAAAGACCATGATGTTTTTTGTGTTGGGGTTGTGGCCGGCGAGGGGGGAGAGAAAGGGGGACCAGTGAGGGAGGTAGTGATTGTGGTGGTTGGAGTGATTGGAGTGATTAGAGTGATTAGAGTGTCGCTCTTCTCTGTCCTCGTCCTCGTCCTCGTCCTCTCCGTTGGGATTCCCTACCGGGCTGGCAATGAACTGCACCCAGGCCGAGTGCATCGCTTCGGACACGCGCTGCAGTCCAGGCAAGCCAGCGAGAGGGCCATCCTCGTGGGTGACGACGGCAGCCTGATCGCCATGGTTGGCCGTGTCGAGGGCGGTTGCGTGGGCAGCAAACTCGTACACGTACACGGCGGCGCGATCAGACAGGAGCGACAGCTGGTGGGCGGTCTGGAGGACGGGGCAGATGTAGGCGTAGTGGCCGTAGGCCATCTGGAGCCGGGGCCACTGGCGACCAGCGACGCCAGGTGGCAGCGGCAGGCGATCATCGTAGGCGTGCGGACTCGTCTGCGGGTCAGGGTAGAGTCGACAGAGGCGGTCCAAGTCGGCCTGGTCGAGGCCGGGGAGAAGGTTGGCAAAGAAGAGGCGGAAGTCGGCCTCGGTGTCGGCGTGGAGGCCGTCGCGTGGCACAAACGCCGTGCCCTCGTGCGTGTTGAAGCCGGTGAGCAGAGGGAGAGGCGAGACACGGGCGCGTTGCCGTTGTCGTTGTCGCCAGCCGTCAATGGGATTGCAGCGGATGAAGGGATCCGACGAGCCCAACAGCCCGTCGACGACCGGCTGAAAGGGCCAGGTCACGCTGGCGAGCGAGCGCGTCCAGACGGCGCGACTGGCACGCGCCACCGCCGTCGCCGACAGGCCGCGCAGGACGTCGAGGATGGCGCGCGGCGGCGGCACCAAGACATCGTCGTCCAGCACGGCGGCCTCGACGAGAAAGGCACGCAGCTGGGCACGCGAGCGGGCATGGTCGGGCGCCAGGACGGCCCGCGCAGTCGGCGCACCGGACTCGAGGATGGCCTTGTGGAAGGGCGCACGGCCCGGGGGGTAGTGCAGCAGGTGGTGACCGATCTGGGGGTGTTAGTGTGGGGGGGGGAGAGGGGGAAAAGAAAGAGAGAGAGAGAGAAGAGAGGAGAAGAGAAGAGAGAGAGAGGTGAGAGAAGGGGGGAGAGAGAGAAGGGGAAGAGAGAAAGGGACAAATATGGTAAGGAGAGAACGAAAGGAGAAGAGAAGAAAAAGAAAGAAGAAAAAAGAAAGAAAAAGAAAGAAAGAAAGAAAGAAAGAAAGAAAGAAAGAAAGAAGACAGAAACACAAACACACAAACAGAAACACAAACACCACCACCAACCACCTCACTCACCGAATGCGCACCCGCGCTGAAACCCATCACCGTCACGTTGCCCGCGTCTCCGCCAAAGAAGCCAATGTTGGCCTGCACCCAGCCAAAGAGCGCCTGCTGGTCGAGGAGGCCGAGGTTGAGCGGCGCGACCGCGTCGTCCCGGTCGTGGTCTCCGTCGCCGTCGCCGTCCTGCTCCGACCACCAGCCGAGAAAGCCAAAGGCCCCGACACGGTAGTTGAAGCTGACTGCCACGAGATCCACGGCGGCATGGCCCACAAAGCTGGCCAGATCGCGCTCGGCACCACAGCCGCTGTTGAAGGCGCCGCCATGCACATAGATGACCACCGGGAGGAGGCTGTGGTTGTGGTGGTGGTGGTGGGGAGGACGGTGTCGGTGGTGGTTGTGGTTGTTGTGGTCGTTTTGGTGATTTTGGTGATTTTGACGCTTTTCGTAATTATTCTCACCATCACCATCTTCACCTTCTTTCCCCCTCCCCCTCCCCCCCCTCCCCCTACTCACATACACATTCGCATTCAGACAGTCCTCGCTCTCCACCACGTCGCCACGCCCTCCCGCTCCCATACAGCGCGCCCCAAACGAGGTCGCGTCGTGCACCCGCCGTTTCGCCTCCGCCGCTTCGTCCACGACCAACGCCACGGGCGCCCGGAACCGGTTCTCTCCCGCCGTCGTCTGCGCAAACGGAATCCCCAGAAAGGCGTCCACCGGCCGCGGCAACGGTGCCTGTGCCCGCTGGCCCCCGCTGCCCCCTCCGCTGCCGACCTCCGCCACGCCTTGGCCCACCGTCAACACTCGACCCTCGTATGTCCCCTGGGGCAGTCGCACGCGTGGCGGCGATGGAGTCGACGACGGCCGTGACCACGACGACAACGACGACCCTCTCGTCTCTTTCATGCTCTGGTGTGGTGCCATCGTCACGCGTCTCCGTTTGATGCTTGTTGACCGACCTTACAAAAACAGGCTGCAACGGACTCTTCACAAACAATAATACACGCTTACATAAAGCATGTAAATAATACTAATAAATGCAGTACTCGTACTCCATAGCCACTCCAATCTCTTCTCTTCCCCAGACCCATCCATCTTACGACAGTCCCCTGAATCATGACAAACAATCCGTCAGCCTCACCCAGACCTATGCAAAATACAGAAAGAAAAAAAAATGATATCTTACACTGCAGTAACGCAAAACAAAACAAAACAAAACAAAACAACAGTACACACTAACGCTCACGAAGTCGCCAGCAGCTTCTTCGTACGCTGCTTCTGCTTCTCCGCCCACGCCCGGCTGAGAATCCTCGACCGCTCCGCTGCCTCTTGTCGCGCCTGCTTCGCTATCGCCTCGCGCTCTCGCTTCTCTTGGTCCCGGTCCACCGACAGGTAGTTGTCGCGCTGGTAAATGTCCTTGCCCCGAAGCTTCTGCTGCTGCACCTCCTCCGTCGACACCGAGCTTCGCTTCCCGCTCATGCTGCCCGTCGACGTCGATGTCGCCCGGCTCGCACGCGATTCCATCGACTGAGCATCCACGTTGGACACCCGCCCGCGAACCGTTGCTTGCTGCACCGGCCGTCCCAACGAGCTTGTCGACACCGAGAATCGCTTGGATCCGCCCACGCTGAGCCCTCCGCCAGCAGATCCGCTTTCTCCGATCATCGACATCCTGTTTGTCCGCGCCCGGCTGGCCACCGTCTCCCGTGGCTGTGCGCTCGGCGTCGTGCTCATGCGCATTGGCCGCGCCTTGAATTCCCGTCGCTTCTTCTCCTCCTCGTCCTGTCGCCTAAGCTTCGCCTCGTGCTCCTCCCGCTTGCGACGCGAGATCGCCTCGCCTGGGAGCTCAAACGCTGCAATCGTCGGTGGCTTGACCGACCGTGTTCGTCGGGATGTCAGCACCGGAGTCGCTGCTGGTGCTACAATCCCGCTCCCCGACAACGCCGCCGACATCCGCTTCTCGCGCTGCTCCTTGAGCCGCCGCGCCACAGCCTCACCCGGTAGCTCAAATGTCGACACCGTTGGTGGCTTGCTGGACTTTGTCGTTGGCTTCGGCGGGAGTAGACTGGCCGGTCGAGTTATGCTCATCCGCTTGTTGCTTGTCCCCGGTCCCGTCCCAGTGTCGGCTGCCCCGGCTTGCTTCCCTGGCTTGCGAACAGACGACGTCCGCGTCATCCCTGCCGTCGCCTTCAGGTCCGCCCGCACTCCGCCTGCCTTCGCAGCCACAGCCTTTCGCGTACTGCCACCAACCGCCTTGCCATCGTCCGGCTTTTCTGGCGATGGGACGTGCTCGACTCGCACTAGGCTATGCACTGCCTCAAACTCGTCCTCGAGACGGTCTAGTTCTTCGATCGTGTCTTCGATGCGCGACACTGAGCTGGCTGGCGACCGGGTACCCGAACGGGACCGGTTTGTAGAACCAGCCTCGAGCCCGTTGCCCAACATCAGCGGCGATACCTGTGACTGCCCTCTACCCACACGAATCCCCGCTGGCGCCGTACGCTCCGGGGTCAAAAACGTATCCACCATGGCAAACCCTTCTCCTGCCGATGCCGTCTGGCCCACTGATACTGTCTGCGCTCTCTGCACGTTGTCTCCCAGGGGCGTTGCCACAAGCATGTATGTGTTGATCGTGCGGTGCTGTCCTGCCAGGTCACTGCCGGCTCGCACTCGGTTTTGCAGCAGGTTGCAACCGAAATGAATCTGTCGATCTTTGCTGCCGCTGTCTGCTGCGTCGGAAACTGAGCAGCTTCGATAGGCTTTCTTGCTGTCGCCACCTACGTCGTTGTAGGGCAGAGATAGCACCCACTCGAAATCTTTTGCTTCGTTCTTTTCTATTGCCTGCCGAATGTTTGGCTTTCTGCCGAGCGTTGCTTCTGATCGAAAAGCGCAAGTTAGCATCCGTGGTCCTGCCGCACGATGGGCTCGCTGCTGTGCCTACCTGGGATTACAATATCCTTGTCCGAGAGACGGCACTTCTCCACAGAACAATTGGCAAGCCTTCTGGGACTGTTCAAGTGAAAGTTTTCTAGGTCTTCGGCCAGGGATTCCGGCGTAACGTTGCTTGCCGAGCGGCTGTCTGATGTGATGCGCTTGTACAGTGGTGTCGTGGTAGTCGGAACTCGAACGTTCAGGCTGGCGTGATCGTTTAGATCCCCAAGGACAGGCCGGCTATAGTTGCAGCTGGTTGCGTTGCCAGATGACGTCGGAGAGTGAGCATTACTGGCAGGACCACAGTCTTCGCGGGCCGGAGGGTAGTCAATGTGCGAATGCTCGTATTTGCTCGACGGAGCTTGTTGACCCATATTGTGCGAAAGATGAGGGCGAGACGGATGCTACCCCGTCTACTCCAGATATGGAATCCGATGCAACAGAAGGGGAGGGGTTCTAGGGTTCCAGGGGTTCCGTCTCTTCGAGGCAGGGCTATCGATGAAAAAAGCCGACCGATAGGCTAGCAATGCTGGTCCGCAAAGATTAAGGCCAAGCGAAAGTGAAGGGGTGGATCAAACCGACGTGAGCAGAATGGGCTGTAGACCAGGGGTTGCCCTTTCTGATCGGGTGCAATCTCTCGCGGGATAAAAATTGGACAGGGCGCAAATTGGATACAAGGGGTTGCAACCGCGATGCGGATGGCGATCACGATGCAGTTGTGCTTCGCGTCAAGCCTCGTTTGTCGTGATAAGGGAGAAGTTGTGTTTGTCTGGCCATGGCGAAAATATTGCTGACAAGAGCTGCTGCTTTTCTTTGAGTGCTGGGTGTACTACGTAAACAAACAAACAAACAAGCCAAGCAACAGTCGCGCCTTCCCCAATGTCTGTACCATGTAAGACTATCTTTACCCCCCTCCCGCGCCTTCCATTAGTCGCGTCACAGGTTCAAGGAGGCGCATAGCCCCGTCGTATTCTGTGTGATGAGTGCATAGTGGGTCAGGTCCCGATACCTCTGTGCAGACATGTAGAATAACAAAAATGAGGCCTACGAGTACGAGCGTAACACGTGGAATCGATGGATGAGACCAGGGCATACGAGCAATCACGGAGTAAGAAGCACGTTTCTTTCGCATAACAGAGCTTGCAGTTATTCGGCACTTTCTTCATGCTTTCCATGCAAGCTAGAATGAGATATTACAGAAAGATAGTTTATCCTGTGCAAATGCTCCGTACTATGTACGAAGTTCCGTCTCTGATGACTAAGGAACGCGTATCGCGACACGCCACTCGCGCTTGTCGGCAGACCTGATGCGATACTGCCCCACTATCATTTTGTGGGTACACAACGCTCAAAGTAGCTATGGGACTCTAATATGGCGCCTTCGCAGTGCGTCAACCACTGGGTCAGTGTGTTTCAGAGCAACATTGCGCCGTTGTCCCAAGAGACGGGAAGTTGCGTACCCGTTAAATGTCCGTCATGTTGCATGTCCTGTCTATGCGCCGTCCTGCTCATCAGAAACGGCTCCAGCCTCGGCTGCTTGTGCTTGGAGAGCTGGAGCATGTTCTGTCGGAATGCGGACGAGCATTTGCGGAAGCGCAATCGTATCCTCAGACTCGGCGGCGCGAGGCAGTTTTGCTGTGGCATATGAGAATAGGGACGTGGCGGCATGGTCAGATCGATACATACTCGTTGCCATATTGATTGCCCGCAAGACGTTGTTCCAGTTGGCCATCACTACTGCGATTGCTGCCAGTCCGGCCCGTCAGCTCACCAATCGATGTAGCCCTGGCCATATGCACTTTCCGGCCTCGCACCTTCTGTTCCGTCAGAGAGCGTCGAGAGCTTGGTTTCGAGAGCCTCCATTTGCGAAGCGATGGCGGCGCTGAGGTCGCGCAACTGCTTCAGGTTCTCGAGCTCTTCCTTCTTCTCGTTGACACGTGTCTGCAGCGACACGCTTGCCGACATCCCTGCAGCGTTCAAGTTGTCGGACGCAGACGCTTGACGATAATGTCCCGAAGACATTGCCCGCGGATTGAAGGCCATGACTGTCGTGCACATGCAGCTGTGCTCATTCTGTTCGTGCAAGAAGTTTGGCGTCTCGCTTTACATAAAGCGTTGATATGCGGGGTGCTGTAAACTGTGGCTTGCATCCCAGCCACAGAAGCAGCTGCCGGGCCAACCGCTGCCCCAAAATAATTCTGGTAAACAAGCCATCCCATATTGGGGAAGCAACGTCAAAATCATCCACCCAATGACCAGAGGAGCGTGAAAAAATCGGACATTCCTCGCCTCGTCATTTCGCAGACAGGCTAGCACAACCATCCTGCCGAGTCTCAACACTCTCCTCCTCCGGCCCATCTTTCACGTCAACCACCCGCTTCGAACTATCGTCACCGCTGTTTACGACTATGAACGATGGCGAGACTGAACGAGCCCCCGATGCCGGCAGATAGCCTCGACACACGTACGTAGCACATGTCTCTTTCTTGCGGGAAGCCACCGTCGCCGTCGGCTAACAAGCTCCAGTTCGACGAAGATTCCTACGCCAAAACAGAGACATTGCCCGCATCAACTCGAACCAGTCTCTTCGGATCCGCGGTCTGGAGAACGAATGTGCGCGTCTTCTGTCGGAGAACCTCGACCTCCGCGGCCAGGTTCTGCACATGGAGAAGGAGCTGGACGAGCGCAGCTCACGACAAGCCAATGACCATGCGCTGCAGCTGAAGGAGAGGATGGAGGTGCATCTCGTCGAGCTGGGAGCCCTTCTCGCCGGCTTTGGACTCGAGCCTCCGACGAAGAAGCAGTCGCCCTCTCGACAGCGACGGGAAGGCAGGCCGCCACGAAAGTCATTGCAGCTGCAGAGGAGGCCACCACAACTCTCGCCAAGGGAAGCCGAGTCATTGGCAGCGCAGGAAGGCAGACTGGCCCCCATATATGAAACCAAACGATATCCCCGTCAGACGTTGAAGTATGTGCACAGTCCCCCAACCAGCAGCAGAGAAGCGAGTCGTGGACACTAACGACCTGATGGCGTAGTCAGGAGGAAATCCTCGCCATACATGCAGATGCTGTCGACGCCACCGATTCCCCTGAGTTGGGGCCACCTCCGATTTCACGGCTGCTCCGCGACGAGTCCAGACGGTCGATGCCGTCTCCCACCAAATCCGCCTCCCTCGAGGCAGCACCGGCGGGGGCATACAGCAACGACAGAGCGACAGCCTCTTGCTCTCCCGTCCCATCGGCCGAATGTGGTGCAGAGATAATGTCGCTGCCAACCCCAGAGCCACCGCGAACGAGGCCAGCCGTGAGCAGCGAAGCCATGCAGTTGCCAGAGATGGACAAGAAGCTTCTGCCGCTACGCGGAAAGGCAGCCAACCGAAAGCTGGCCGACTCCTCTGCGGGATCTGACTTGACCGCTTCTCGATCTATTCCGGCCAACGAGAGCAATGCTGTACAGGTTCAACGGGTCGGCTCGAAGAGAAAGTTTGCGGTGAGCGACGAGAACGCGGTGGTTCGGGGTATGAGGTCGGACAGCAACGACAATACCGCAGCCCTGGGAAAGGGCCAGCTCGAGAACACTCCGCCGACACGCGAGCTGAAGAATCCAAAGGGCATCAGAGACTTCGCCAGCAATGGTGAGGCCAAGGGAAGGTCTGGAGCCAGAAAGCCTCTTGCCACCAAGAGCACCAACGAAGATATCTCCTCGCCACGGAAACGGTTAAACGAAGACACGACAGCATGCAAGAACAGTACCAACACAGACGCCAACAAGATCGGAGCAGTAACTGGGCGGATGCGAGAGCGATTGAAGATGCCGGTTATGCTCGACAGTCCAGATCTGCAGCCACCGAGTGTGGTAGAGATCAAGGTGGACGATGTGGCCGACGGGCAAGAGGACAGCCTGGCCATGCCATCTGCTGCAGCCATGGGCCTGGAGAGTATGCGACCAACTTCGCCGTCTTCTCAATCCGAGTCGATGTGTCCCAATACACCGCCGTCTGCATCGACTATGCTCTCCGACAAGCCATCCTCTGCATTTGACGGGGGCCGAGATACACCACCGCCACTGGATATATCTTCGCAGGGTGAAGTGTCCCGTCCTAGTAGACGAGCACGCGCTTCTGTGAGCTATGCTGAACCCAATCTGCGCGACAAAATGCGGCGGCCGACAAAGGAGCTTCTCGATGCTGTTGCTGGAGAGGGCCGATATGTGCAACGACAGAGCCATCAAGGTCCGGGCGAGACGGAAGGGGGAAGGCAGCTGTTTCCGACGCCAATGTCAGCTATCGACACGTTGGTGAAGCTGGAGATGGATCCTTCTACAGCCGAAGAACAGCACGAAGAGCCGCAGCCGGCAGACAGACGAAAGCGAGCCCCATCGACCGGCGTACGAGAGGCCGAGAATAAGCAAGCTGAGCTTGGCCACGAGCCCGATCCGTATGAGTTCACAGTGTCCTCATCGCCCCGGTCTCGGTCTGTCGAGTCAGGCACAATGCCAAAGGGAAGCCGGAGGTCCTCGGCCTCTGTTCTCCGCGAGGACGCTGCGGCTGCAGCAGAACGCGTTGCCAAGACGTCGACAACACGAAAGCGAGCTTCGATGGTGGCACCGAAGAAGGCGTCCATGCTGCGTGGCGACAATGAAGAAGACGACCCTGCAGACTCGTCGTACGAGCCTCTGGTCAGCAGTGGCGAAGGCGACGCCATGGACACGGAAGGGCAGACACTATCGACAAGGGACAGAATCTCAAGACGGAGGAGCATGATGTTATGATGGGACGGGCGGCTAATTTTTGGACCTGCTGGGAAGTGGCGGTTTTGCCGGGGTCTTTCTGCCTACATATAAATGATGTGCTCTGTTTACTCTGACGAAGCGTTTGCGTATTCTTTTCAAGATATCCTTTTGTCGTCTCGAATACAACCTGTTTTCAATTGGCGCACGGCACTGCAGGTTCTTTGCTCTATTCATGACAGATGCACGGGGTTAGAATGGACCACGGCCATTAAAGTATATACAGTATAGAGGAGCCGGCATTGCTCAGGGGGCCGGACCGGTGAGCTCGACAGGCTTTGTGTAGGTGACCTTCTCGACGGCGACGTTCTCGACACCGGCAGCGTCTTTGCGGAGCTGGTAGACGTACAGCGTGAGGGAGATGCCTTGGACCTGGGCATGTCAATAGGCGTAGAGGAAAAACAAGGATGGGAGCACAAAGCGAAGCGCTTACATCCATGAGGCAGAAGCTGGGCACGATCTCGTCGTCGTCCTTGGTGCGGCCGTCGCCGCCCCAGCCAAAGAAGGAGGCGCCGGTGGCGCTGCCGGGGTTGATAAAGAACTTGTCCATGTATTCGAAGCACTCAAACTTGTGGGTGCCGCCCCAGCAGAGAACGTCGACGTCGAGGCGGTTGGCCTCGGCCAGCAGCAGATCCGGCTCGTTGCTGACGAGCGAGTAGCCCTCGAGGAAGCCGACACGCATGGCGCCGTGGGTGACGACCTGGGTCAGCGGCAGGGCGGTGGCCTCGACGTCGAAGCGACCCTTGACGATCTTGAGATCGGGCGTGATCGCGCGGAGGTACTCGTACGTGCGCTTGTCCGTCAGGTTGCCGAGACAGAGCGTCTGGCCAATCTTTCCGGGGGCCAGTAGCTTCTTGAACTGATTCTGTGTGAGGGGAGAAGACAGGACAAAGGACAAGTGACAAGACAAACAACAGATAAAAAAAAAAGACAAAAGACAAACCTTGGGCGGAATATCCAGAGCACGATCTGGAATGTGCAAATCGCCAATGACGAGGATGAGAAAAGCCATTGTTGCGCAGCTCGCCCGGGGAGAGAGCGGAACGGCTGTACGTGGCAATTCGAAGAGCACAGTCGCTCGGTCACGGCGCGAACAGGGTCAAAGGGGCGGTTGCGTTGCGCTTCGTCCTGGATGTTTGCGAAGGCCAAACGTCAGATCGAGACTCCGCCACAAGCAGGTGGCTGGTATTCGAGGGAGCTTCAGCCACAGTCCGCCACAGGTGAGTGGTTTCCGGGAATAGCGTACGGAGTAGTAAAAGATAATGTACGGAGTACTCCGTACTTCCCACTCCATAGCGCCTTCAAAGGCCTGGAGAAGGGCATTCGGAGGTCTAGTGGAAAAAAGAAACACTATGTCGACGCAGCGCCATCTCATTGTCTCCCGACTCGCGCAGGAAAGCCTCAGACAACGATTGAGTACGATTGAGTAATATTAACCCCCTAGAGCCACAAATCTCCTTTTCCGGCAGCATTGGCCCCGTCCACCGCCTTACGCTGTTGCTTTTTAAAGCCCCGACCGCTGCTCTTGGTTTTTCTTCTGGCTTGCCATGATGCCCTTTGCTCGCCTGTGTCGCTCTCCGCCTGTGTCGGTGCAGAGTATTCATTCTAGCGCTTCAGCGGCTACCGGCGGTCGGTGTGCGGCATTACTAAGACGTACAGGTGCCAACATGGCCCCTCTTCAGTCTATGACCGCCACAAGCCCCTCGGCCAGGTTGGCTGGAATTGCCCAACACCTCTCCTCTTCTCCGCACCCCCTTCGCCCGTCAACACCTCGCCACCAGCTTCATACTGCCTCCCCCCCATCCACCATGTCGTCCCAGCCAGAACACGCCACGCTGCTCATCCCGGGGCCCATTGAGTTTGACGATGCCGTCCTGCAGTCGATGAGCCATTACAGGCAGGTCGAGGACTGGTTCCTATTGGAAGACACCCAGCTGACAATGCTTGTTCGTCCAGCGAAAGCCATGTCGGCCCCGCTTTCGTCTCGACCTTTGGCGACGTCCTGGCCAACCTGCGCAAGCTCTTCCAGAACACCGATCCGACCGCGCAGCCGTTTGTGCTCTCGGGCTCAGGCACGCTGGGTTGGGATCTCGCTGCTGCCAACCTCATTGAGCCGGGCGAGGCTGTTCTGGTGCTGGGCACCGGCTACTTCAGCGATGGCTTTGCCGACTGTCTCCGCATCTACGGCGCCGACGTCACTGAGCTCAAGGCTCCCGTCGGCCGCCGGCCCCAGCTGGCCGAGATCGAGGCCGCCCTCAAGGCCCGCACCTACAAGGCGATCACGGTCACGCACGTCGACACGTCGACTGGCGTCCTGAGCGAGCTGCGTCACTTGTCCGCACTCGTGCACCGCGTGTCGCCCGACACCCTGGTGCTCGTCGATGGTGTCTGCTCCGTCGCCTGCGAGGAGATTGCCTTTGACGAGTGGAAGCTCGACGGCGTCGTCACCGCCAGCCAAAAGGCCATTGGCGTGCCGGCCGGCCTGTCTATCTCGCTCTTCAGCGGCCGCGCCATCAAGGCCTTGGAGAGCCGCAAGGAGCCGCCGCGGGCCTACTTTGCGTCCATGAAGAACTGGCTTCCGAGTAAGTGACATGTTTCTTCCTCTTCCTCTTTCTGTCCTCTTTCTTCCTCATCCTCTTTCTGTCCTCTTCTTCCTCTTCCTCTTCCTCTTCCTCTAACAAAACAGTCATGAGAAACTACGAGGCCAAAAAGGCATCCTACTTCGCCACGCCGTCGCCCCAACTCGTCCATGCCCTGGACACGGCCCTGAAGCAGATCCTCTCGGTCCCCCTCGCCGAGCGCTTTGCCAAGCACAAGGCCGCGTCCGACAAGATCAAGGCCCACATTGCCGAGCTGGGCCTCAAGCAGGTGGCCGAGAACCCCGACGACCAGGCACACGGGATGACGGCCATCTACCTGCCCGAGACCGTCACGCAGGCACAGATTCTGCCCAGCCTGGCCAAGCAAAAGGTCGTCTTTGCTGGCGGCATCCACAAGGAGATCGCGTCCAAGTACATCCGCTTTGGCCACATGGGTGTCAGCGTGGTAAGCTCTCGGCCGTCCCACTCGTCGCATCCACCTGCACGGCCACTAACCCTCATCACAGCTCCATCCCGAGCGAGGCGACATCGACCGTGCCCTCAAGGCCCTCGACACCGGGCTGGCCGAGTTTGGATACCAGAAGGCGTAAGACGTCCATAGAAATAAAAACCGTCTTCTTGCCAGCGCACGTTTCGTCATCAGTGGCCCGGACACGGAGCTCTGCACTGTGGCGTCGGTAACGGCCAAATAAATATCCGATCTACTCCCCATGGCAATGGATCGCCCCTGCCTGCAGGACACACCTGGCAGCCCCGCCGTTGTGATGACAAAGGTATTTCGAACTCCGTAGTCGACAGCACCCCCATATCGGCGCCTCTCAGGCGGCCCTTGTTGCTGTAACTACCACGACCCCGCCACCTTACTTTTCCTCTTCCATCGCCCTTTCCCATATCGATCCCTCCATCCTCTCTTCAACAATTCACTATACCACTAATTCTCTGCACCCAACCGTGGCTCTCCTCTTTTCTTGCCAGAAAAAAAAGGCACGACAACCCGCCGAGTTGCCAGGTCGTCCAGACGTGAAAAAGATCCCGCACTGGTCCTTACTTCACTGCCTCCTCCTCTGCCATTCCCTGCTCCTCTGCTCCTCTGCTCCGTATTCCTCAGATTTTTATTCCACCGCGTTTCTGCCAGCGACCCCGCTGCCTTCCGAAAACCCACTCCTGTTGTCTGCTGCTCCGTGTTTGTCCAATTTCCACTCTCTCTTCCGAGATTTTTTTTTCCCTTCTCCCTCGCCCGGATCACCGTATCCTTCGCATCGTGCTTTTCTCTGCCGCCCGCCCCCGTGACCTTTGCGGCCTGGATCTCGCTTGCACGACGTATCGAGAGCTCTAGCTGCCGTCGTGCATTCTGCCTCTTTGGCCTTTTAGCTGAAGCTCCTGTAAAACATCACACGGCCCCCTCCTCCATCATGGCACCCACAGTGCCGGAGCTGGACGCTGTCGTGCGTGCCTTTTACGAAGGCCGCGGCGAACAGGTTCGTCTTTGACTTTACCCTCCCCAGAACCGTGCCCGAGCTGACCGCTGCCGGTCTTCGCCCCGGTCTCTAGCAAAAAGCAGCCGAAAGCGCTCTGAACCAGTTCAAGGAAGATCCTGACGCCTGGCTCATTGTCGACCAAATCCTCTCCGAAGCAACGTACCCGCAGACCAAGTTCCTCGCCTTGCAGGTCCTTGACCATGTCATTCTGACAAGATGGAAAGTTCTTCCCCGCGACCAGTGCCAAGGTACGTGAAGACGTGAAGCTGTGCATATGGCGAGATGCTCTCGCCCTGGAGACTGGCCGTTCCGTCCGATCGTGCAGCTTGCTGACCCGCCCTTCCAGGCATCCGAAACTTTGTCGTCCAGTTCATCATCCAATGTTCTAGCTCTGAAGAACTGCTCCGAGAGCAAAAAACCCTGCTGAACAAGCTCAACCTCGTCCTGATCTCCGTCCTCAAGCAGGAATGGCCCCACAACTGGCCGACCTTTATAAACGAGATCATCACGGCCTGCCACTCGAGCTTGTCAATCTGCGAAAACAACATGATCATTTTGCGGCTGCTGTCTGAAGAGGTCTTTGACTACTCTGCCGAGCAGATGACGTCCACGAAAACGCGCAACCTCAAGACCACCATGTGCGCCGAGTTCTCGCAGATCTTCCAGCTCTGCTCAGAGATCCTCAACACCGCCACGCAGCCGAGCTTGGTCAAGGCCACGCTCGAGACCCTGCTGCGCTTCTGCAACTGGATCCCGCTCGGCTACATCTTTGAAACGCCGCTCATCGACACCCTCCGCACCCGCTTCCTCGAAGTGCCCGAGTTCCGCAACGTCACCCTGCAGTGCCTGACCGAAATCGGTGGACTGCAGACCTCTGGCCCCGGCCAGGTGAGCAACTACGACGAGCAGCTTATCAAGATGTTCACCGAGGTCCTCACCACCATTGCCAATATCATCCCCTTGTCGATGGACCTCAAGACCACCTACCCTCAGAGCAACTCGCGGGACCAGGAGTTTGTCCAGAACCTGGCCCTGTTCCTCGGCAACTTCTTCACAATGCACCTAAGCGTATGTTTCCTTCATGCTCTACAGCCTTGCAATCGTTTTACTCACCTCGCGTTTTTGCCACGCACAGCTTATCGAGAACCTGCCAAACCGTGACTTTCTCACTCACGCCCATTTTTACCTCATCCGTATCTCGCAGATTGATGACCGGGAAATCTTCAAGATCTGTCTCGACTACTGGCTCAAGCTTGTCCAGGAGCTCTACGAGGAGATGCAGTCTTTGCCCATCACAGACGCCAACCCGCTCCTCGCCATGGGCACTCTAACGTCGAACGGGGCACCAAACCCGTCATTGCTCAACAACTACCCGTTACGAAAGCACAAGTACAAGGAGATTCTCTCCAACCTCCGCATCGTCATGATTGAGAAGATGGTTCGTCCCGAGGAAGTGCTCATTGTGGAGAACGACGAGGGTGAGATCGTTCGCGAGTTTGTCAAGGAGAGCGATACCGTGCAACTGTACAAGACGATCCGCGAATGCCTTGTCTACCTCACCCATCTCGACGTCGTGGACACGGAGCAAATCATGACCGAGAAGCTAGCCCGCCAGGTGGACGGATCGGAATGGTCTTGGCACAACTGCAACGTGCTTTGCTGGGCTATCGGCTCCATCTCTCTGGCGATGAACGAAGAGACCGAAAAGCGGTTCCTGGTCACCGTCATCAAGGATCTGTTGGGACTTACAGAAATGAAACGCGGTAAAGACAATAAGGCGGTTGTGGCCAGTAACATCATGTACATTGTTGGACAGTACCCACGCTTCCTGAAAGCCCACTGGAAGTTCCTCAAAACCGTCGTCAATAAGCTGTTTGAGTTTATGCACGAGTCACACGAAGGTAAGACCCCCAGAAACGACACCAGCTCTTCAATCTGCAGGGCGCCAGCTAATCTCTATCCTCATACTAGGCGTGCAGGACATGGCGTGCGACACTTTCATTAAGATTGCAAAACAGTGTCGTCGTCATTTTGTCGCACTGCAGCCGAGCGAACACGAGCCGTTCATCGACGAGATTGTGCAGAACCTCCAAACCGTCACCTGCGACCTCAGCCCACAGCAAGTACACACATTTTACGAAGCATGTGGCTACATGGTCTCTGCCCAGGGCAACCGAAGCCAGCAGGAACGCCTGCTGGCAGATCTCATGGCGACCCCCAATCTTGCGTGGGATGCGATCATCAAGTCCGCCACAGCCGATCCGTCGATTCTGCAGGATTCCGACACCATCAAGATTATTGGCAACATTATGAAGACGAATGTTGCCGCCTGCACGTCGGTCGGCCCTTACTTCTACCCCCAGATCGGGCGGATCTATCTCGACATGCTCCAGATGTATCGTGCCACAAGCCAGCTCATCTCTGAAGCTGTTTCACGTGAAGGTAGGGGAATGGCATGTGCCTCGTGACTAGGCCATCTACTAACACCGCTTGCAGGAGAAATCGCGACAAAGATGCCCAAGGTCCGGGGGCTGCGGACGATCAAGAAGGAGATCCTGAAGCTGATCGAGGTCTTTGTCGACAAAGCGGAGGACCTGCAGTCGGTACGGACGCAGATGGTGCCACAGCTGCTGGATTCAGTGCTTGTGGACTACAACCGCAACGTCCCCGGTGCCCGTGACGCGGAAGTGCTGAAGGCCATGGCCGCTATTATAACGAAGCTTGGCGGTTTGATGGAAGACCAAGTGCCGACCATCATGGAGAACGTGTTCGAATGTACGCTCGAGATGATCAACAAGGACTTCTCCGAGTTCCCGGAGCACCGCGTTGAATTCTTCAACCTGCTGCGAGCTATCAACCTGCAGTGCTTCCCCGCTCTTCTGAAGCTCGACAACCGGCAGTTCAAGTTTGTGATTGACGCGTGCCTGTGGGCGAGCAAACACGACAATCGGGACGTGGAGGCTGCTGGACTCGGCATGTGCTTGGAGCTCATCAACAACGTGGCAGAGAAGACGGACACGGCTACTTCGAACGCGTTCTTCAACCAGTTCTTCATTCTCATCCTCCAAGACGTGTTCTACGTCCTCGCCGACACGGACCACAAGGCCGGGTTCAAGACGCAGACGGCACTGTTGGTGCGGATGTTTTACTTTATTGCGCCGGCAGATGGAAGCGCGCCCAAGATCCAGGGCCCCGTCTACCAACCCGATCAGGCTCAGCCGGGCACGGGCAACAAGGAGTTCCTTGCTAACTACGTTGGAAACCTGTTGCAAAATGCCTTTACCAACCTGCAAACGTGAGTTTGCCTGACCGGGTCGTCGTATGTGTTGTTAAAAAAAGCTAACGGACATCACTCCAGGTCGCAAATCCAGTCTTTTGTCGAGAGCCTCTTCACGCTCAACACGCAGCACGACAAGTTCCGGCTGAGCCTGCGCGACTTTCTCATTTCTCTCAGAGAGTTCTCGGGCGACAACGCAGAGCTGTATCTGGCCGAGAAGGAACAGCAGGAGCACGACGCGAAGCAGGCCGACCTCGAGCGCCGGTCCAAGGTGTCTGGACTTCTGAAGCCGTCGGAGCTGGAGCAGGACGACGACCTGTGACTTTCGGAGGAACTGAGAACAGAATACGCACCGGTCTACTTTACGGCGAAGGGAGCCGAGGCGGCCGTCAGCGACAGAGACAAGGGCAAGGATGCCCAGCACGACTTTGACGCTTGGGAACTGTATGGCCTTTAATGACAGGAGTGAAGGCAAATGCCAGGTGCATCTGAGTGTCTGTTATGTCACGTCTCGATACCACATGTTTGCTCCTGCTTGCCGCATTCACTGCCTTTCTATTTCATTTTTCCTACAGCCCGATATGTTCATGGGACGATACCAATAGACGGCCGAGGGAAGACGGGGAAGTACGATTATGGATGTAGCCGATGGTGGATGGGGGCCTCAAAAACGCATTGTTGAAAACAGCCAAAGCCTGAAAAAAATTGGAAACTAAGAAAAAGAAAAAAAAAAACACTGGAATGCAAATACGTCAACCCCTGACATCCTGGACTGATAAGAAGTGTCAGCTACACTTGTGAAATGCCAGTAAAAGGGGTATATGCCGTCTAGCCAAGCAGATGCCAGGAGGCTGGGACGTAGAAGCATGGGGTATGTTTCGAGCCCATCACCTAGCTCATCGGGCTCCACAGGTATTGTTCTAGCGACCTGAAAACAGGGGAGCTGGGTGTGCGCCTCCGTGCGCACGTGGACGATGGAATGCGGAAGAGCAGTAAGGCTGTCTCTCGATCGGTCATTACTGCGGGTTCTTTTTCTTGCTTACGGTCCGTCTTTGGCTGAAAGGTGGCTTAAAGTCAATCTCATTTGAAATACGACGTCTCAAGCCCCGTGGCACTGAATGGTGAGTTCACTGCGTGAACTGGGGGAGCATGCATCCGTGTCTCTCTTTGCTTTATCTGTCTCCTGCGTAAGGCCCCAGTTTTGTGCTTCCGACTCCTTGTCCCGCGCAGCGATTAATTTCCCTCAAATGCGAAAAGTGAAAAGCTGAAAGGCAATTGTCAAAATAGGAAAAAGAACTGCCGGACAGGCTACGGATACCGAGTATTGATGGGACAATTGCCATCTGCTGCACAGCACGCAGATCAGCCGCACTTCTGTTAGTCATGGAAGTGGCAGTTCTCTTTCTCTCCCCTGCTAGCTGGAAATAGGTGATTTTCCCTATAAGCAACCAGCTACGGCGTAAAAACAAGGAATGTTGCGAGACGGAAAAAAAGGGACTGGTATGTGTATGTATTGCTATTATGTAGCATCTCAGACACGAGGACTAGCTAAAATAGTAAGACATTGTAAAGAGCGTGCGTCGCTGGTGGGCCACGGCTCGATACCATAGTACTCTCATCGCCGAGGTGCGTCCCAAGGCTGAGGAAATACGGCTGAGCAGAGCGGATGAGCGGAAGAAAGGACTTATGCAGGTACGAGTGCGCATGGCCGAGGAGCCTGTAAAAACGAAGAGGAAGGCTGGCCGGCTTCGGTTACTCCCACCATTCTGGGCGGACGAGGGGGATGTGGAGGAAGGGTTGGCAGCCAGCCATTCTATTCGTGCCCTGCCCTTTTGCGTGTCGACTCACGACACCGCATTTTGGGGGCAAATGGGGTAAATCGCCGGTGGGGCCACACGTACATAGGCAGGCGTGGAGGTGGAGATGGCCCAGCTAATCGGAAGGCGAGCTGGGCAGCAAAATGAGAGCAGAGATCGCAGAAGCGTATAAAAACGGGTTAAGGAAAAAAACTAGCACAGACGACAGGGACGTGACAGCGCAAGAGACAGCAGGAGAGACCCGCACTTTGAGGTGGCGGGATCTAACTGGACGGACCGTTTCCAAAAGGGGAAAGGGCGACTGGGTGGGGGTGGAAGGATTTCTCGGTAAAGGGAGGCTACAGCACAAGCAAGAGACGGGAGATGTGACGAGACGAGAGGCCTGGCAAGAAGGAAAAAGAAAGGGAAAAAAGAAAGCAGGCCTGTCGAGATGGCGTCTGTTCCGCCACTTTGCCGTTGGGAGGACGCTTGTCGAAGCAGGAACGATAGGCGGCTGGTGGGAAGAGCAGCAGAGAGAGCGTGGCAGGAACGACCGAACTGTTCGTTCGTCAAACATAGTTCCGTGAAGTACATGTGAGCACGGCTACTCCATCGAGCGGGAAAACCCTGGCAGCAACCAATGCATGCATAGCAGTATATTAGGTGACTCAGACGCACCAGCTTTCTCTCGTCGTCTGCCCTCCTTCTCTCGCACAACGGCTCGATCGTGTTCCCATTCGCCTGCTCTTCTGTCGGTCACGATCTCTGTTTGCTGTAGACGCCGCCATACCGTCTTTTCGGCCTGCGTTCTTTTTCTACTTTTGGCCAACGGAGAGACGGCGGTGACGGGTGCAGGACAAACACGTCGACCCAACGAACAGGCCCCCATCCTATATTACACGATTCTCTGAGCGGTTCCTGATCGAGACCCACCCCCAATCTGTTCGTCTTTACCTGCAGCCCGGTGCTCGCTTCTACACGCCTGTTTTCCACGACCTATATACCGCATGCAGCTCTGCATTGCCTTTTCTGCGCCTCGCAACCATAGCAAGACCGACCAGCCAGCCGAATTTGCTGTTTTCTGCCGTTTGCACTTACGAACAACATGTTGCCACAACGATCCAACAGCACCAGCAGCTCTGGGAAGGCCAGGAGCTGGCGGTCGCCTCTCGTCTCTCTCCGTTATGAAGAGACCGTGCAGGCAGAACCGCCCATCCCGTTGCCGCAGCGAAACCCATCGCAGTTGCACCGCTCGCGGTCCACTCGCTCCATGGCAACCGTGCGGTCGACAGCCACGACGGCCACGACAGCCACATTCGCCACATCGCCAGCATCAGCCTCGTCCCCACAGCCGCCGTCGCAGCCCTCGTCTCCGATGTCTGCGTCGTCTGTGCCGTGCATGCGGTCTAGACCGTCCTTGTCATCACTGACATCGTCCCCGACAACGTCACAGTCGGCCGCTTCGTCTTCGTGCTCATCACCTACCGTGGCCGCGATGCCGTTGATGTCGGGGCCGCTGGTTGTCCTGCGGCCGCCCATGCTGATCGCACCGCCCCAAGAGCAGCACCCCGCCCTTCGCAGGCGATCCATCCGGCCCATTGCTGAAGAAGAGGGGGGCGCTGATGAGACGTACATGGACCGCAACGTCATGGCGTCCAAGCACGACTCGTTTCTGGCACCGTCGTTGTCGACCTCGACGTGCTTGGAGACGGAGACTGCCATCCAGCACACGGTGGCGGCGCCAGTGTCAGTGCCAGCGCTAGTGGCCGCAGCCACACCGAAACGCGGCCACGTCACGCCGGGATCTGACGCCACATTGTTGGCCACCAGCAGGGCGGTGTGTGCGAGCCCAACAATACGAGAGCCTGAGATGGTGTCTCATAAAGAGGGCACGGCCGCTCGCGTTGCACCGGTCGCACCGGTCGGGACGTCTATCGGACATATCAACATGCTCAACGTTGCCTCTGTCGACAGTGTACCTCCGACCATGGCCATCGAGGCAGCCGCACGAGACGCAGCACGGCAGACGAGGGCGGCCCAGGAGAAGCCCGAAGCCTCGCCTGCGCAAGCACCAGCCGTGCCGGCGGTACGTGAACGGACGTGGCATCTGCCAAAGGCCCTGCACTTTCGCTCGGGTGCGTCGACGTCGAAGCGGCACAGCAGGCTTGCAGGCCTGTTTGGCTGCTCAGAGAGTGGAGGTTCCGATAGGATTCTGCCACCAGACACCGCCTGCCCTACCCCGCCGGCAGAAAAAGTGACTAAGCCTAGAGCATCCTGGTCCAAGGCGCTAGGTCGCTCTTCGTCGTCAACCTCCACTCGCCAGAACGCGTCAAAGGCAGATTGCACAACGACGTCAGCACCCCTTTCCCCGTCCCACCACAACCCCGGCTCTGGCCTGGACCCTCCCCCGTCCTCGTACTCGTCTTCCGCTCTTCCTGCCAGCAGCCAAAACAAGCCCTTGTCGCCGACCCCCTTTCTCTCTTGGGCGCTGTCGATGTCCGATCCACGACGAAAACATCCGTCTAGCAACAGCAACGGCAACGACCGCATCAGCATTAGCAGCAGCAACCGTCCCCACCCTCCCCCCAGCGCAGGCCCCGGTGTGTTTGGGCCTATCAGCACGTCGATTCCGACCGAGACGCTTATCGAGGATGAGGCGTTAGCGTCGCTGACCTATTCGAAACGCGGTAGTCTGATTCTCATGGGTCAACGCGCCGACGTCACGGGCGAGGGGGGTGCGGCCGGCGAGGCTCCTCCGCCGGCGATCGAGGTGCAGGCGGCTGCCGAACGCGAGCTGCTGCCACATGCGTGCGCGAGCCTGTCAGAAGACGCCGAGCGCGAGTCCCACAAGGTGCGGTCGATGTACAACGAAGACGACGTGCTCCGCTGGGAGGACGGACAGCCGACGGCTGCGGGCAACGGCAACTCTATGGGCCAAGACAACCGGCCAGCACGAGCAGCGACAGCACCACAGCTGCGCGTCCCCAGCGGCGAGACGGCTCCGTCGTCTGTCGACCTGTCCGAGGAGCCGGCGGACGGCTATAGGAGTGAGCAGAACATTGCCGCGTACGGTTACAATTCCTTGCCGAGCTCCCTGCATTGACGGCCAGCCTCTTGATTCTTTTGCTTTCCTCGTCGTTTGTTTCATCTGCCCCACCACCACCACCAGCGCGCATTGTGTGTTCCTTGTATTAAGACCTTCTCTCTCTCTGCCATCAACAGTGTACGCATGCTGTCCTATCCCGCCTCGACGGCCCGACGCAGTCTGCATCCCTACGACAACGGCCTCCACGAGAGCGAGTCGAAGCGAACATCGATCGTGTCCGTGGCCACGACAGTGTCCTCTACAGGGGCACCGTTACCGAGGACCCCATCGCTGCTGCTGTCGCCGTGGTCGGCCGGCTCGGACAGCGCCACGAGCAACAACAACAGCAACAACCACCGGCGCCAGAAACAGCGCGGCGAGTTTGAGCTCGCCGGCGGCCTCGAAGACTGGGAGGATGTCGATGTGGAGGACGTGGACCGGTTTGGCTTCATCCAGGTGCCCCGACGGCCGCACACGACGACAGCTGCGAGCGGCGACAGCAACAACAACGAGATGCTGGCGGTGCCGTCTCTGCACGGCCGAGGCGGCCGCAGCAGCCATGGGCTGCACAATCTCTCACCGAGCGGGGCCACCATATTGACGCAGCGGTCGGCGGCGACGACGATGACAGAGGCCGCGCGGTCGTCGATCCGGGCGGCGGCCAACCTGCTGCCACACAACCGCGACCGGAAGTGGCTGGACGAGGCAGGCGACATGCTGACAATGTCACCGGGCGGCGTGGCAGACGCAGACGAAGACGTGCAGAACGAGCGGCTGTCCGAGGCACTGAAGCGCAAGGAGTGGGAGCGGTCAGAAAAGTGGCGGCGCATGGCCCGGATCGTGCGGCGGGAAGACGGCGACGGCAACGGCGACGGCGACGGCGACGATGTGGCCGAAGGCGGCGGCACCGACTACGAGTTTGACCGGCACCATCCCAAGCTGGTCGAGCGGACATGGAAGGGCATCCCGGACTGCTGGCGGGCGGCAGCATGGTACTCGTTTCTGGCCTCGAGCGCGCGACGACACGCCAAGGCGGCCGGGGAGAGGAGCAGGAGCGGACCCGGCAGCGTCGCCATTGACGACGAACGGGCGCTCATCGCGGCCTTTCACCAGCTGCAGCAGACAAGCTCGCCCGACGACATGCAGATCGACCTGGACGTGCCGCGGACTGTTGGCGGTCACGTGATGTTCCGTCGTCGATACCGTGGCGGCCAGCGGCTGCTCTTCCGCGTGCTGCACGCGCTGTCTCTCTTCTGTGCCGCCGGCACAGGCGGCTACGTGCAGGGGATGGCGTCGATGGCAGCAACGCTGCTGTGCTACTACGACGAAGAGCGCTGCTTTGTCATGCTGGTGCGGCTATTCCGTCTGCGCGGACTCGAGCACCTGTACGCGCCGGGTTTCGGTGGCCTGGTCGAGACGCTGGCCGAGTTTGAGCAGCAGTGGCTGGCGCGCAACAGCCAGAACGCGGCCGAGAAGCTGGCCGCCCTCGGCATCGACACTATGGCCTATGCCACGCGCTGGTACCTGACGTTGTTCAACCTGTCTGTGCCGTTTGCTGCTCAGCTGCGCATCTGGGACGTTTTTATGCTGCTGGGTGACGGCGAGGATGCGTTGGGGGAAGAGCATGGCGATGCAGAGATGGCAGAAACGGCTGACTACGCCGCCACAGCCACGCCCACAGCTACGGCGTCTCTCGCGTCAGGCGACCTCACCATCCTGCACGCAACTAGTGCCGCTCTCGTCGACGCGCTGCAAGACGTGCTGGCCGACGCCGACTTTGAAAACGCCATGAAGGCGCTGACGTCGTGGATCCCCATCAAGAACGAAGATCTGCTCATGAAGGTGGTGCGTGCAGAGTGCAAGCAGTATCAGCGGCAGCGGCGGTCCAGATAAGCCATCTGGCCTTTGTTTTTCCTTTGTTGAGTCTTTCCTTTGTCTATTCTTTCGCTCTTTCGCTCTTTTTGTTCCTTTTTTCTCTTCCGTCTTACTCCTCTTCTCCCGTCATTCACTCACGTCTTCTTTGTTATTTGCTGTAATCGGTTCCAATACCTACGATACCCAGGGACCTTTTGTAGGACGGAAAGCCCAGTGTTTTTTGGATGGGCTTGGGTCAGAGGGTTGCATAGGGCTGCTCTACTACTGTTATCCCTTATCCCTTATTCATCATTCGTCAGTCGGGCTCACATGGGCTCTGCCGAATAGGCAGGTGCGTGAGTCCCAGGTACGAGTACTCCATATGTACGAGTAAATAGTATAGTATCACATATCACATCTTGTGGCATTGTCTGACACCTGGTGTAATCGTATTAGTCAGCGAGAAAGAAAACAATCGAAACACGGTGCTGCAGGGGGTCGCGCTGCTTCACCGGCTCGCTACAAGGCCGAACGGGCCACCGAAGCATGGGATCACGCACAACGTGCTGCAAAGTGAAGCCAAGCAAGACGGCTCATGGCGAGGAGACAGTGTCATGTGATATGGAATAGCTGCGTCTAGTATCCCGACATGTTTTCAAATGCCGCATAGCTGAATTTCAAAGGACGAGCATCCTTCCTGAAGCCTCCAACCGGCATTAAGATTGTGTCCTCTCGCTGCCCTCTCGCCCTTGTACACCCTTCGCTTGCATGCAATAGTCTTTTATGATCATGAAATGCCCCCCTGCAAAACCATAGCCAAGGCCAAAATCCTCCTCTCTGATGATATGCTTTCCTAAAACCCAACCTGTCCTTGCTTTTCTCACCAGCCACCCGCCACCCTATGTGCTTTTACTGGCCGTCTTCGCGGCTATCAGCAAACCAGACCAGAAACGAAAATATAACAGAACCCGAAATGAACAAAGTAAAGAGGGGAAAAGAAGAATAAGATGGCAACCATGGCTGAGAATAATGGGGGGCAGAAGCAACGTCACTGCACCACCCCTTGCTTGGCCCCCAAAAAATGCAAAACTGAAAGGTGCCAGAAAGAAGAAAGGAAGAGAAAGAGAAGGGAAGAAAGGCATGACATTATCGAGAGCCAAACCGTCGTAAACATATACACATATACATACACTACACCGGGGTTGCAGTGGAGATGATTACAATATAGCCGAGGCAACTGCGGTTGCAGCGAGGCTTTTCTGCAATCGGATTTGACGAAATTGTGACTGAGTGAATTGGGTATAGTGACCGGGAGAATCCACGCCACGCCCCCTTTTTTGTCGATCGTTGTACGAGTCTGGCAGTCAATGATGTGAGGGGCGCGTTGGTCGAAAACAAGCCAAGCTGAGACGCGAGAACACCCGAGCGCAGAAATGTCGTTGAACATAGAGTCGCTTCCGCAGTCTGTCTCCCTTTCTACTCTGGCTTTCGTCGTTTCCGGAAGCGGCACGCTGCAGCATCAGGAGCTTTTGTGTCTGTCCCGCGAACTGAGGTGAAAGCGCGGCAGATCGTCTTTCTCGTTCAGTCCTTTCCATCCCTGTTGCCGCCTGCGTTTGTGCCTCCTCTGGCACTGCCTTTGTCTGTGGCATGGCCAGACTGAGGCGACCGGTGACGCTCGCTGTCGCCTCCGGTGCCGTATGGCAATCCGCCGGTCGGAAGTGGATCTTCTGACAGCAACGACGACACCGGGTGTCCGCCTCCGCTGCGAGGTTGCGATGACAACGGCGGCGGTGGTGGTGGCGGTAACGAAGCCGGCTGAGAGGCCTGTTGTTGTGCACGTGCCGCACCACCTTCCTCGCCCTCTCTCGATGAGCCGGTCGCGGATGGTGGTGCTGACGAATACGGCGAGGGCGATATCCCACGAGCTTGTCCCCCGCTGCCACTTCCGCTGCCGCCGTATCCACCTCGCCCTTGGGGTCTGTACGACGACAGATCACTTCGCTGCCGCGTATGCCCTCGCCGGCGTCCGGGTGGCGGATTGGCCAATGTCGAGCTGTGAGGAATGGGGGGAGATCGGAATCGGGGCTGTGTGCTTGACGGTGCCGCAGCCGATGGTGGGCCTGTTGCTTTGCGCTTTCTGGGTGATTCCCCTTTGCAAATGTTAATCAGGTTGCTACTGATACAAGACATGGACCCGGGGAAAAGAGACAAACCTGGAGCAGTACTGGCCTGCCCGCCACTGCCTCCCTGACTCGAGGGCGGCTGCCAATGGAGAATATGGAGCGGCGAGGCCTGCGAGTCAGACTGTTGTAGTCCATGCGGGTGGGCAATGCTCGTGTTGATAATAGGCAAGTTGGAAGCCCCTCCTCCCATCCCTGGGCGGTTAACGGGTCCTGCGTTGCTGTACCCGCGCGCACGAGATGGCGATGCTGGACTTTGTGCTGCAAACTGCACACCAGAAGACGGCACTGAACCAGGTGCTAGGCCCGGTCCACCAGGTCCACCGCCTCCTCCATACGGTTGTCCGTACAGTGGCTGTGCCTGAGACGGAGGGGGAGGGGGAGGGGGAGGGGGTGGCGGTGGCAGTGCTTGAGAACCCCGACGATGCAGCTCGGAAAAGCCAGGGTTGCTGGCCGCGATGAGGTGCGGCTGTTGCTGCAGTTGCGGTGGAAGCTGCTGCAAATGCGGTGGCAGTGGAGGGCCGTGAGGGAACATAAACTGATGTGCCCATTCGAGTGCGGCCTGAGGTAAGCTGCCACCGGCCATGCCGGCAAAAACGATCGGAACCATGGGGGGCGGTATACCACCATTCAGTGACGTTCGCAGCATTTCGTGCTCGGTGCGCCTCTGTTCTAGTCGAATGGATTCCTGCATGGTTCGCTCTTGCTCAGCCCGGCGTTTGTCTTCCTCGGCTTTTGCGTTGAGCCACGCTCGCATGGTGTCTTCGCCTCCGTGCTGCTGCCATGGCGGCGGTGGCGGGAGTTGAGGCGTCTCTACCAGATTGTGAGGGTGAGGATGGCCGTGGGCTCCTATGGAGCCAGGAGGTGACTGCTGTTGTTGCTGTTGTTGCTGCTGTTGTTGCTGTTGCTGTTGCTGTTGCTGTTGCTGTTGCTGTTGCTGTTGCTGTTGCTGTTGCTGTTGCTGTTGCTGTTGCTGTTGCTGCTGCTGTTGCTGTGACAGAGACAAGGGTTGCGGTGGTGACTGCGTTGATGGTTGCGGCTGACCTCCTGGCTGCGCTTGCTGGGCTAATGTCATGGCCGCCGGTGGAGGCAAGCCACGATGAGGCGCTGACATTTGCTGAGTCGATGCTGGACTGTGGTGAGGCAGAATTGGCAGCGGTGATTTTTGGGAAAAGTCCAGATCAAGTAAGAGGGGCGAAAATCGGGACGTGTTTGGCGGTGTTGGTAGGTCATGGACAGACCGGTAGCCGACTCGGATTGGCTGCGGAATGGTCAGCATCCTGGTGTGAGCATTGGCCAAGGGGAGTCGTCGGACAAGTGGTGAGCTACGAGCTGCAAGCTGCTAGCTGCAGCACGAGGTGGACGACGGAAGACGGGACGACAGAACGAAGGAGTGCGGAGGAATCAAAGAGAAAAAGAGAGAGCAGGTTGAGACAACGGGGAGCAGAGGTGGAAGAGCGTGACAAAAGATGCAGAGCTGGAAGGAGACCGGCGACAAGGGGATAGAGAGAAGCTGCGGTGGACGGATGGAGACGAGTCAAGACGGGTGCGAAGGGGACGCAACGACTAAATATTCCGAGTGGGAGTCGTGGTTGGCAATGCGGTCCTGAAGTAAGGCGTGTGGCGGAAAATGACAGAGGAAGAAGGAAATAAGGGCCGTGCCTACACGACAAGGCTTGAGGGCATGGAAGGAGGGCAAAAGAAAGCGGAAGGACAGAGGAAGGTGGGACTGCGGTGGGGAGAGAGGGGGGATGGCGCCAGAGTATGAAAAGGGAAAGAAGGAAGCACCAGTGGTGATGGGCCGTGGGATTCACCTTGGAAGAAGCAAGCTGGATGTGGCGGCCAGCTCAGTGAGAGAAGGGACAGGGGAAGCAGGCGAGGAGGCGAGTGAAATAGGAGCGCCGAGGTCACCAAGCCGGACTTCATTTGGTCATGGACGCCGCATAGGAAACGGAGGTGCTGATGCTAGCCGGCTATGCTACTGGACGGGGAAGGGAGACAAACAAGGGACGCTGTCCTTCTCTTCAGCTCTGCCCGGAGAGGTAGGGTTACAAGTTCACGTTTGTCCAAGGAGGGCGAGAGACAAACGAACGCGGTGGTTGACAAGAGGCAGTTAGGTAAGTAAGGCCGGGGAGGGGAAAGTATACGAGTTAGAGACAAGAAGGGCAGGGTTGGTGAAAAAAAAAGATGAAAGGGGATTGGCGCTCGTTGGTTGGTTGCTGATCCAGAGGAGGAAATGCCCGGCCTTGACCTTTTTGTGTGGTGTTTTTCGTGTTTATGCCTCTTGTTCTTTTTTTTGCTTTCCTAATCTGTCCTGGTGTCTCCTCTTTGTGGGCGTTTTGCTTGCCGCCAAACGCTATGGTGGCTCAGAGTTGAGCTACAATGGGGGGGGACCAGTTTAGACCGTGTCCGGCTGGCAGGAGTGCGGGAAGGAAACGATCTGTGTGGAGACAGTTGAATAAGACGGGGTGTGCAAGTGTTATTTCAGGTCGGCAGAAGCGTGTGTCAGAGTGAGATTCACTCATGGGAGTGGAGAGGGGCGTGAGGATGAGGAGGATCTGTGGATCCGGCTGGGGTGGTGATGTTATGAGCGAGGAGAGGGGACGGGGAGCTGGGGCACTGGGGAGAGGAGAGCAGACGAGAGCAGACGAGAGCAGGCGAGAGTAGACGAGAGCAGACAGATACGAGGGGGAGATGAGAGGAGGACGAGGGAGAATGAAAAGGATAAGAGACGGCCGGTTCAGGGCAGGTATTAGTCTGACAGTAGGGGAGAAGCAGCAGCGAGCAGAAGGCAAGCTATAGTATGAGTGCAGTATAGTTGTTATTGGGAGGGGGGTGAGAAGGAGGGGTGTGCATCTTTTGACAAGCAGTTCGAAGCGTGAGAGAGAGGAAGCAGTGAAGCCCTGGAGCATGGGGTACGAATACGTGAATATGCGGATGGATTAGCTGCTTAGTCGTAGGGTCCTTAGCGGCCATCTTCCCACGCGACCGGGAGACAAGGCTGGTTTCGAGTTGTAGAGGAGGGGGCTAGGTCTCTCTAGCGTGGTCGTTCTTTGCAGGCGGCGCCTTTCTTTTGGGGCTTCTCCAGAGCTGTGAGTGGATGTCAGCAGGGCCCCTGGTAAAGCCGGCGCCCACCGACGTCTCCGTTTGCGACGTATCGTACATAGTACGTAGTAGGATAGACGAAGGGGACGAGAGAGGGGCAGCCACGCCTTGCAGGCAGCGATACCAGACAACAGGGTGCAACGGGACGAATCAGCGACGGTCGGGTCTGAGAAGGGGGGGCGTGCAAGTACGGCCGGACAAGGAAGACCAGATCTGGGCCGTACTTGTACAAGAGGTCGGGATTGGGCCACTGGCTCAATGCGGCTATTAGACGCCGTCAGATGGGCCATGAGAGCGACGGAGGATGGGAGGACGAAGGACAAGTGACGAGAAGGGAGGGGAAAAAGGCCGGCCGTTTGGCGCTGCGAAGAAGAGGGGCGTCCAGGCCGCTAATCGCTAACTGGATGGCTGTCGGTATCTTTCCGTTTTGGACCATGTCGGGTCCAGGATGCTGCTGGCTGCTGGTGTTGGGAGGTGTAAGTCCGTTGCATGTCTGGTTGGGTGGGTGCACGACGGACGGTTGGAAACCGAGGGCAGGGCTATCCTGTGGCTAGTGCAGACTGTCGCATGTGCAGCTGCTTTGTTATCGTCAGCTCAGCAGTCCGTCCACGCACGCTAGCTTCGTCCGGGCCCCTGTTCTGGGTGTGTTCTGCGTCTTCGTGGGATAAGGTTTTCTGTCGGGGGCCAGGCGTCCGTGCAAAGCAGAGGAGGCACGGGGGTGTGCTCCCAGGTGGGAGCTGCCGGGGCTGTAATGATGGAGAGTTGTCCACGGGGCGTCGGCGTCCCGCGATAGGCCGTGGCAGCGACGGCTGATATCGATGCTGTTGTTGTTGTTGTTGTTGCTGTTGTTGCTGTTGTTGCTGTAGTTGCTGTAGCTGCTGTAGTTGCTGTAGCTGCTGTAGTTGCTGTAGCTGCTGTAGTTGCTGTAGTTGCTGTAGTTGCTGTAGTTGCTGTAGTTGCTGTAGTTGCTGTTGCTATGGCAGAGGCTGGTCGGCTGAAGGCCAAGGCCAAGGCAAGGCCATGCACGCGTCGACCGGACGTGGGAGCGCGCTGCACGATACATTTCATGCTGGGCGGAGAGGCCGGTGCGGATACGAAGCGATGTGCGTGTGGTGGATAAGGAGAGACATGAGGCCCAGAAACGGGCGGAAATTGGGAAAGAGGAGAGCAGGCCTCGGGCGAAACGACAGGACAGCAGCAGCAGGCAGGCGTGCTCTGCCGGCTCGCATGCACCTTCCCTGGCTATTGCAGGGTTTGCCGGGAAGGAAGATGAAGGAGGGCGGAGAGCGAGCACCCTTGTTCGTGCCTTCCCTTGATTGCTGTCTCCGTCCCCGGTCGGAGGGACGCTCCTGCCTCACGGTGTGCATGTAGGAGCATATGCGCTGTCCGCCCTGCATACATAGTAGAGTAGTATACGACGTACGGGCGACCAGCTGGCTTGGTTGTGGCTCATGGCAGGCTGCTTTACGAGCAGGCTGCTCCATCGGGACAAGGCGCGGCCGCCATCCCCTTCCCCACGGACGGACGGACAGTGCTCTCTCTGGCATGAGGCTGTGGTTGCCGAGCTGACCGTTCGCGCGAGGCCGGGGTCTCGTGCACCAGCGCGGGCTGCCTTCCGGATCTCACCAAGTACCACAGGCGCCTGTCGTATGGCAAATGAAAGGCCTCGTTTTCATTTCAGACAAGGGCAAAAAAGCAAAAAGATCCCAGGCCCCCCAAGATTACGGGCTGGAGGGTGAAACCATGGACTGTGGGCCATGGCTCTGGGGGTGGGAAGGGAAAAAAGGAAAGACCCCTGTCGTTGTGTGGCACCGGTAAGGAGGAGAATACAGAGTTACTTACGTAGCATGCGCAGGCACTTCGTATCGAGAGCGACCGGGAGACCAGTCTGATCAGGGCTTGGGGCGACTGGAAATGCTATGCTGGGGCAGCGAGGAAAAAGGAAAAAGGAAAGACAGAGAAAAACAAATAGAAAAGCGGAACAAAACGAGAAAGGAAGAAAGAAGAAAAAGAAGAAAAGAGAAAAGGAAGTCGGGAGACTGGTGGGGTTACGCTCGCTTGACGCTGCGAATCCATCTTGCTGTTTCTTGCAAATTGGAAGAATACCACCTTCTCCTTGCATACGAGAGCAGACGTTCGGTTGAGCGTACGGAACAAGAGAAGAAGATACATGGCAGGACACCATGCGGCCTGGCCTCAGCTCCATTCCCAGGCCGTTACAGAGAAGCGTTGGGGCCACAACAGGAAGCCGGCCAGATCGGGAAAAAGCTGGCCGTATCGGCTGGAGACATTCGCACGGAGCAGGATCCACCGGAAGCGACGGGCGGAAGAGAGTGGTGGATCTGCCCCAAAGCGGTAAGATACAGGAGGACGGCCGAGGTGACGAGGCCGAATCCATGCGCCAGTTGCAGGGTTCCTGCGACGAGTTGCAGGGCTCCTGCAATGAGTTAGATAGGCCAAGCCTTTTTTCTTCTTTTTCTTCTTTTTCTTCTTTTTCTTCTTTTTCTTCTTTTTCTTTCTATTTCTTTCTATTTTTTTTCTATTTTTCCTCATTTTTTTCACTCTCTTTCTTTCTCCTCTTTAACATAGAAAGAGGCTAGCAGCAGACAAACAGAAGCTGAAGTAGGGACTGGCGAGTCCACTCGCAGGCGCATATAGTAGCATCGCTAGAGTGCGGGGGCTGCTGGAATGGGATTCGGTTACACCGACGCGCTGAAGAGAGACAAGCTGGGGTTGTGTCGGGAAGGATTAGAGAGCGGTCTGTGTGCTGGACCAGAGCGCAGAGTGAAAGAAAGAGGGTAAAGACGAAGGGAAGGAAAAAAGAACAGAGGATTCGCATGGCAGATGGCCCGTGCATCGGTCGAGAAGCCAAGGACCGAAATCTGCATCTTATGGCTGGCAGTGTGACAGCACGTGGAAGTGAAGCTGGAGAGAGAAGACAGGAGGGCGAGGTAGAACACAGAACACAGAACACAGAACACAGACACGATCCCAACGGTCTTTGAGACAGCCTCGCCACCGCTTCCTTTGGGACGTCGTGCAAACAGCATGGGTCGTTGCCAGACCGAAGCCAAAGGGCGGTCTTTTTCTCCTGTTTGTCTTGGTCCGTCAGACCGCGAGACATCTGCTGCACCTTTCCAGTCTGCTACACAGTACCTATCGTACTATGTACTCGTACACAAACATAGTACAGACATGCCAAGTCTCCGGACCCCTTTTGTGTAGGAGACCGAAAGGACGGCAGGACGAGCCCCGGCCTGGTCTTGTCCATCCCGGCAGCGTTGCATTGCATCATTCGGCGTGCATGGATCGTGACAGAGACCCCTCCCAACGGCCTCGCCGACTGTGGGCGCGCCGAACACGACGGAAGGATATGGTCAATAAACAAATCATGATTGAAACACGCCGGGCCGGAGAATAAAGGGGATCCCCCCCGGCAGTAGCGTGCGCTGACGATGATGCTAGCGAGGCGTTATTGCAGGAGTATTGCATACGTACGGAGTACAGGAGCTTGGAGCACGATGGACTCCGTACGTCGTACTAGTCCTTAGCGCGCATGCTGGCGGTCCTTTCTCTTTCCCTTTCTGCGTACTTTGTCCCTTGTCGGCCTCCAGGCTCCTGCCTATTGTGTCGGGTGACGCTCGGTCCAACACGGCCTGAAGAAGGTGCGGTGGAGGGGTACACAAAGCTACCGTCTTAACCCAAACGGAAACAATCGATCGGCAAGCCTTGCAAGCATGTAGTGGGGATACTATGTAAGCTACTATGTAAGCTACTATGTATCTACGATACATACGAGTATGTACTCCGTACTCACTCACAGTGGCGCAAGTGTGGCTTGTTAGCCGCCAGAGGATCGCCGGATTGGCATCTCCCTGCGGCTGTCGTTTCAGGACCGGGGCGCCCGCACCGTACGGCAGGATGGCACTCGTCCTACATGTCCGGCGCGTCCTGCTGACGTGCTCGCGGCCGTCTTGTCTCGGGGCGCGTGAGATGTGACAGAAAACGGCCTCTTGCGGCCAGAGGAAGCTTGGCCAAGCCGCCAGGAGATGGAAAAAGGACGAATGCGGTCCACTGGCCGAACATTGACGCATCGCTGCCGCCATCAGGTAATAGGATCAGGGGCCTGGCAGTAGCGCAACAGCAACTGCTGGTTCAGAAGCAAAAAGGGTTTAGGCCAGAAAGGCAAAGAGGACAGGACACGCCTAACGTCTGGTAAGAGATGCGATTGGCGGCAGCGGTGCCGGAGAGGTGGCAGTTTCAAGACGACCAAACCGGCCTGGTCAGAGAGGAAGAAGTAAAAAGGGAAAGGGAAGGGGAGGGAAAAGGAGGAAGGGAAGGGAAGTAAGGGAAAGGAAAGGAAGGGAGGGGAAGGAAAGGAAAGGGAAAAAGGAGGAAAGAAAGAAAAAATAAAATAAAAACGAAAAGTAAAAAGAGACAGAAAGAGAAAAACGGACGAAAAGGACCGGTACAGATTAGACGGAGCAGGGCTGCGTGTGATGGAAACGCAGGGAAACCGGCGCGAGAGAAGCCATCTGGACTTGTCCAAGTATAAAAATGCAGTTCTGGGGTGGAGCGGCGACGGCTGCGGCCTTCAGCTCTGCAGAGCCGTGCTAAGGCTCGTACGAGCAGTCTCTATTCGTACAGAGATCTCCGCAGGCGACAGTTTGGAGGCTTAGCTGGATGCTGTTACTTTTATGTGTATTTCTCTCTTCTGCCTCTCTTTCTTTTTCCTCTCTTTCTTCTTCCTCCTCACACTCTCTTCTTTCTTAGTCTCCTCTTCCTCTTTCTTAGTCTCCTCTTCCCTCTCTCTTATTCTTACTCTCTCTTCCTCTCTCTCTCTTCCTCTCTCTCTCTCTCTTCCTCCCTCCCATTTAGCGCAGCTTTCTATACTACGCCGAAGCTCCTAAAAAGAAATCGTCCACTTTGCCTGTTCCATTTCGGGACGTCGAGCACAGACTATTGCGGTTCACGGCAACGCCGTCTGGCACCGTCTGTCGCTAGCCGGGAGAAGTCGAATAGTCGCTGTCTGGCTTCCACGTGTGTGCGGATACAAGTTGGCGGCTAACTGGACGTAGCCTGTAACTGTTGGCTCATGCTTGTCTATTCACTCGCAAACTGCAATGCCCTACAGCCAACTGCCGTGCAACAGGCCTGTGCCACAGAGTCGGCGAAGCTCAACCAAGGTCCACAGGTCCTTGCACCAACCAAACCGGACTTCCCCCACACTCGAATGCAACCGGTTGTATTCCTGCCCGAACCCTCTGTCTGTTCTATAGCCAATGGTACAGCCCTGTGTCGCAGTCTGGGACATCTTCCAGATATCTCGCGTCTCTGCCATATCCTCGCGGCAGCCCAAGCCGGATGTCGACCAAAAACGCCAAAATCAGAGATCCATCTGTCGTAGATCGGGTTGTTGTTCCGTGTATCTCCTCAACCTTACTGTCCTGTTCCGTCTATCTCTCATCGTCGTGTACTCCTCGTGTCCTGATCTTCCTGTCTGTTTGTCATCTCCTCATCCAGCACCTCATCCAGCACTCTCCTCATCCATCTCATTTATCCCCGTCACATCACATCCACCCACCCTCATGTATCCCCTTTTCCCTTGCTCCGCGAACTTATCATCGACGCAATGCTCAGGCTCCTCTGTCTCTCGGCCGGCTTCGCAGATTCGCTACCGCTGCTACTCCCGTCCATCCCTTCCGGCCGGAGCAGTGGATTCTTCTTCTGCAGCACGGACGGGCTTGACTTTGGCCGATCTGGCACTGCCTCGCCTGAGAGCCGGCTCTTGGGCTGCAGTATTTTGAGTAACTTCTTTGTCGGGCTTGTTTCTGTCGACTTTTCGTCTGTTTCTTTTGGTTCTGTCAAGTCGGTACTTGCTTTGTCTGTGTGTCGCTGTAAGAGTTAGCATTGTCTTCTCCTTTCTCTTCTTTCTCTCTCTCTTCTTTCTCTCTCTGTCCTCTCCTCTCCCTCTCCTCTCTCTCCTCTCCTCTCTCTCCTCTCTTCTTTCTCTCTCTTCTTTCTCTCTCTTCTTTCTCTCTCTTCTTTCTCTCTCCCCCCTCTCTCATCCCCTCACCCTCCCCCCCTCACCCCCACACTCACCCCAATATACACATCCAGCTTCCGCCGCAACACATCCGACTTGACCGGTTTCGCCAGGTAGTCGTTCATCCCCGCCGCCAGACACTTTTCCCGGTCGCCTTGGATGGCCGACGCCGTCATCGCAATCACCAGCACCTCGCGCACGGCCCGCAGGGGGTCCTTGCGCAGCAGCTTCGTGGCCTCGTACCCGTCCAGCACGGGCATCTGCACGTCCATCAGCAGGACGTGGTAGGGCCGGTCCTCGAGCGCCTTTTGACGCAGCGCCTCCACCGCCATCTGCCCGTTCTCGTACGCGTCCACCGTCTTGTAGCCGAGTCGCTGCACGTACTGGATCGCAATCTTCCGATTGATCGGGTTGTCCTCTGCAATGCACACCCGCAGCTGGTCCAGTCTGATCGCGCTGAGGTCCATGTAGGGGTTGGTTGTTTTTGCGTTTGTGTCTGTGTCTGTTGCGTCTGTTGTGTCCGTCTCTCTCCCCTTTTGGCCTTGTGCTCGTGTCTCCCCTCCCCCCGGTGATGATGCTGCTACCGTCGCTGGTGATACCCCCCCCAACAGCCCCTTCTCCTTGGCCTTGTCAAACGTCACCGTAAACCAGACCTTGGTCCCGACGTGCTGTGTGCTCTCCAGGTAGATGCGTCCCTTCATAATCAGCTCGATCAGCGACTTGCAGATGCTGAGGCCGAGTCCGCTGCCGCCGTACTTGCGCGCCGTGCTGGGATCAGCTTGGCTAAAGGGCTGGAACAGGTTGGCCAG
Organism: Grosmannia huntii; assembly: GCA_019925595.1. Lineage (NCBI taxonomy): Eukaryota > Fungi > Ascomycota > Sordariomycetes > Ophiostomatales > Ophiostomataceae > Grosmannia > Grosmannia huntii. The sequence continues at coordinate 143,982 of JADHKJ010000024.1, forward strand.
CTGGTCCGGCTGGATGCCAATGCCCGTGTCCTCGACCCAAAAGGTCAGCGTCACCGTCGCCGCCGTCTCCGACTCGACCCGTGCGCCCACCGTAATGGTGCCGCGCTCCGTAAACTTGATGCTGTTGCCAATCAGGTTGCCCAGCACCTGGTGTAGCCGCACTGGATCGCCGTACACAAACAGCGACGACGGCAGCTGGATCGCCTTCCGGATCGCCACGGCACCCGCCTTGGTCTTCTCCTGGTTCCGGTATGACGCCGCCCGCACCACCTCTGGCATCAGCTCGCGCGGGTTGAACGCGGTAATGTACAGCTTCATCTTATCGGCCTCCATGCGTGAAAAATCCAAAATGTCGTTGATCACAATCAACAACAGATCCGCCGACAGCCGGATCGCCTCGGCCATCTCTTGCTGCTCTGCCGTCAGTTGACTGTCCCGCAGCAGCTCCGAGTTGCCAATCACACCGTTCAGCGGCGTCCGCAACTCGTGCGACACGTTCGCCAAAAAGATTGACTTGGCCTTGGTCGCCTCCTCGGCCACCTTGACGTTGCGCTTCGCCTCTGCCTCTGCCGCTTCCGCCAGCTGCAGGTTCTGTTTCGCCTTTTGCTCTGCCTCTTTGGCCTTGTTCTCCGCCTCGATCGCCTTGCGCAGCGCCGTCTTCTGCAGCACCACCATCGACCGGTTCTCGGCCGACACCTTTTCCGTTGCCTTCATCGACAGCGCGTTCGAGTAGCTGATGCCAATCTGGTTGACCAGCAGCTGCAGCACCGTCACATTCCGGTCCGTAAACGCGCCCTGCACGCCCTCCAGGTAGAGTACCCCCATCAGCGGGTTGGATGCGTGGCAGATGGGAATCGAGATCACCGACCGGCTCTGCTGGTTCTTCTGCTGCAGCCACTGCTCGCTGACGTTGCCGAATCGCTCGTCGCTGATCAGATCCGCCACAAACACTGGCTCCCGGAATCGCAGGCTGTACAGCACCACGTTTTCTGCCACGATCCGTGCTCCCGTCAGCGGGATCCCCGGCATGTGTGCCACCGCCTTGCACTCCGGGTCGCCGCTCGCGGCCACACACCACTCTGCTTCGCCCTCGTCCTGCACGATGATGGCTGCCTGTGTTGCCGACCCGCCGCATGTCTGCAGGATCACGTCGCACATCGTCTTCAGCAGCTCGTCCACCCGCAGCACCGACGAGATCACCTGTGACGACTGCAGGATCGCGTGCAGGTCGATCATGTCCAGGGCTGGCAGTCCGGCGATGCCTGTCTCTGCCTCGGCCTGCATCGCTCCACGCCACACGCCGATCCGCTCGCCCTGGATCCCCGCGTCACTGTTGTTGTGCTGGTCCATCTCGCCGTCGTAGTGTGCTGACGTGTGGTCTGCCGCAAAGTCTGTCTGCACGGCTGCATCGACTGTCCGTGGGTTCTTCGTCGGGCCGCGCAGTAGGAAGCTGTGTTCCTCCTCGATCCGTGCGGCCACGCCTGATGCTCCGACCTGCAGGTATAGGCCGACGGTGTCGCGTAGGGCTGCCCGTGCCGACCGTCGCGCTGCCCGCCGGATGAACACGCCCGCCATCAGATAGTTGCCCAGCGCCTCCTCAAAGACGAAGCCGTGCTCCGACGCGTGGTCCAGCGCCTCTTCGTACTGCCGCAGCGCTCGGCCCACGTCGTTGCTGAGCTCGGCGATCTGCGCGTCCAGCAGCGTCGACCAGGCAAAGTAGTTGATGTCCGACACGTCCGACCAGTCCTGGATGCCTTTGCGCAGCGCCTGCAGCTGCAGGATCGTGTCCTCGATCCGGTCCTGCTCCTCCACCACCCCGTCGCCGTCGCGTGGCCGTCGTGGGTCTTGCTGGCGCCGGAGCACCAGTCCGGCCAGTGCCAGGCCGTGGAAGAGCATCACCAGCCGTGTGTTGCGTGCCGACAGCATCAGCTTGCTCCGGTCCAGACAACGTTGGCCCAGCTCGCGTGCCCGGTCGTAGTGGCCGTATAGATACAGTGGCACCAGCTCCATCGACTCGTAGAACACCAGCGATCGCTCCCCGTTGGATGAGCTTGACGCCAGCCACGTCTTGTAGGCCGTCGCGTCGTGCTGCCCGTCGCTCATCACGTCCAGCGCCTCCAGCGCGTGTGTCTTTCCCTGCAGCGCCCGGCTGCACTGTCGCACCGCAATCAGCAGCGTGCCACCCTGTGTGTCCAGGTGCCAGCCCGGAATATCCTCGCAGCAGTACTCGCAGAAGCCTTCCAGGTCCGCCAGGTTGTCGCTCGCAAAGAACTTGATCATGGCCGCCACCCCAAAGTTCAGGATCGCCGACATCCGGTCTGCTGACGCGGCTCCGTACTCCAACGAGCCTTCCAGCTGCGTGGCCGTCAGCGCCAGGGGGTAGTGGATGTGGCCAACCAGGCCGGCGTACAAGATGTAGCCGCGCGCCATGCAGTACGGATCGCGGAAGCGGTCCAGCAACTCTAGCGCATAGTCGCCCAGGTCTGACGCAAATCGCACCATGCCAAAGCGCGTGATCGCCATCATCGCCAGGTACAGGAACCCCAGCCCCGACTGCGGGAACGGGCCCAGCGTCAGGTGCATGTTGACCATGGCCTGTGAGATGTGGTAGATGTAGAGGTTGTCCGTCCATAGGCTCGTGCTGAGCGCCTCTGCCAGCACTGCGCCCACCGACACCGTTGCCGGATCGTTGGTCGTCGGCGGGTTGAGCACGGCGCTGCGTTCCAGTCCTTGGATCTGGCCTGCGAGCTTCTCAAACTCCGCATCGCACTGCGCAAACGTCGGTTCATCGCGCACCCGCACGTCCATCGCCCGCAGACACTCTTTGAGTGAGGACAGCGCCTTGATCGGGTTGCCGCTCTGTGCAAAGATGCGTGACTGCAGCACCCACGCTGGCGCCTTGTCGAACGCCGACTTGGCCTTGGACAGCACCGTCGTCAGGATCTTGTTGGCCAGCGGGTACTCGCTCATGTAGAGATAGCACTCGGCCGCGCGTAGGTATAGCTGAATCGTCTCTTCGTACGACACGTCCTCGCCGTCGTCGTTCCACGGATCTGCCTGCAGCAGCGACACTGCGTTGCTGTAGTACTTGGCTGCTGTCGAACGGGCTCCGTTCTCCGTCGCCGACCGGCCACAGTCGCACAGCAGCGTGCGGTATGCCTGTCGTGCGGACACTCGCGCCTGGATCACCTCCATCGCCTCGCAAATGTGCGCCGCCGTGCTGTCGCGCATCTCCGGGTCGTCGCTGTAGTAGCGCAGAAGCGTCTGCGCAATCACAAAGTGCATCTTTTGCGCGCTGCACACCTTCATGTCCATCGACGCCTGGATGTACCGGTCGTGTGCAAACCGGAACCGGTCGTCTGTCTCGCTCTGCACAATCACGCACGCCTGGATCGCCACCTGCAGCCCAGCCACCGCATCCTGCTGCGAAAAGGCCGTGTGCACGTGCGTGCTCAGCGGCTCTGGACACGTCCCATCAATGTAGTTGAACTCGCCGCTCAGCAGATGGCAGATCATCCCAAACGAAAACGCGTTCCCCAGCAGCGCAGCCCAGCCGAGAATCGAGCGTGACGCCGCCGGCAGCTCCTTGAGTCGGCTCGTGATAAAGTCCGTGTCCATAATGTCGTAGTGTCTGTCGCCCTGGAACTGCTCAAACACGCGGTTCATGTCGTAGGTCCACTGCGAGTCGCGGTAGTCGTACCAGATGCACTTCCGCCGGTAGCACGCGCTCAGCATCTCCCGCATGTAAAACGGGTTGCCGGCCGTCTTGGCCTGCAGCACCAGCGAAAGCGGCATCACCTCTGTTTCCGTCCGGCTGAGCGTCAGCGCCACATACTGGACAATGTCCTCCTCCGCAAGAGGGCCGAGCTCGACGCGCGTCACCGTCGGACTGCCTTTCGGCGCATCTCTTTCCAGCTCGAGCGGGCTCAGTATGCTCTGGATCTTGCTGCGGGCAGCGCCGTCCGGCCGGCAGGAAATGATAAACACCATGTGGAGACGTGCGCTGATGATCTGCGCAATCATCTCCAGCGACTCCGTGTCGGCAAAGTGCAGGTCGTCTAGGACAAAGCAGATGAACTTGTGGCTCGTAAACATGCGCAGCACATCGAGGATCGTGTTCATCAGCCGTATGGACTTGGTCGACGTGCCGGCCCGCAAGAACTCCTGCGAGCTCGAGCCAGACATCCGGGACGGGTTCCCACCCGCAGCACTGCCCTTGTTGGGGCCCAGGTTGGACGACGAGGCCGACGAGGCCGGCGATGAGACACGCTTGACGTCGGCCGGGTGGAAGAGGAACTCGGGCAGGCCCAGAAGCAGATGCAGCGTTGGCCACACCGGCCGGACATACTGCTTCAGGGCCTGGTGAAAGGGTGTGTCCGTGTTGCGCTCCCCCCATACTTGGCGAAAGAGGGATGAGAGCAGGTGCAGAAGAGGCCCAAAGGCGGCCTTTCTGGCCTTGTCGAACTTGGCTGTGGCACAGTAGCCTCGACGTCGTGCTTCCGTCGTGACAGACTGGATGAGACAGCTTTTGCCCACGCCGGCAGCACCCTCGACGATGATGATCTCGCAGTGGCCGCGGCGACGGAACTTGGCCGACCCAAGCTGCCGTGACAGGCTGGACGTCGTCTCAGCCACCACGGATCCGGCATGGCGAGACGACCCCTCGCGCTCGGTCATCGAGCCTTCCAGCGGACTCCGGAGTTCAAACGACACGGACGAGTGCCGCTCCCACGATCGCTGCGGCAGCCGGAGCGGCGGTCCATTGGAATGCACCGACGAGATGTCTCCGGACACCGCGAGGTTGTCGGTCGACTGCGTGGCCGAGAGGAGGCTGCTGCGGAACTTGACGTCCATCGGGGCTGCCTGCGTGAACGAACCGCTCAGACAGGGAGGGCCGTCCCCTGAGCTGGCTCCGCCGTCGCTCGACCCGTCGACGACATCGACATAGTCGTTGGAGAAGCTCGAGCTGTCGGAAAACCGGTTGCTTTTGCCTTTCTGGTCCATGGCATGGCTCTTGGCCACGCGTTCAATGACCTTGAAGAGCGCCTTTCGCTGTGCATCCCGGCCGATCATCAGGTTGGGCAGCAGGAAGAAGGACGACACATCCCGCGATGCCACCTGCCAGTCCTTTAGCGTGGCCAGGTCGCCACTCGCGAGGCACTCCTTCACCTTGACCAGGTCCTGGCGCAACCCGCTCGCCGAGTGATATCGGTCTCCGATGCTCTTGGCGGTGCACTTCTGGATGATGCGGCCAATCACGTCTGGGATGTCGATCCGCACGGCCGACACGTTTGGAATCCGTCGCCCCAACACGCCCTGCACGATGTCCATCGGCGTATTTCCTTCATACACGGGGCGTTGGGTCAGCAAGACCCAGTACAGCACCCCGAGCGAGTAGATGTCGGTGCGGGAGTCTGGCTCGGCCGGCATGCGCCCCGTCTGCTCGGGGCTGATATAGAGAAGCTTGTTCTTGGCGCCGAGCTCTCTCGAGAGCGAGGACCAGCCGGTGCTCGTCAGGCCGTGCTCAAAGGACCGCACGCCCGACCCGAACGACACCAGCTTCGTCCGGCCCGTGTCCTGATTGAAGTGGAACGCTTCACCGCGGATCTCTCCATGCACAATGTTCTGGTTGTGGTGAATGAGCTCTAGACACTGCGCCGCCCCAATGGCAAAGTCGAGAAAGTGATCCAGGCTAATGGGCGGCTCCAGCTCGTAGTGGGACTGGATGTTGGCCTCCCAGACATCGCCCTTGCGGTGGGCGTAGTAGAATGCTGGGCCGAGATCAATGTATCTCGGCAGATGGCTCATCCCCGGGAACTGGTAGATGGCCACGATGAGAGGCCCGCGGTCGCTGGGGAGATGGTTGAGCCGCAGGTAGTCGATGGGCTTGGCAATGTGCTCTCCGTGCGGATCGCCGTTCGAGCTCAGGTTGGTCACAATGTGGAACGTCCGCTCCTCCCGCAACACGTGGTAGGACACTCGTGCCACCACGGTCTCTTCAATGACCGACGAGTTGGCAAGGTCGACCGTGGCCGAGTGGGTTGCAGGCGATGCGCTTCCAGAACCGCCGGCCGACGGAGAGAAGACGGGCGGCTCTGCGGGCGAGGCCCGGCTGGACGAGGACCTGACGACGGGTGACCACGTCGAGGCATGGCGCAAGCCAGCGGAAAGGCCGGACGACGTCGAGAAGGGGGAGATAAAGCGCGTGCCAAACACGTGCCTGGCAAGGAAAAGGGTCAGTTGGTCCACAAAAAACGACGGCCGTCTCGACGGCGGCCTTGGGGAAGACATACCAGTTGTCGTAGCTCGAATGGTACGGCTTTTTGGTCTCGTCCCACGAGTATCCGGCAATCTGGTGGAGCCGTTCAAAGAGGCGCGCTGGAGGGTCGAGGCTGTCGTCCGGCGACAGGCCGGCGTCAAAGTCCATGGCAGCAGCGTGCGACACGTGCACACGCACGTAGAGGGATGGAGTGTGGAAGAGAAAAGGGGGCTTCGTATGGCGGGCTCGCAAGATCGCCTTCCCCCTCTCTCAGCCGGTTTAGTCTTTTGTGTCGATAAGTTTATCGAGTTTCGCAAGAAACCATGATCCCGTCTCGACACGACATCGGCAGGTCAGGAACGGTTGTGCACGTCCAGAGAAGGGCACATGTCCGTCGGCCGAGCGCACTGGACGGTCGGCTGCACGACGAGCCAGCCCGCTGCTCTCGTGGAGGAGCCTTTCAGACCGGTCTGTCGCAGTCGAACGGATCGTTGGTCGCGGTCGGATCAGACGGCAGATACGGGCTTGAACGCGCTGTCCCGTCGTGTCGCCGCTGCTGCACAGGCTCGGACGGCTGCTGCGGGCGTCAGGCCGGTGGGAGAGCCCAGAGGCAAAGGCAAACTTCGGGTCCGTAAAAGAGTGGCGTAAGCTCGGTCGCTCGCTGTGGAGACTGGCCGACTTGCACAAAGGCGGCTGCCAAATGGATGCTCGCTGGTCGTAGCTGTCTTCACCGTCGTCGCTGTCGCCGTCGTCGCTGTCGTTCGTCTCGAGACGGATGAAACGAGGCGGGAAAAAAGACGACGAAGCCGGTGTCACAGTCAACTCTGCTCAATGTGCGGTTCTTTTCTGGGGTTAATTCAGGTCTTAGTCAGACCGCGCTACTGTTTAGCGGAGACGTTTGCCTGGCCAAGGCACCAAACGGGAGCGTTGACGACAGAGTCGGCGCGCATTCTTCTCTCTCGTGCTTCTGTTGTGCGCTTTCGATGTCGATTCAATGTCAATGTCAATTTCGAATGCAATCGCCACTTTCCCTCACTCCTTTGGATTGACCGTGTTTTTCCAAGCAACAGGCGATGTTGTTGGCTCCTTCCTGTCTCGCTCTGATGACTCCAACCGGTCTTGGGCCCTGATTGGTCACGGCTGGACGATATCTGCCCGCGGTTTGACCGGTCAGACTTTGCGAGGAGGGCAATTTCTTCGTGCAGAGCAAATGATGTCAATGCGGGGCTCTTTCAGCCAATATCAGCCAATGGCAGACAAGTGGAACGTCGTCTTACAGGGCTAATCAGTAGGTGGCGGGATGCACCCACGTCGTAGCATGGAAACGATGCTTGAAAACGAGGCTGAAAGGCAGTGTCGTGTGGCCAGTTTGGCTATGCATAAAAAAGCGGGTTTGGAAATCAAGTCTAAACAAGGCGGCCATACAGCTTTGCATGATGATCTGAATGGGTTCGGTTCTACAAAGTAGTTAGACATTCTGATCACAATAAATCAGACAGTTATTGCCCGCTTCTATCTAATATGTCATCACGTGTTCTCTGAGCAAACACAGGTGTATGCACCGTCCCTAGCTATATATACCCAGGGCCTCTGCTCGAAGAAGAAAACCCGGCCGCGACGGTTCTCACACGGAGTCCGCCAGCACACATCCGTTCTAGCGGGTGGGCAGCGCCGTCTCTGCCGGGGTGCCAAAGGCAAAGGTCTGGCCCAGACGACGCTCCGTGTTCTGGCGCGAGTTGACAAAGTCGGGGTAGTTGAGCGTCAGCTCGACGGCGCCGTTGACAATGTGGTCAACCGCCTCGACGCCGAGCATGAACGAGTGGTCCTGGTTGCCGACCTCGTATCGCCAGCTGCCAAAGCGGCCGCGCGAGAGGATGTCCTTGGCCTGCAGCTTGGGCAGCAGCTGCTTGAGCGCGCCCTCGCGCTCGAGTGCCGGTGTCGGGTAGCCGTGGTCGAACTTGCGGTGGTATGTCGACACGATCGCGTCGTCCGGCTTGATCATCTCCGTGTTGACCAGGCCCTGGATACAGTCCCGCAGCAGGTTAGCCTCGTCCACCGGCTTCAGCGTCGACTGCGACACCTCCAGCATGATCGACCAGTACGGGCCGGCCTCGGCCTCGCTGGACGCTGGCTTGCTGCCGTCGGCCAGCTGCAGCGTCGGCAGCTTCACGTCAGCCTCCGGCTGGTTGAACGGCGAGTAGTTGGAGAAGATCGTCGCCCGGTAGAACGGGCAGTTGTCCTCGGGGAAGTACAGCTATGGGTTAGGGGTTAGCAAAGGATAAGAAAAGAAGGAAAAGAAAAGGATAAGAAAATAAGGAGAAAGGAGAAGGAGAGAGAAAAAAATGAAGAAAAGGGAAAGAAACAAAGAAAGAAACCCAAAACTCACCCAGCACTTGTCCCCAATACGCTCCGGACGCTCGCCGCGGATGCCGACACCAATGACGTGCGTCGACGAGTAGTACAGCTCCTTGGACAGGTTAATCAGCTCACTGTCGCCCATCTTCTCAACCAGCTGGTCGACCGCCATGGTATTGACCAGCGTGCCGTAGCCGACCGTCGTGCCGTCGGCCAGCGTAACCGTCTTCTTGTCGGCATCGACCGTAGTCACCTCGCCCTTCTTGCCAAAGAGCGTCTTCTTCTCCGGCAGCGTGTTGGCCACGGCAATCCAGATGCCGCCGGTGCCATCCCGCGCCGGGAAGCGGAAGGTCGCGTTGGGCCCCCAATTGCCGGCCACCTTGTTGAGGATGACGTTGCGCGTCACAGACTTGACGTCGGGCGCGGCCACGCGCTCGCCCAGCCATGCACACTGCATCTTGGTCGTCGGCACCGCCCACACCTTGTAGTTGTACGGCCGCATAAAGATGTTGGCAATGCCCTCGCCCGTGTTGCGCAGAATCCACTCGTCAAAATTGGTCGGCTTGGTGTTGGCCACCCGGTGCTCGAGCGCCGCGTCGATCAGCCCGTCGATGCACTTGACCTGGTCTTCCTTTGGCAGCATCGAGATGTTGTTCTGGAACGGGTACGGCACCCAGAGACCCTTGTACCGCACGTACGAGATCCGCTGGTGGTGGTACCAGTCGTCCTCCTTGGGCAGAGCCTCGTCCAGGCAGTCGTCAAAGTACTTGTAGTGCGAGAAGATCACATGGCCACCAACATCGTACAGCTAGAGACCCCACGCGGCCGTCAGCCTGGAACGCGGGACGCAAAACGGACAGACATCACGGGATACAACGTACAAAGCCTTCGGGCGTCACGTCCGTCGAGGCAAGGCCGCCAGCCTTGTCATTGGCGTCCACGATGAGCCACGAGGGGCCGTTCTGTCCAGCTTTCCGTTAGCAGTGCGCAAGGGGTGGGCCACGAGATCTGTTGCCGTGCTGCAGTGCCGCCTTGCTTCAGCTTGGCACGGAAAGGTCTCACAATCTGGTTGAGGCGCTTGGCGGCTCCCAGGCCCGTCGGCCCGGCACCAATAACGAGAACGTCGACGTTGCTGTAGCAGTGTGAGGAGCAAGCATCATGGTCACGGAAGCAGAGAGAGAGAGACGCACATATCAGCCATTGTCGGGCAGCAAGAGCTCAATAATGAGGAGACGGGGCGTGATAAGGCAGCAGGAACACGAATTGAGACGCTGCGGAAACAAGCCAAACAGGAAGCAGTGGGGAGAACGGATTGTAGCACCAAATTTCTCTGTCTGGGCTGTTGATGAGGCAATATCTCCTTTTTTGTATCCCCTTGTCCAAGAGAAAGTCGTCTTTAGCGTTTTGGAATTGACCGTTCGAATTGGCGGGGCTTGAAAACAAATTATGAGATGCGGTGGGTAGCAGCGGCCAGCCCCTGATTCTTGTTAGCGCTGGAGGGTGGAGAGGGGCTAATCCTATCGAACAATCCAAGGCAATCTGTTCTTTTTCTCTGCTATGTATTTGCCAGGATCCACCGCCTATCTCGAATGCTGTGCATTGGTTTTAACGTGTTTACATCAAGCCCTTCTTTAAAACTTAATATAACAATACATATATGCTTATATCGTTCGGTAGTGCATGCATTGAGTTGTGCAAAACACCGTGTCGCCGTTTCGCAGCAAGCGCCCAACATCCAACGCCGAGCATGCCAGATCTTCTCTGATGGCTTGTTGGGCCTGAATCCGGCCTTGGTTTGCTGTTATTGCGGCCCGGCGCCAATTGCTCGAGGGTAACATCCAACCTAAATTACGAATGCAAATAACGGGTGCAATCACAGTGTCACCGGGGATCGAGTCCGACCTTGCACGCCAACAGTGAACAGAGCTTCCCTTTGCAGCTCTGAGCCGAGGCCAATCAGTACAGCCGCTGGCCTGTGTGGCTAATTTAAAATAAAGGCGCGGCTAGCTTGTCTCTCCGGAGTCTTGCTGTTGTCACATTCTCGTCGTTTTGTTGACCATGCAAGAGTATCCATAGCAAAGGGCGGCAGAAAGTTTCGCTTCGCCCACTTTTTCCTTCTTAGAAGGCCTAGATTTCTTGCGGCAAGCGCCGGATCCATTGGCACTATTGTTCTTGGCAGTCTTGACAATATCCTAATACGAATATCCGGGGCTGTGATTCAACCTGCCGCAAGCACAGACTGCAATAACCCGACGCCTCGCATATGTGGCGCTGCTGAGAGAAGTTGACGTCAACGCTGTAGCAGCCTTGACGTCGAGTAAAGAAAGGCAATAGGACTAAGCCAACTGCGTTGAGCAAGGCTTTGCGCAGTATTCATACTGCACTTATCATCATGACGACGTATGTTAAGACGCCTTTGGGGGTTTCGGAGGCCATACGGAGTACTCTGTACTAAACCGACTTTCTTCTGTATGCCTTGCTAATACCGTTCAAAGTGTCACGACCCTCACGATAAGCAACCGGTCGAGTTGAAGATCGGCTAGCCATCTTCTACCCCAGATTGACGATGAATCGAGAACAGCCTTTGCTGCATGTAGTGAGTCAACAATATAGCATGAAGACAGAATATGCATACCGCTGCCGTGAGGATGTTTGCTTCAGATGACGTGCTGTTATGGTTACTACATCGTACACGCCACTACTTTCAGCTTCAAGCCCAGCAGGTGTCTTACGTACGCCACTTGAACAACTAAAAATAGTGTTTTGCAAAGTACAAAGATGTTAGTGAGGCTACCAGAGTACAAAGTACAGGTATCTTCCTTCGTAAATCATTTCCTAGTTTTAAGGTCTGCCGAAACCCACATAAACAGGTGCTCCGTACTCCGTAATGTGCGTACTTCGTACGAGCCCTTCCCTATTTCGTACGAACCCCGTACTCGTACGTAAATGCTGCAACGTGTCGGCCTGCTCACTTATTACTCGCACAAGCCCGCGAAAAAGCGACCGGAGGCTGCCCTTCTGTGGGTATCTTATCTCACAAAGTATTGTGGGCACTGGTACATAAGCGGGACCATGCTAGATAGGGATTAACCCGCATGTAGCATGTATCCTGATCCTTTCGCTACGCTGTCTTACCGTCCATTGATCGGCAGTGTTTCGTAGGATGGCCAAACCTGCTTGCAAGCCGAATGTACTCCGTAGGATGTTCCGGCGCAGCGACTTGCGGAGTAATATTGCACGGGAGGATGTCTACTATGTAGAAGAAGAAAGGTTCATCGGAGACACGTTGCGGGCCTGCATTTCACAGCAGGGTAGCGCACGACTACGGAGCATTGCCAGATTTATAGGGGCTGTGATTGGCGCAATGTCTCCCCACAGCGCTGTGGCTGCAGCATTCGTCTCGCCTAGACCCGGCCTCTTCGTTCGTACCATTCCCGTTTTGCCCAGCATCCAGAATGTTGTCGTCTACAAGCTTTCTTGCGTCAAGTTACTCAATTTCCCACTGTACGCACACGCGGCCCACCCCTGGAAGGGCTCCACCTCGCTGCAATTCTTCCTGTTCCCAGCTTAGTTTCTCTACCTGGCATTGGCTTTCCTTTATGCGATTCTCTCCTTTTTGGTGCTTCTGAAAAAGAAACCCGGCCTGGTACTCCGTAGCGGACGGCGAGTCCAACGTGCTGTGCTAATTTTAATTTCCCTCTGCCTCTCGTCCCATTTAACGTATCTTATCTTCCCTGTACACCTGTTGCACACCTGTAGTGCCTCTTCTCATCCTCTCCTTTTTTTCCCAGTTTCCTCTTTCAGTACTGGTTGGCGCACGGTCCCGACTTGATTTTCCAAGCCCCTTTCTCGGCTCTTTGCTTGTATTGGCCTGGACATTCGCACCTGCCCCGCTTGCAGCCAGTCCTGTCGTTATCATCGCGAACCGACGCGCTATTACTATTACCACCAAGAAAAGACTACGTCGAAAAAAAGAGGCACTTAACACTTGCCATCTCACAACACTCTTTTCTCTCCTCTTTTCAACACCCGCAACGCAGCTCCGTCCGCACTCGCTTATCGTCACTCTTTCGAATCCAATCACGATGAGCGTCGGCGAGGACAAGATGCGCGCTTCTGGCGAGGCTCCCCGGGAGCTAGCACCTGTTCTCCCTACTGTCAACCCGGAGGCAGAGAAGTCACAGACATCCAAGCCTTCGGTACCCGCAGCCGCATACGTGGTGTATGTCCTTGTCATTTGCTGCTCCCGCCATTGTCTTTGCATCGTACTCTTGCTGACTGCTTTGCTTGCTGTGTAGTGCTTGGATCGGCCTGAGCTCGTCTGTCATTCTCTTCAACAAATGGATTCTCCATACCCTCAACTTCCGTATGGCACTCCCACCCAGCGAGTTCCAAAGAAGGAAGGCAATGCCGACGGATGCTCTGGCTAACATAATATACCAGGCTATCCCGTCATCTTGACGACATACCACTTGATCTTCGCGACCATCATGACACAGCTGCTGGCTCGGTATACCACTTTGCTGGACGGCCGGAAGGCTGTCAAGATGACTGGCCGGGTCTACCTCAGGGCCATTGTCCCTATCGGCATCTTCTTCAGTCTGAGCTTGATCTGCGGCAACCTCACCTATCTCTATTTGAGTGTTGCATTCATCCAAATGCTCAAGGTGGGTGATCTGTCCTATGATTTCGCATGTGACAGGCCCAACGTTTGCTGACCAACAGGCTACAACCCCCGTCGCCGTCCTCCTGGCCAGCTGGGCCATGGGAGTCTCTCAGCCCAACCTCAAGGTGTTCATGAACGTCATGGTCATCGTTTTCGGAGTCATCCTCGCCTCCATCGGCGAGATCAGCTTTGTCTTGACCGGCTTCTTGTATCAGTTGGGTGGAATCGTGTTCGAGGCCCTGCGTCTGACCATGGTCCAGCGCCTGCTAAGCTCTGCGGACTTCAAGATGGACCCGCTGGTGTCGCTCTACTACTTTGCCCCCGTTTGTGCGGCTATGAACCTCATGGTTGCGCTTGCATGGGAAGTCCCCAAGGTGTCGTTGGCTGAATTCCAGAACGTTGGGCTTTTCATGTTCGGCCTGAACGGCCTGTGCGCCTTCTTGCTCAACGTTTCAGTTGTCTTCCTGGTAAGTGAAAACACGCACATTATACGGTTGACACAAAGTACATCGGCCTAACACGTGCAGATTGGCAAAACCTCTGTTCTCGTCCTCACGCTCTGCGGTGTGCTGAAGGATATCCTGCTGGTGGCTGCATCCATGATGATATGGGGCACCCCGGTCACCGGCCTACAGTTCTTCGGTTATGGCATCGCCCTGTGCGGCATGGTCTACTACAAGCTGGGCTACGAGACGCTCAAGACCTACCTGGCCGAGGTTGGCCGCAAGTGGGCCGAGTTTGGTGCTGCACGCCCTGTTCTGCGCAAGATGATCATTGTTGGCACTCTTCTCGTCGTTGTCATCGGGACTCTCAGCTGGGCCAGCCCTAGCAGCCTACCCACCAGCCTGCCTACTGCACGGGCATAAATGAGCAAGGCCCGAGGAAGGCCAACGAGTACATGTGGATACATAGGCGATCTTTCCCATTTCTACACACACCATACGCAAGGCAGGGAAGGGACATGCGATTCGAAAGATGCAGGCACCATAATATACTCACACCGCCCAAATTCACCAACATCCTTCACAACCGTCCCCAAAGCCGCGCCTTCGACGCGCCCCTCCCGTTTCGCCTGGACTCTCTGAAATACGACACAAGCAGATGACGGAGAACCTACAAGTTCTGCCATGTTTCAAAAGAAGAATTTCAAGTATATAGCGTTATGCTTTTCCTGTTTCCATAATCTATCTCCTTTACCTCCCTTTATTTCGTCTCTGGGTGTGGCGCGTTATCTGTTGCCACAGGATTGTGTTGCTTCTTTCTACCTCGTGGCTTTGCTCGTCTCGATTTCTGTACACAGTATGCCATGTGTGTACTTCAACAACCGATGCAGCTTATTTAGAGGGGGTATATAGATCATCTGCTTCAAAATTTGGGTGTACTGGTGTCGTGATTCATTTAGAGCTCGGGCCGCAGATAGACAAAGTCTAGCGGAATCGTATGGAAGGGTTATGCTCAAGAGAAATACGGTGGACATTGGTTTGGAAGGACCGTCTGTATCACTAGCTCGTTTTTGCGATTTTCAATGCCCACAGCACCACGATAAAGAATGTTGACGTTTTTTTGAATTTTGTTTCTTACGGAAGAGCACAAGCCCGTTCGTTTTCTAACACTTTGAAGTAGCACCGTTCCCTTTTTGCCCTTTACACCAGCTCCAGTCTCTCCTTGAATAGGAAAGAGGACAACCCAAGCAGCCACCGTTACGGTGCCATTGTTCTCACTTATAGACATGATCTTCCCTCCACAGCTTCTCTAGCTCCGCTTCCTTCCATCTCAATTGCCTCTCGGGGGGGATCGTTGTTCGCTAGCAGCAGGCCGGTCAGGCATTCAAAAAAAGGATGGCAGCACGAGCGGGCGATGGGCGTGACGGCGTGAATAGAGGAAGAGTGAACGAGAAGAGGTGCCGTTCAATGGTATTGTTTCTTTTTTATGACCGCTTTTTGTAGCTGATGCTGGATACATCGATACCTTCCCGTGAGGCAACTAAAAAAAAGGAGAGACAAAGAGAAAGCTCCCCCATTTAAAACTCTGCACACGGTTAGTATGACAACAGGGGGAGAGAGAGAGGGGGAAGACAATGGGAGAAAGGGGAAAACATACTCAAGGGGGTGAAGAACCACCGGTTCTTGCCGCTCGTGTACCGTTCCTCCAGGACCTTCTTGACCGTCTTCTTGGCCTCTTCCCGCTGGCTGACCTCCTTGAAGGTGTCGTTGGAAACAACGCCCTTGAGGCCCTCCAGCTCCAGGGTGTAGCGCGTGGGCATCAGGTGGTTGTAGTTGACAATCTTGATGAACGGCTTGACCTTGCTCCGCTTCTCCTGCCGGCTCTTGGACATGCGCCGGGTGATCTTGGACGGGTACCGCTCGATACCGGCAACCAGGGCGTGGCCGTACGGGTGCAGCTTGTTGCCCGAGTCCACCGGCTGGATGATGACAACCTGGGGAGAGCGTTCTTGTCAGTATTTGGGCTCCATCGTTCGTCTCGTGCCAATCGACAGGTGCAAGGAAGCGGAGGCACAATCGAGCTCCCCATGGACAAGGCCGCCCTGCCAGCGTCTCGTCGGCCTCGCCCGTCTTCCTCCTGGCGCACTCGTCCTCGACAAGGCAGAGTCCTCCCGGCAACGCTTCGTGCTCACCTTCTTGCCCGCGAATCTTCCACGGGTGATGATGGCAACGCGGCCGACCTTGAGGAACTTCATGTTTGCTGACTGGTAGGAGGCGTGATCCCTAAAATGTCGAATCGACGGTTGTGGTGGGAATAGGTCGGCGGCGGGATTTTGGTTGTTTTCGAATTTTTGTCGTCCGTCGTCGATGGCCTGTAGGTTTTTCTCGGACGACAAATTGGAAAAAAAGTGTGCGGGCAGAAATTATTACCTGGCCCTGGAAAATTGGAAGGGCCGGCCAATGGGGTATGGCTTATGTCAGAGTATTGTGGACCCGTGAGGGGCTGCCTGGAATTGGTGGTTTCAGTCACGTGACGTCTGTGAGCGGAAAGCTTCCTCCGTAGTACGAAGATCGTTGGAGCCAACGCAGAGTCCAAACTTCCTTTCCGGGCCCTGGTCACAGTACAGAAAGAATGGCTGTCCCAACATACATCATCTCACGAGTTGCCGACCCGATATTTGCCGTCTTCATCGGCGTGTCGGCTGCTGTGACCCGCATCAACCGGGAGGAGAAGGAGAAGGGGAAAACTACGCAGCAAAGTCTCGATTCTCTTCAGAGGTGCGCAGAGCTCGTTTGGTACTAGAAAGCTGGTCGGTGGCTAACCACAACGGACAACAGGCGCCTTGGTTTTGCAAGCAAGTCCACAGCATAAATTCCGTTTATTGATTGACAAGCGAGTAATGAGTTCAACTGCGCCGCACAATTTAGACCCCATCTTGCTTCTACATGCATCGGTATTTAGCTCAGTGAGCCATACTCATTCTTCATCATCTGCTGCACCATCTGTCCGCACAGCTTTGCGGTTGGGTTTGTGCCCACAGCCAGGCCGCGGGCAATGTCGTTGCCAAAGCGGCCGCCCATGGCAAAGTCACGCGATGCGGCCTCTTCAAAGTCCAGTTGGCTCCACTGGGCCTCGGCGGCGGCGGTGAGCTGTGTGAGCACCGTTCGGGACGGACCAATGCGCTTTGCGGTGGCGTAGTAGATGGCCGCGCGTTGTGTGAAGGCCAGGGAGAGCGTCTTGGCGGCGGTGGGCGAGAACGCGGCAGCAGACGGGTTCGACGGCATCAGGAGGGCTATGCAGCGTTCGAGGTCGGCCAGGACGGTGGCTGCGGCCTGTGCTCGCTCTGCCTCGAAATCAGGCATGCTTTCGAAAAGAGGCTGGGCGCCGTTGGCAACGTGGCCAGAAGACCTGATCGCGTCGGAATGGTCGCGCTGCAGGAGCATGTCGTCTCCGTAAAGACGTCGCAATGCCTGGACGCGGTTGTTGCGCGCACTCGCATAGCTGGGATGGCTGGTGATGAGCCGGCCGAGGCTTTCCACACTCTGGCGATACGTGTCGATGGGATCGGCAAGCGATGTTGGACGGAGTCCGGCGAGCTCCATCTCGGCCTGTTGCATCTGCAGGACAAGGCCCCTCTCCTCTTGGCTTATGCGGTCATACTGCTGGGAGTCGGTCACGTGTGGGTCTCTAGGAAGGGAGTCATCCAGGCGGACGGTTCCTGCTGGGTTGGATTCGGGGTCTCTTATTTTGCCCAAGACATTGATGTCCCGTTTGCTGAGGGAGGCAAAGGCTGCCATTGGGACGATGGAAGTGGTTGGAGCGAGATGGACAAGTGGGCGGACCAGACAAAGCTTTGTGCAGAGGAAACGGCAGTCCGGATGTGGTTCGAATAAGCAAAGTCGGCTTTGGGGGCGGAGGACGCTAAGCCGGGAGGATAGGGCGGTCATTGTCGGCAAAAGGCGGCTTAGCACGGTATGTGGACAGGAAGAAGTGCGAATTCCGCAGTAGTGGTTAAGCCGAGCTACACGCAGATGCCCCATCTGGCGCAGGATTGGACGGTAGCAGCGGTTACGTTGTGTTGTTTGAGGGGACGGGGAAGGGGCGACTGTCCGTCCGTGAAGTGCGAAAAGGGGGAGAAGTCTGTTAAAAGGGCAGGTCTTCGCTTCGTGGACAGGGTATTGCATATTCTGATACAATGCACATTCCTAACACAGAAGGTGGCAACCCTTACACGAAGACGACGTCTTATCGTCTGGCTTTATTCCTGTTGTCTTCCTGCAGTATTATTAACGCTTCCGTATATCCTTTGATACCCCCCACACAGCATATAACATACTTTATTCCTACGTCCTAACATCTTAACATTCTTATACTCCCATCCTACTATCCTGAACGCCATGGCTCCATCCGCAATCTCCGAGCCCCGGGACTCTCTTCCCAGGTCTGCTGACATGCAGTCGGAGGCGACGGACCTGATCTTCCACGACTACGACCACGTCACCTGGTGGGTGGGCAACGCAAAGCAGGCCGCGGCCTACTACGGCACGCTCTTCGGGCTGGACACGTTTGCGTACCGCGGGCTCGAGACGGGCAGCCGGTACTTTACGTCGTATGCAGTTGGCCACCACGAGGGCAGCGACCGGGCGGCGGGCGAGAACGGCGGCGAGCGGGACAATGTGTGTTTTGTGTTCACATCGCCGCTGCGGTCGTACCGCCACCTGCCTGAGGACGAGCCGATTTCGACGGCGGACCGGGCGCTGTTGCGAGCGATGCACGAGCACCTGGAGCGGCACGGCGACGCGATCAAAGACGTATGCTTCACGGTGGACTCGGTGGAGGGCGTGTATGCGCAGGCGGTGGCCGAGGACGAGACGGTGCAGCAGCAGCAGCAGCAGCAGCAGGGCAGCGGACGCGTGGTCGGCGTGCAGGCCCCGACAACGGTGCGGGACGAAGAGCACGGCGGCAGCGTGACAATGGCCGTGATCCGCACATACGGCGACACGACGCACACGCTGCTCAACCGGGGCGACTACAGGGGGCCGTTCCTGCCGGGATTCCGTGCCGTGAAGCCCAAGACGGCCAAGACGGTCAACAACACCAGCCTCTCGATCCAGCCGGTGCGTGCGCCCGACGTTGGCCTTCAGCGCATCGACCACTGTGTCGGCAACCAGGACTGGGACGAGATGGAGGCGGCCTGCGCGTTTTACGAGCAGCGGCTGGGCTTCCACCGGTTCTGGTCGGTCGACGACTCGCAGATCTGCACCGAGTACAGCGCGCTGCGCAGCGTGGTGATGGCCAGCGGCGGGGCGCGCGAGACGGTCAAGATGCCGATCAACGAGCCCGCGCCTGGCAAGAAGCGGTCGCAGATCGAGGAGTTCATTGTCTTCAACAGCGGCCCGGGCGTGCAGCACATTGCCCTGCGCACGGCGGACATTGTCGGCGCCGTGTCGGCGCTGCGGGCGCGTGGCGTCCAGTTCATCGACGTGCCCGAGACGTACTATGCCGCCCTGCGGACACGGCTGTACGGCGGCAAGGACGGAGCGAAAAAGCACCGGTGGCACATTAGCGAGGAGCAGCTGGCCGTGCTCGAGCAGCTCAACATCCTCATCGACTACGACGAGGGAGGGTATTTGCTGCAGCTGTTCACCAAGCCGCTGATGGACCGGCCGACTGTCTTTATTGAGATTATTGAGCGCAACAACTTTGAGGGTTTCGGGGCGGGCAACTTCAAGAGTCTGTTTGAGGCCATTGAGCGGGAACAAGACGAACGAGGGAATTTGTAATCAACTAAGTACGGAGTATTATGTGCCATTTACGAACGTCTCAAGTTGGGAGCTTGCACGTGAGCCAACAGACATGCACCTTCCTCCACAGCACCTTCCTCGACCTCAGTCGGTACTCTCTATATTACTCGCTGTAGTATCGTACATGCACGTGACGTGTCAATGCGTCGCTGGCATATGACCCATATAGCTGGGTTGTAGTTAGTGGTGTAGTGGTGGTAGCAGTAGCCTGGCTCTGTTTTCTTTGGCTGCTCTGACTGGCAGTTGTTCAGTTATTCAGACGCCAATCAAAAGCCATCAACATCAACATCAACCAACAGCCATCAGCCAGCAGCCATCAACCCGCATTAACATTACGCAGACCTTCCACACATCCACACCAACACCACATCCACATCCACCCATACACCACCCACCACACATACCCTACACCTCCTCATTCTCCCAGTCCTGTTCGTCAAACATGGGCCGACTCGTGCTGCTGCTGCCGCTGCTCTCGAGCTTGGCCAGAAACTCGGGCGGCAGTGTCGGGACATACTTGCGTGCCCGTTCCCGGTTGACGCCGCCGAATCCGGCTCCGTACGAGACCAACATGTCGGTGGCAGACGGGAGTGAGAACGGCAGCATCAGGGCGGGGTCTAGGAGGAGGTGTGCGGGTGCTTCTGGCTCGTCGTCGTCGTTGTCGTCGTCCGGGAAGACCTGTTTGATCGGTGTGACCGGGACAGACTGGGGAAGGGTGTTTTTTGTTTTTGTTTTTGTCTTTTTTGTTTTTGTTTTCCCCATATCCACCCCCATGGTCACCCCCATATCCACCCCCCCCGGCGACATGGTCTTGCGTCGGTCACGCTGCTGTGCCCGCTGGGCCCGTCGCAGGGCGGCCTCCTTCTGGACGGCCAGCAGGTAGCGCAAAGCGCTCTTGGGCAGGCCCTTCTCGCCGACTTCGGGGCGGTAGTGTTCGGCGGCATGGAGCAGCTGTTGGGGGCTGAGGGCGCGCAGCTGCTGGAGGGTACCGACCAGGGCCTCGAGGTCGTCGGCGGCGAGCGAGGAGAAGCACTGCAGCCACTGCAGCAGCTGGATGACCGGCTCGAGGTGGCGGCGAGCCGCCTCGACCGTTGGCTCGCCGCTGGCCCGCAGCTCGCCGTGCTCGTAATGCTCCGGCACGCGGTTGTTGGCGCGGGCCCAGTCCTCGAGGATGGACAGGTTCATCCGGATCTGCATCGCCTTGGTGCGCGCCAGGTACTTGCGGTTGCACATGATGCGGTTGAACAGCTCTGCGCCCAGCCAGTAGAGCAGCTGTCCCATGCACTGCGCCGTGATCACCGAGTGCACATCGTAGAGGTCCAGCACAAAGAGCGTCGACGACAGCAGCGATGTCACGTTGCGTGGCGCTGGCTTCGCCCGCTGCTTCGGTGATGGCGGCCGGAACCGTCGTGCCAGCGGCTCCTCCTTGACCTCCTTCTTGCGTCGGAACAGTGTCCACTCGTTTTGGAACGTGATGCCCTCGAAACCCGGAATCGTCTCATGCTCCAGCATCGCCGGGTCCAGCACCTTGTCCAGCCGCCGCTCTGCGTCTCGCACGATCAGCACAAAGATCTCGTTGATCAGCTCTGCCAGCTGGACTTGGAAGTCTGTCGTCGCCGACAGCAGCCCCGTGTCCTTTTTGAGGTAGTGCAGCAGCAGTGTCGCGTTCGACACCCAAAACGCCAGGATCGTCATGTCCCACTGGTGTCGCTCCACCACGTCGTTGATCTTGTCCATGGCCGATACCAGCAGCTTCGCCAGCAGGTCTGCACTCGCGTGGTAGTGTGCGTACCGTGCGCTCAGGAACACCACGTTGGCCGGCACCGGCTTCTGCGACGGCGACCGCTGTGGCGTCATGTTGGTGATGACTATGTCCAGGATCCGGTCCAGGTCGCTTTCCTGGAAGACAAACATCTGGTCGTGCAGACAGCGCGTCCAATCAAACGCCTGCTGCTCGCCCTCGAACTCGTCTGTCGTCTCGGGCTGGTCGTCGATCCCCACGTTGCCCAGGTCCACCTCCAAGTCGCGGGCGCTTTCCATCATCATCCGCCGTCGCATCTCGTTCTCTGCCATCTCCTCTTCGAACCGGTCCTGCGAGAAGCCCGGGTGGTAAAAGTCGTCTGTCACGCCCGCACTGCCAATGTTGTAGCCGCTGTCGTGTAGGTAGTACGACATCTCGCTGTCGGGCGGCACAAAGTCAAAGGCCGTCCGGCCCGACGACGTCTTGGCCTCGGTCGATGCCCCGTGGTCTAGCAGAAGCTTCGCGATGCCCTTGTGTCGGTTGGTCATGGCCCACATCAGCGCGCTCCATGCGTTGCGGTCCTGTCGGTCCACGTCGACGCCCGCTTCGATCAGCGCCTGCACCACCGCCTCGTGCCCGAAGCAGCTGGCATAGATCAACGGCGGTGTTCCGTCCTCGTCGGCCGCGTTCACGTCCATGAATCGTCGCGTTGGGCCCTGCAGCAGCCGTCGTACCTGCTCCACGTTGCCGTTGCTGGCCGCCATGTTCATCGCCCGTTGCAGTGTCGCCCGCTTTTCCTCGTCCGACAGCGAGATGCTGTTGGCCACCGCCTCTTCGTCCTCTACCGCCCCTCCGCTCGCGTGTGCGGCCTGTGCGGCAAGCATCTCCATCAGCCTTGTGTCGCTGTCGGCCGTCGCGCTCTTCGTCACATCTTCGCCGTAATCCGGGTCGTTGAGCGTCAGCTCGCCAAACCCGAGCGGCTTCGCCAGAATCGGCGACGTCAGGAATTGTGACTGGCCTGGTTTCGTTAGCTAGGATCCCTGTCCATCCCCTCCGTTTACTACCCCAACCTACCCTGCCATCCGTCGTAGTATTCCGTCTCGGGCACCAGGTCTGCCATGGGCTGTCGTCGGTCGTAGAGAGATTTGGGCAGGTCTGCCGGCAGTGTCCGCCCGCCCCGCATCTCAGCATCATCACCGCGCGGAGGAGACTCGAAGCCGCCGGGTCCGAGGATGTCGGCATCGACGTCGCCCGGATCCATCTCGCCGTCCGTCAGGGGGAAAGAGACAGAACGCAGACGGAGCTCTGTGGACATGGCAGGCCGCCGGTCCAGGGTCAACCGCGTCGGACAGTCGAGTGGCCGGTGTCGGCCTTGTGTCTCGCTCTTCTTGGATAGCTCGAGCCGTGCAGCTGTCAAGGTTGCATGTCTCTTGGCCGTTGTGGCGGACAGGCAGTCGACGAATCGAGGACACACCAAGCCGCGCAACAGGATGGCGAAACGCACAAGGACAGCTTTCTAGCGTTCAAACCAGAGTAGAACCCAAGAGTACCGCGACAACGGCTCGTTGGCTGACGGTATCTCGTCGAGGGAATGAGGGGTGTATCTCCAGATTACACATTACGGAGTGCAATATGTACTCGTAGTACGAAGTACACGCTGGCCGGCGCCACAGCTCAGCCACATACCAACCGCCACCTGGCAACCGCCCAAAGCGGCAACCGCGTAAACAGAGCCATCATTCCATAGCCTTGCATCATCTTCAGCTCTGTCCCTTTCTTAACTCGCCAATTCCAGCTCCTGTTTCTCTGTCTCCTACGTTTCATTCGCTCTTCTGGCGGCACTTTGACGAGCAGCGACTCCCACAGCACGATGAGCGCGCTTCTGACGACGGTGTGAGTGATGCCTTGTATCCTGTTCCCCCTCGCGACTCACTCGTTCTGACCATCCAGAAACGCCCGGACACGGAACCAGTTCCGGCCAAGGGCGCCCGGCAAGGGCGGCAGCACGAGTTACCAGCTGCGGCAGTATGCCGAGGCGACGCTGGGCGGCGGCAGTCTGCGCAAGGTGGTCAAGCTGCCCGAGGGCGAGGACGAGAACGAGTGGCTGGCCGTCAACATGGTGGACTTTTACAACCAGATCAACCTGCTGTACGGAGCCATTACCGAGTTCTGCTCGCCGCAGTCGTGTCCGGAGATGAAGGCCACGGACGAATTCGAGTATCTCTGGCAGGACAGCGAGCACTACAAGAAGCCCACCAAGATGCCGGCGCCAGCCTACGTCGAGCAGCTGATGGCCTGGGTCCAGGGCCACATTGACAACGAGGCCGTGCTGCCGAGCCGCATCGGCGTGCCCTTTCCCAAGAACTTTCCCGCCCTGATGCGCCAGATCTTCAAGCGCATGTACCGCGTCTACGCCCACATCTACTGCCACCACTACCCCGTCATCCGCGAGCTCGGCCTCGAGCCGCACCTCAACACGAGCTTCAAGCAGTACGTCCTCTTTATCGACGAGCACCACCTGGCCAGCGGCAAGGACTTTTGGGGGCCGCTGGGCGACCTGGTCGACAGCATGCTGCGCAGCGACTGAGGGACAGGGTGTAGGCAGTCGCTTTTTTGGCGTTTTACCGGTTGGACTGGGACGAGTTGGGGGTATCGGCGGATGGAATGGAGCAATGTTATGCATTAGAGTCGACAAGCAGTAATAAACGGGCAAGCGGCTGTGTCCAGTAGTATGTACGGAAGGAGTAAGCTGAGCGATTAATTGTGGCAGCCTGAGGCAGCTATTTCTGCCGAGCTTTCGCGGTTACGGCCGATTTTCCATCCAGCCCCAAAAATCCCCGAGCCTGCTTTCCGTCCTGCTTTTTTTCCCTCTTTGAACCGCACGCTTCCAGCTCCCCTCTTCCTTTTGGCCCTTTGCGACGACAGTTTTTGCCGTGTCCGACCTCCGACCGCCGGCCGTCTTTCCATTGACCCCGTTCCGTTTGCTGTGCACTGCATCCGGCCTGTCCGCGGAACCAAAGTAGCCCTTTTCTCTTTTCGTTTTCTCTCCACGCACGACCCCACACAATGCTGTCGAGACAAGCGATGCTGGCAGCCCGGACGGCCGCGACGCCGCACCTGTTGACGGCCATGACGCCGGCGGCCGTGCGGACGTTTGCTGCCGCGGCACCGGACGCGAAGCCGCCCATGGCGCTGTTTGGTCTGGACGGCACCTATGCGTCTGCTCTGGTGGGTGACCGCATCCGACGGCATCCTTTTGTCCCCCTTCTCGTCTAATCAGGTACAGTACACCGCTGCCGTCAAGACGGCCACCCTGGAGCCCACCGCCAAGAGCCTGGCCGCCCTCGGCGCCCTCCTCCGCAAGGACCCCAAGCTCGTCGGCATCCTCGCCACGCCCACGCTCGCGCTCGCCGACAAGCTCACCATCGTGACCGAGCTCCAAAAGGCTACTGGGTCCGCTGGCCAGCCGACTGTATCGCACTTTCTGCAGACGCTCGCCGAAAACAACCGGCTCGGCCTGCTCGACAACGTCGTCGCCAAGTTCGCTGACCTCATCCGCGCTGCTCAGGGCCAGGTCGAACTCATCGTCACCAGCGCCGCTGCCCTCGACACCAAGACCCTCGCTCGCCTCGAATCCGCCGTCGCCAAGTCTGCCTTTGTCGGCCCCGGCAAGAAACTCTCCGTCCGCAACAAGGTCAACCCCGAGATTCTCGGCGGCCTCGTCGTCGAGATCGGCGACCGCACCATCGACCTCAGCGTCCTCGCCCGCGTCACCAAGCTCAACAAGCTGCTCACTGACAGCCTGTAGACTGTGAGCTGCCTGGGTTCTTTCCTGCTGCTCTTGCTCAGGTCACGTGATGAAAAGGCATCGAAATCAAAGGTGGACTCTGTATATATTTATCTCTGAAATCCAAGACAATCTACAAGTCTCCGTTTCCTGCTTCACTGATCGTGTTCTTTTCATGTCTGCTGTCGGACATCCTTCCTACCCCCTAACCTGAACTACACCCCCTTGTCGTCGTGCTCGGCCTGTGCCTCAATCTCGTCTCCGTCCCCATAGCCGTTGGCGCTGCGCTCGTTCTTGATGCGCTCCAGCTGCTCGCTGATGTAGTGGTGCAGGTGCATGTCCGCCTCGGACCGCTGGCGCATGCGCTCCGGGTCCAGGAAGAACATGGAGCCCGGCCGCGAGATCGGCCGGCTGTGCGTGCGCCCGTCGTCCTCATGGTCGTGGTCCATCACGGCCTCGGCGTCGCCCTCTTCGTGCCCAATGAAGAAGTCGCTGCGCGCGCCCAACGACCGTGACGTCGACGACCGCCGCAGCCGCGGCGTTGGCGCCTTGTCGTAGCGGTGCAGGATGTCGTCAAAGTAGTGGTTCATGCCAACGGCCGGCGTGCGTGGCGTCTGGGGAAGACGGCACGTGACACTGACAAGTTAGTGATGCTTATTAATCAGCCACCACTCTCTCTAACTTACCCTGTATCGTGGATCATCCGCGCAATCAGCCCCGTCCAGCCGCACTGGTGCGTCGCTCCTAGGCCGCGTCCCGTGTCGCCGTCAAAGTACTCGTAGTACCACAGGTGGTCCTTCCAGAGCGGGTCAAAGTCCAGCAGGTCGCTGCCGCCGTTGATGCTCCGGCGGCCGTCGTCGTTCCGCGCAAAGAGGTGCTGCAGACGGTGCTGCAACTCCTCGGACACGTGACCGAGATGCATAAAGTCGCCCGAGCCGACGGGACACTCGACCTTGAGCGTATCGCCAAAGAACATGTAGAAGCGCTGCAGCGCCTCAATCAACAGGTAGTTGACGCACATCCACACGGGCCCACGCCAGTTGCTGTTGCCGCCAAACAGGCCGCTGTCCGACTCGCCCGACACGTAGCTGACGGCAAACGTCTGTCCGTTCACCTCCATCGAGTACGGGTTCTCCTGGTGGTACTTGGACAGCGACCGCACGCCGTGCGGGCTCAGGAACTCGTCCTCGTCCAGCATCCGCCGCAGCAGACACACCAGCCGCTCCTTGCTGACGATCGAGAGCAGGATCCGGTCGCCTTTGCCGCGCTTGCGGATCGACGCCATGTTGCGCTCGGCCACGTCGCAGCGGTTCGTCACGAACCACTCGACCCGCCGCTTGAAGGACGGCAGCCGGTTAAGCAGCTCCGGCTCCAGCGTCAGCGTGGCGTACATGGGGATCAGCCCGACCAGCGACCGCACCGGCAGCTGCTGGATCCACGGGCCGCCCCACGAGATGGCATCGTAGTAGAAGCCGTCCTTCTCGTTCCAGAGCGAGGTCTCGTCCTTCTCGCCCATGCGGAAGGTCATGGCGTCGCTGATCAGGATAAAGTGCTCAAAGAACTTGCTCGCCATGTCCTCGTACGTGCGCCGGTACTTAGCCAGCTCCAGGCAAATGTTCAGCATGCACAGGCAGTAAAAAGCCATCCAGCCGGTGCTGTCGGCCTGCTCCAGCACGCCGCCCGTCGGCAGCGGCTCCGACCGGTTGAACAGGCCAATGTTGTCGAGGCCCAGGAAGCCGCCCTCAAATACGTTCTTGCCGTCCATGTCCTTGCGGTTGACCCACCAGGTAAAGTTCATCAGCAGCTTCTGGAAGACGCGCTCGAGAAAGTCGAGGTCCTGCCGGCCGTACAGCTTGCGCTCGATCTTGAAGACGCGGAAGGTGGCCCAGGCGTGCACAGGCGGATTGACGTCGCCAAAGTTCCACTCGTACGCCGGCAGCTGGCCGTTGGGGTGGCAGTACCACTCGCGCGTGTACAGGTCCAGCTGCTTCTTGGCAAACTCGGGGTCGATCATGGCCAGCGGGATGCAGTGGAAGCTCGAGTCCCAGGCGGCAAAGAAGGGGTATTCCCACGAGTCGGGCATGGACAGGATGTCGTCGCAGTGCATGTGCTTCCACTGCGCGTTGCGGATGGCCTTGCGGCCAGGCGGCGGCGGCGGCTGCGTGGGGTCGCCGTTGGCCCACTGTTCCCAGATGAAGAGGTAGTGCTGCTTGCACCAGAGCATGCCGGCGAGGGCCTGGCGCTGGATGTTGCGCAGGTCGTCGGCCATGGGCAGCGGGCTGAGGCGGAAGTAGAACTCGTCGGCCTCGTCGCGCTTGGCGTCGATCAGGTTGTCGACCTCCTCTTCGTCCAGAAAGGTCTCGCTGCGCGTGGAGAAGCGGAAGCGGACGACGGCACATTCGCCCGGGGCCACGCCGCCGGCCTCGTCAAAGGCGAACCAGGCGCCGAACTTGGTGCCTGTCTGGGCCGGGTTGACGGCCTCCTTCTTGCCGTCGACAATGTACTGGTGGAAGGCATCCTTGACATACTCGGTCTGGTTGACGCCGTCATAGAGCGCGGCAAAGTTGGTATCGTTGTCAGTGAAGAGCATGTCGGGCATCACGTCCTGGCCGCTGGGGCCGATGCTGGGCGAGGGGGCCATCAGCAGATAGCGCTCGCCGAGGACCGGGTGGGAAGACCGGGCTGTGTTCTCGTCGACGATCTCGATCGACGGCTTGTGCTCGGGTTTCTCGCGGCCCCAGGCCCACGTGTTGCGGAACCAGAGGTGTGGGATGATGTGCAGCGGAGCGGGGTCGGGACCACGGTTCCAGGCCGTCACCCGGAACACGATGGCATCAGGGTCATCGTCTTCCTTGGCCGTCTCGATGAAGATGTCCCAGTAGCGGTCCTCGTTGAAGATGCCGGTGTCGAGGATCTGGTATTCCATGTCTTCCTTGGTCCTGCGGCCGTTCTCTTCGACGAGGTCTTCGTAGGGAAACTCGCCCTGTGGATATTTGTAGAGGTATTTCATGTAGGAGTGCTACAGGGTCAGTGGATGGTGTGATGAGGGGAAAGCGTGAACATACAGTCTGCGAGGTCAGTATTTGGAAGAAAAAAGATAAGAAAGACGAAAAAATGGGAAAGAGAAACGGAAAACCCACAGGCGTGTTGTCCAGGTGGAAGTGAGCTTCCTTGATGCTCTCGCCATGGTTTCCTTGGGGGTTGGACAGGCCAAAGAGCCGTTCCTTGAGATACGGACTGTTGGTCAGCACGAGAGCAGAGACCAGCTTGCTTGGAGGACTCACTCCTTTCCGTTCCAAAAGGCAAACGCAATGTTCTCGAGCCCGTGCGAGTCGCAGACGCCGGCGATGCCGTCCTCGCCCCAGCGATACGCCCGCGAGCGGGCATGATCGTGGGGAAAGTCTTGCTTTGGTCAGCGCACAGAGGGGACGATGTTGGGGACGAAGAACGACGAAGAACTCACGACTCCACGCATCGCCGTCAGGGCTGTAGTCCTCGCGGACTGAGACGTTAGCATCGCGCAAACCAGAAGCAAAAGTAAAAGCAAAAGGACCTCGTCAACGTACCTGTGGCCCACTGGCGCTCCGAGACATACGGCCCCCATTTCTTCCAATATTTGACCCGCCGTCGGTCCTCCTGCAGACGCTTCTCCTCCTCCGTGAGGTACTCATGGCCCTCGACGATAACCATGGTGATCGGTCGTCGGCAGGCTGGATGGGGAATCCGTAAGGACAGGGGGGCAGAGGGCAGAGGGGGAGGGGGGAAAAGCAGGCAGATAGAGATAGATTAGAGGAGAAAGGGCCAGAGCAGCCTGGCGAACGAGGGGACCCCTCTCTCGGTGGAGGCCGGTCCTTGGTTGGCAACCTGGCTGTAGGGCGCGGCAGCAGCAGCAGCAGACGGACGTTGGGTTCGGGACACAGTTTCGATAGCGGCCAGACGGAGTGCACAAACAAGGTGACGTCTGGTCGAGCTCGCAGCCCAGAGATGCCGTCCCGCCGTCAGTCGTCAGAACGTCTGGAAAAAGAGTGGGGTGACGTCAAAGCTGTCTGCCCGCTAAAATGCTCGTTGCCACAAAAACAGGAAAGCGCGGCCAGAACAGGCAGACCAACACATCACGGCAGGCTCGCCCAATAGGGAAAGACGGCAAGACCTGCCAACAGCACACAAACACACAAACACATCACTTGATTACATAACCATTTTGCATCTCTATCATCTACTGGCACAACGTGTCGTTTTTGCTGCTTACAGCCTTGCCCTGATGGCAGCTGGTCCGGTGGCTTCCTGGTTGACCACCACGTCGCCCGTCGGCTGGCCGTTGCCAAAGAAGATGACCTGGACGGTTAGATCGTCGCTGGCATGTTAGCCTGTGTGGTTCTCATCCCGTTCTCGTTCTTTCATTCTCTTCCTCCCTCACTTACCGATATCGCCGCGAAAAAGGTGCGGGCAACGTCAGCAGCGCCGACACCTGTTCCTCGTTGGCGCCGCCGAGCGCGTTGCGCACCAGATGGGTGGCCGCGTTCTCGTCCTTGACCAGGAACCGGTCGTTGGCATCGGGCGAGAGGCCCCATTGGCGCAGTCGAATCGGTGTCTTCTCGCCATTCTTGCCAACGCTGCCCTCGCCCACGACCTCGACTGGCAGGCCGCTGTTGCCCGTCTTGCGGGCGCCAAACACCTTGGCCCAAGCGGCCTCGAGGCTCGCGCTGCCTTTGGTCTGGGCGCCAGCCTGTGTCTGTCTTTCGAGCCACTGGCCCACCAGCCCGACGGCCTCTTCGTTTGTCAGCATCTCCCACAGTCCATCGGTGGCCATGACGACAAAGTCGCCCTGCTCCGGCTCGATCTTGGTCGTCGTCACCACCGGCTCGGCCGTCACGTAGGGCGGTGTGCGCATCAGCGGCGACTGCGTGCGGCCAAAGAACGACGCCCGCAGCCGGTCGGACACGGCGCGCGTCCACTTGTAGCTGGCGTCGCCAAACGCCCGTGTTGGCTCCAGTCCGCCCAGCACCCGGCCGTTGCGCACCACGTGTTCCTCGCCTGGGTGCAGCTTGCGCAGCCGTGCTGCCTCGTCCGCGTTGTTGCCTGTCTGGTCGACCGACAGGGCTGTTGCCGTCCACTTGCCCGTGGCTGTCCGTCGGCCCAATACTGCGCGTGAGTCGCCCGTGCAGGCGACCCGCAGCAGCTTCGACTGGCTATCGTAAAAGGACAGCAGGGCACAGGAGCCCGACAGCGCCGGTGCCAGCAGCTCGGCCGCGACCGACTTGGATGTCTGGCCCAGCACCTTTTGTGCGCTCTGGTTGACGATCGCGTCGTCCAGCCGCGTGAACCCGACCTTGATCGCGCCCTCGATCGCGTCCGCTGGTGGACCCTCGATCGACCCGGCCGCCGTGTATGTCTCGTTTAGCTCCCGTGCCACGTAGCTGATGAGTGTCTGGCGGAGTTTGGCCGACGTTGTCCAACCTCTGTGTCGTTAGCATATTCTTGCCTCTTCACCTGCTTCTTCCACCTCTCACTCACGAATGCCCGTCAAAAACCCCCCAGAACATCCAGTCCGACGTGTTCGCACCGCCGATATCCCCGCTCTTCGCTGGCACCTCCACAATCTTCTCCGCGTGGTCGTCCTCGATCGGGTCGTTGCTCGCCAGCTGCACCAGGTCGTAGCGCAGCACGCCTTTGCCCCGGTTGACCGTGTACGACTCCTCGTTCTGGCGCAGCCGTTGCGTTACCTGGTCGGGGTCTAGCATTTCCAGCACCCGCCGTCCGCTGTCGTCGGTCATCTTGGAGAGCGGTCCGTCGCCAACGAGTGTGCCGGTGCTGAGCTCGTTGGCTCCGATCACGAGCACGTTGCGCGTCGTCTGTGCGTTTTCGGCCGTGGCTGCCGTTGTCGCCGTCGACGAGAAGACCGCCTTGCTGCCGCTGTGGTCGCCCTGGAAGGAGTAGTAGGCCCCGTAGCCAACGAGACCGGACACGACGGCCAGCGAGAGACGCCGGACATGCATCGAGGACCGCAGCGGTGCAAGCGCCGACGTGGCCGGTGTGGTGGACAGACTGCGCTGCCGCTGGGCGTACTGCGTCCACGGATACGACGGTACAGAGCGGCGACCGGCACGAGACAGTCCACGAGACGCGTACTGGCAGGTCGTCCGGAGAGCGCGGACAGATGCCCGACGCATGAGGACGGTGGGGCGGTTCACTGGTGCACAGGCAATTCGCTCGGACGTGGGTCGTGATGCGGCCGAGGTGCAGCGATCGACAAGGGACTTCCAGGCCCGGGGACGTGCAAGCTGAATCGAGAGATGGACGTCGAGAAGATGGCGATGCGATGTGGAGGCTCTTGGCTAGATTTCTCTCTTCAGCCGGATGCTAGAAATAGGAAGGAGCCAAGCACGCGCCAGGTGGTCTGTGCGCAGCCTTCCCGCTTGCCCGCAGTGGAAGCTTCGCAATCGACTCTGTGCATCGCTGCATCGCCGCATCAATCGTCGTCACAGATGAGCGCTCCCTTTCACCATGGCCACTCCTGCGAGCGATGACGCGCTACTGTCCGAGGGCGATGCTACGGCGGCCGAGTTTGAGGCTTTTGACCGGTTTCCCTGGTCGAAGCACCGCGCCTTTCTAGTGAGCCTTGTCCATCTCTCTCTCTCTTTTTCTCTCTCTTCTCCCTGACCTCCAGCTCGGCCTTCTCGAGACCCTTGGCGGCGTCAATGGCCTCGCCCCCCATCCCACCCACCTGGGCAGCGCCACCTTTTGCCGCACCGTCTTCTACCGCCGTCAGACCGGACGGCGCATCGATCTGACGCGCTACAACGGTTTTCTGGCAGCCAGCCCGACGTATCCATCCGTCGACCGTTGCCTGTTGGCGGCCCTGTACGCAGCCCGGACGGCGGCTGTGACCGCGGAAGAGACAACGGCGAGGCGCATCGTCGAGGTCGTGGCCGCCGGTCCCGCCATCCCCCCGTTGGACGAGGCCGTGCCGTCGTGGCAGCGCAGCGCCCCGAAGAACGAACTGCGCGTGCAGCGGACGGCGGATGAAGCGGCGGGTGCGAGTGCAAACGGTCATGCCACCGGCGAGGCGCCGTACTCGGACCAGTTCGCCAAGATCATCGAGGCCGTGCAGACGGGACAGCCACTCGAGGGCATCCGACACATTCCCGACACGGTCGTGCGCCAAGAAGTGAGTGAGCTGGACATTTCTGTTTGTTGTCTTTTGTTTACCTTGTGTTTTTTTATTCTATTTTATTTATTTATTTATTGCTCTTTCCCTCTCCCTAACCTGCTAGGGCATCACCCCTTTGGGAAAGCTCAAGCCCCCTAAGAAACCATGGGAAACAGCCACTGTGCCATCGTCTCTGGCCTTTGGCCCTCCTACAACCGAGTCTGGCCACTCGCTACTCGACTTGCACTTTCCGCCTGTTGAATCAGAAGTACACAGTACGACCTAAACGTCCTAACAGTCGATTATCACACCAAGCCTATCCCTTGTATATGTACAGAAAGTATAGAAAAAGCAGGCATCAGCCAGGCAGATACGGCACAATCGCCCAGTCTCCCTGCAAACAAAGAGTGCTCGTCAACGTTGTCATTTGTTTTATATATTTGCTGTTTTCTTCTCCGCCTCCACCTACACCCCGTAAGCGACCTGGCCGAGCGGCTTGTCCTCGCCCATGCCGGGGGCCATGAAGCTGTTCTTTGGGTTGCCCGTTGCCTTGGCAGCGGAGCAGCGCGCCATCGTTGGTGAGCTGGATAGTTAGCGAGAAGGAAGACAGAAGGAAGAGAAAGGAAGAAACAAAAATCAAAACGAAAACCCCCCAAACCCACCTTCTTGAAATCGCATCCGTAAAGTAAAAGTTGTCCACCGCCTTCTTCAGCGGCGTCCCCGTCGCCTTGGCACCCTTGTTCTGGTCCACCAGCTGCACCTTGCTGAGATGCTTCAGGGCCGCCGGCTCCACCACGTCGTACGCCACCAGCGCCGGGCTAATCTCAGCCATGCGCTCCCGCAACACAGCCAAGTCGTCGTAGGCCAGCGGCGCGTTCAGAAACTCGCTCGCCGCCCGGATGATCTTCCAGTCTGTTCGCGCAGCACCCGGCAGCCCGGTCGCCGGTCGCGTCAGCTGCACCCGGCCCTCCGTGTTGACGTACGTGCCCGACTTCTCCGTGTAGGCCGCACCCGGCAGCACGACGTCCGCCAGCTGCGCGCCACGGTCGCCATGGTGGCCCTGGTACACAACAAAGGCATCCTTGGGAATGTCCGCCTCCGCGACCTCGTCCGCGCCCAGTAGCCACACCACCTTGGCCTCGGTCGCGGCCACCGCCGGCGACGGCGCCACAAACCCAACTTCGTACGCGCCTGCGCGCGAGGCTGCCCGCTGCAAAATGTTGAAGCCGTTCCACGTGGGCGTCTGCATGTTGGCCGCGTGCTTCTCCACAAAGCTGCCGACCAGCTCGTAGATCGCCTTTGCGTCCGCGTGGTCCGTCACGCCTGAACCCACAATGATCATCGGCCGCTTCGCTGCCTGCAGCTTCTTGCCAAACGGCCCGGCCAGCGCCTTCTTCAGCGCGGCATAGTCGCTGCCCAGGTGCTCAAACTCAAAGGTCGACTCGAACGTCTCGCCCACGACACCGACCTCCAGGTCCGACCGCAGCCACTGCTTCCGGATCCGCGCGTTCAGCACGGCCGCCTCGTGTCGTGGGTTGCTGCCCACCAGCAGGATCGCGTCCGCCTCCTCGATGCCCGCAATCGTCGAGTTGAACACGTAGTTGGACCGCACGTCCACACCGTGGGCCACCGGCAGATGGCCTGTCGGCGTGTCCAGCGTCAGGTTGTCCGACCCCAGCCGGTTGGCTAGGTCCTTGATCGCCACCAGCGACTCCACCTCCACCAGAGCGCCCGCCACCACCTTGAACTCGTTGCCTGTCGGCGCGGCCTTGCGGAAGCCTGCTGCCACCTCTGTCAGGGCCTGCTCCCATGACGCTGGCTCGAAGCGACCGTCCCGCCGGACCAGCGGGATCGTCAGCCGCTGTGTCTTGAGCCCGTCGCAGGCGAACCGCGTCTTGTCGTTGATCCACTCCTCGTTCACGTCGTCGTTGAGCCGTGGCAGCACCCGCATCACCTCCAGCCCGCGCGAGTCAATTCGGATGTTGGATCCCAGCCCGTCCAGCACGTCAATCGACTCCGTGTGCTGCAGCTCCCACGGCCGCGCCTTGAACGCGTACGGCTTCGAAGTCAGCGCGCCCACCGGGCAGAGGTCGATTACGTTGGCTGAAAGCTCCGAGTCCAGGTTCTTCTCCAAGTACGTGCCGATCTGAATGTCGTTGCCGCGGCCCGTCGAACCCAGCTCCGGCATCCCGGCAATGTCGTTGGCAAAACGGACGCACCGCGTGCAGTGGATGCACCGGTTCATCGACGTCTTGATCAGCGGGCCCACGTTCTTGTCTTCCACCGCACGCTTGCCGCCCACCTCGTGGAACCGGCCCCGATCTGCACCGTACCGCATCGACTGGTCCTGCAGGTCGCACTCGCCGCCCTGGTCGCAGATCGGGCAGTCGAGCGGGTGGTTGGACAGCAGGAACTCCATTACGCCCTCGCGAGCCTTGTGCACCAGCGGCGAGTTGGTCTTGACCACCATGCCCGGCTGCACGGGCCATGCGCACGATGCAACCGGTTTTGGCGCCCGCTCCACCTCCACCAGACACATCCGGCAGTTTCCCGCAATCATTAGCTTCCTGTATTTCTCGTCAGTTCGGCAAGCTCCCTAGGCTAAGACAGCAGCATGGCCACCGCTGGACCGGGAGGACGGACTCATGGTAGCAGTATCTGCATAGATATTGTTAGTCACTGGCTGATCATGTCCGCCATCGCTCAAGACCTGCTCACCTGGGGACTGTTGCCCCGGCCTTTTCGCAGGCCTGGATCAGTGCCGAGCCGGCTGTGCAGTGTTAGTCTGTCGATTCACGCACGTCTCCGTCCATTGCCTCCTGGAGGCCAATTGCTGCGTCGTACCTTCTATGGACACCTTCTTGCCATCTGTCGACACCAGCGCACCGGTTAGTCTCGCAATCGCCTTCACACAGGATATCCCCGGAAGCCTCCGCAGACGCACCAATGGTAAGCTCGACCTCAGCAGGCCGCGGGGCGGACGCCGAAAAGGCCCGGGTGGCCTTGACGACCTGAATGCCGTTCCGCCATGTCGACCGAGCAATAGCCTGCCGCAGCATCGTCGTAAACTATCCGGGCAGAGGGAATAGACGAGGGGAGAGGAAGCGTCGACTCCAATGGGCGGCGAGAGGTGTCGACGTGGATGGGGCGGTCGCTCGTTCCCTGGTTCCGGCAAAGAACGACGTTTTTGCTGTGCTTCGGTTTTTTGAGGAGTGGGCAAATCGGGACCAACTGGACAGAAGGAGACGAGTGCTTTTCCGTTGGACTCCTCGATTTCCTTCGCATTGCGCCTGATTGGCTGTCTGGGAGCCCAAGTGCCCCACACCGGAACACAGCTGCTGGTCCACGCTGATTGGCTGCTGTCCCGGCTTTTTTTCTGCCTACATTTTAATTTTCTGCGCCCTCGCTTCTTCTTTTGCTTTCTCCTTCTCTCTCATCAAAAATTGTACACGGGCACACTTTATTGTAGGTGAGCTTGAGCTTCGGCCTTTCATTTATGCAAGACTGTTGACTGTCGAGTCTTCCTCTATCTTGTTCCCAAGATTAATTCATGGCACCGATTATGGAAGCGTGTGAGGGATGAATCAATCCTTATGGCCAACGCCTCTTACCGCCGGTTGCTACATATCTTTCCAATTCTCTCGAGACGTTTTAGACTCCAACGTGAAATGCGCGGGTGGTGTAAGAGGGAGGACATCCAAGTGAAAGAGCGAAAGAGCAAAAACGAACAAGTACATCTCATCGTAGCCCTCAGTCTGTCATCGTCACGTCTTCCGACCATGTTCCCGTTGCTTCCAGCGTCCCCACGGTGTCGTCGGTTGTAGAGAGCTGGCCGCACTGCTCGGCCATGACTGCCTTTTGCTCCCTCTCCAGATCGGCCGCCCATCGTGACCGCACAGCGCAGATATGGCCGTCGTAGCTGTCCATCTTGCCCAGCACGAGCTCGACGACCTGCTGCAGCTGGCGTCCGGCTTCTTTGCGTCCTGGCCTGTCGACCTCGGGCAGGATCTGCGGCACGTGCTGGGACAGCTGCTGGTCCGTCGTGATGTACGAGGCCTGGTCGGCAGCTGGCTGCCGTGGTGCCTGCATGCTGTGGACCAGAACGTCAGCCTCCTCCGGCGCAAGACCGTCCCTCTCGTCTGTGTCGCCCGGCCGTGCTGCCGCTCGAGCTGCCGTGGCCAGAATCCGTCGCCGGTCCAGATCGGCCAGGTAGACCATCCCCCGACGCACGCCGGTCCGGTAAAAGTCGGCCGTCTGCAGCATGCTCTGGGCCTGGTCCATGCGACTGCACGGGCGCTCCATTGGCTCCGTAATGTCAAAGTCCAGCGGCACAAACATGGCCGGATCCGCGCTGACAACCTTGGGCGGTGGCGCGTCGGCTGTCGTCCTGGCCTGCGTGACCGTCTCTGCTCTAGCAGCTTCTGACAATGGGCCACGCCCTGCCGTCCACGTCTCGCTGCCTCGGTTGTCCTTGGAGGCGGACATGGCCAAAGTAGACGCACGTTGGCGTGTGCATAAAAGCCCGGCTTCGTTCGCATCCAGATACAGACATGGGTATCCAAAAATACGCGCTCGCTGGTTCACGCCGTTGGTGTACGATTGGTGTTGGATAGTGTTGTGGTTGTGGAGGGAAAGTAGTCCATTTGCCAAATTCGCGTTGTGAGGGGTTCGAACAAAACAACAAAACAACAAAGCAACAAAACAACAAATAATACAACAAACACCTTATGTCATGAGAAGCGTTTTTGGCAATTCGTACAAATTTACTTTGGCCAAACACTCGACTTTCGTCTTGAATTATGTCGAGCTATATACAGGCCGCCCGATAGGCAGGCCGTAATAATGTAGTATGCGATACTTGGTGCTAAATGCTTCTATGTAACAGTTCCCAAGCGATGCCACATCTGCGTATCTCTGCGTCTAGACTGCTGCACAACCGGAAGTCACTCGCCGAGGCTCTCCAAGGGGCCAGTTTTATCTGATAAACGATCCGTCCTGTATACTCTGGCAACAGGTCGCCCCATCAGCTTGCTGTGGAAGACTCATGCTTTTCGATGTCTGCCACTATTGGAAGCCTTGCCGACGGTGCAGGGAGCTGTTCTACTCCGGCCAGAATGCAACTCAAAGCCTCCCTGGCCCGCGGCTTGCTCCTCTTCTCCTGTCTGTCTTGCTGCTAGAAAGTCCCTGTCATCGGGAAGGCAAGACTTTTCTCGCATATTCGCGCAGAACCCCGAGAGTGCCTCGGACGTGGTCTTCCACCCTCCGGTCCTTCCGCCGTCTGAACCACAGCAAGACGATGAGGAGAAGACACACGTCTGCGGCCAGGTGCTTGCACAGCACCCAAACGGCCCACCCCAACCACGCCAAGGGGGCCTTCTCTCGACGCGAACGGAACTCGCGTCCGGCCGTTATGTTTTCGCGGAGCGCTGCCACTTCGGCAGCCAGCTTCACCATGGCCCTCTCAATCTTCCGGAACCATCTGTCTCCCCGGCCGGATGGCTGGCCAGACGTCTCGGCACCGACGACGCCACCGACATCCTCGCCCTCGCCCTCCTCGGCTGCCTCCAGCTCTTCCTCAATAAGCCGGATGCGGGTCTCGCGCTCAATCTCGTCCTCTTCGCTCATCGGGCTCAGCACTTTCAGCGGGCCGTCCAGCGTGTCTACCATCATGTTGCCATCTCCGTCCGCGTAGCCGCCGTAGCCACTGCTGGCCCGTCCTTGCAACTGTGCCGTGCTCGCACGGCGATGGCCGCTGTTGTCAGGCGCTCCGTACAGCGTGTCTTTCCGATAGGAGCTGGCCGAGCTGGGCGTGTGGTTGTCCTTGATCTGGTTCCAGACAAACTCGAGTTCGGCAACAAGCTCGGCCGCCGTTCTGCCGATTCACAAAGGTCAGTTGGGCACTGATGCTAGAGCAGGGGGGACCCACGGTGTTGTTGCATAAGTATGCATTGTTTCTATGAGCGTCTCGATGTAGCGTCGCTTGGCCTCAGTTCGGCTGAGCCCGCGTTCTGTGTTCCAGGCGTCCCACTTGTCCTGTTCTCGCCGCAGCTCGTCGGCCGTTAGGCCGGATTGGCTGTTGGGCCGTTCCATGACGCCATCGACGTCCCCTTCCATCGCTTGCTTGTAGAGCCCATACAGCCGCATTCGATCCGCCGACGGTGGCCGAGCGGCCCCGGTTTTGGGGATCTTCTTGACCGTGTTGAGCGCATGGACGAACACGCGATCTGTGTAAAGAGGAGACTCGTTAGCCACTGAGGGAAAGACGGTGGAGAAGTGTCGGTATTGTTGACGTACCGACGGAGTCGGCCATGGTCTGTCGCTTGGACGAGAGAGACAGAAGAGACGAAGCCGTCGTTGCGACGAGGATCACTGTTCCCCGTGCCGTGTCTGCGCCGCCAGGCTGGAGACAGGAGGAGGCTTTCGCCGCCTGACGCGCATACAATATAGAAGCGCGAGACTAAAAGCCGAGGATGTCGCTCAGATCACCAAGTCGACCGAGGACGATCACAGCACATGGATCCCAGTCCCCTTGCCTTCGCCTCCGAGTTTCGTCGCTGATTTGCTAATGCTCGCCGGAAGAGAAGGACTGTCCATCCGTCCTCTCGTTCGTTGATCGATTGCCCAACCATCACGGTGGATTGAGCTTCTGGCATATGGACACTTCTATAGGGCAGGCATGCTCCATAATTTGGCCTAAGCCTAGCCAAGCGAGCCAACTCAACTACCTCGGCGTAGAAGTGCAGGCCTGGAAAATGCAAATTTCTGCCGTGGCGCGCCAGCATACAGGGGACTAGCTTCTGTATCGTATCTTATGTTTTTGCGGGGAAATCCATCTCGCCGAAGCACGTGAATATCTCCTCTTCACAAAGTGTGCTTCTTCCCCAGATGACTTCCACACCCATGACATTCTGTCTTGAAATGAGACAGTTCTGTTTTCTCCTCAAGATAATCATTCAGTTACATCTAAATTACTCCTCTAACTCATCTTTACGATCGGCCTTTCCTTTCTGCTCTTCCACTGCTATCGAATGTGCCTTTTTCTTGTCCACGTAGAATTTCAGTACCTTCCTGCTTAGTAATGCTTGTTTTGCTGCGTTGCTACCAGCATCCTTCTTGGAAAGCCCGCTGCCATGTCCAAGGCATTCGGATTTGCCCCATCCATCAACCCAAAGATCGATCACAAACAGTGGCAGGCCGGTGTCTTTGCACTTCTTCGGCTTGCATGGGGCATCTTCATATCGAATTTTGACGAGGCTGCATCCAATCAAATCAATCAGTTGAAGCTTTGGTGATCTGTCGGATGTGTCTGGTCCTGTGGCCGAGGATTCCTGAGACGTTTTTCGGGCGCTCTCTTTGTCCCGTCTCCGATATTCTTCGCGAATGTCTTTCTCGATCGTCAATGCCCACAGCGGTTTCAGCCACTTCTGCGCACGTTCAACACCTTGCGGGTCAGACCGAATCAAAGCACCGACATAAGCCTCAAAGAGGTCTCCGTACATCTTCTGTCGCTGCTCACGACCTGCACGTGACCCACCATCCCTGCCTTCACCCTTAAATTCTGCAGGCAGCCTCGCTCGTTTGTCCAAGCCGTAGTGTAGAGAGTAGAGCGACAGATTGGAATTGCGTAAGAGCCGCTCTCGAATCTGGGAGCATCGTCCCGGCGATAGCAGTGGAAAGGTCTGGGATATGTATTCGGATGCCAAGTGGTAGATAAAAGCATCGCCAAGAAACTCGAACGTCTCGTAGCTTCGGTGCCAGTTCTTCTCCACCATTCCTTGGTGCGTGAGTGCCATTTTCTCTTGCGTAGGATCAAGAATAGGCGGAAGTGGTGGGTGAGTTTCAGGAATATCTGAGAGAGTCCATTCCGTCATGGGCAAAAGGGGTCGTACTTCGTTGTCGTATGTTTTGACGACCGGTACAGCTGCGGCTACTTCACCCGCCGCGGTCGTTGAAGGCACGACGGCCCCTTCGTCTTTGGCAACCGCCTTTTCACCATGTTGTCGGAGACTGTCAAGCTCGGACAGCATTGTCCTCAGCAGCTTTTTCAACGATTTTGGGGGGCCTTTTTCGACCGAGACCCCACCATCTTTCACAGACTCGAGGATTCTTACAACTTCCTTTGCGTGTGTGCTAACTACTCTCTTGAAGATGTCGTGGTTGTCCTTGGACCGTTTCGATGGACGGTCTGGGCATGAGTCGCTATCTCCATGTTCTGCGGCCGTAGGCTCTGACCCTACGTCAGAGTGACTCCGTTTCGGCATTTTTCAGAGCACATATAAAGCAAGATTGCTCGGCTCTAAAAAAAATAGACCTTTGCTAATGATTGAGATAATGGTACAGTTGCTGTGAGTGTCGATTTAAAAAAAAAAAAAAAAAAAGGAAGATATATTGCGAATTTCGAAAGTGGGTCATATTGTAGCTTTGGCCAATCAGAGAGAATTACAGCTTCTGGCAAGGCCAGAAAATATCCGAACGTCAATCGCCTCACGGCCATTGCATTGACCGAAATCGACGAGGATCGCACCCCTACGCGTCGGCAAAATGAGTGTCCCACGCCCCCGACTTCTGGACCTGATGAAGGTAGGCTTGAATCTTGCATGTCAAGTCCAGAAAAGGAAAGGACACCCGCTCACTCCGTACAGGTCCAGTGCAAGATTTTCGCGACCACATTCAACCCCGAAGGCGTTCGCATGGGCAACAAGGTTCTGCGCCAGAGACTTCGAGGTTCTGCCTTGGCAGCATACTACCCGAGAAGAGTAGTCACGTTCAAGGATCTACAAAAGGAATTTGGTCCTGATTTGATTGCGGACGACGAG
The DNA here is from genome assembly GCA_019925595.1 of Grosmannia huntii. Taxonomy (NCBI): domain Eukaryota; kingdom Fungi; phylum Ascomycota; class Sordariomycetes; order Ophiostomatales; family Ophiostomataceae; genus Grosmannia; species Grosmannia huntii. Next base: position 185,004 of record JADHKJ010000024.1, read on the forward strand.
TTGGACGCAGACCGGCTAGAGAGCAATGCTGGGTAAGTGCTTCTGGCTCTGTGTGGCAACAACAAACGACGGGACTAATACGTCAACAGGTTACGCGCTCGTGGAAAGGGTCAGACAAAGAGAAGAGGAAAAGCAGCAGGTACGATTCGTCATTGAAAAGGGCCATGTGGTGACTTTCCAGAGCTCCCGACTAACGGCGTACCAGATAACAAAGGAAAGGGAAAGAAATGATACGGGACGATTTTGTGCGATACACTTGGAAATATGAGAATTGAATGATAATCTTGCACTTCGATGTCGTTCGTTGGTGTGGCCTACAATCAGTAGCGTTCTTCCTTGACACTTGCCTGAGGATCATTAAAAGATCCATGGTAGGCGTGTTGTTCGGCATCACTGCTCGTTCTTTCTCTTTCCACATCTGACGCGGTTGCATTACGTCGGCAGAATTCAGACGTGAGAAATATTCGAGTGACCGAGAATCAATAACAGACAGCTTGCGCTTTCCGTAGAGCCACTGCCTCGTAAGAGCTCATTCATTTTTGCTGTTTGTAAAAGTCTCGAAGCAGCGAGAAGGTCTTCGACTGAAGCCATAACTTATTTTGGGGTAGAATACGAAATTGAGCAAGCCACCATCTGAGGGACACTTGTCACCATAGTGTACATAAAACATATTGCATGGCGTGTTTTCGGAGCTTCTTCCTCCGTCGATTGCCCGACTTCGGTTATCTCTTCTCTGATCTTCTTTCCTGCTTCAGAAACTGCTCACCTTTTTCGCCTTTCGCTCTTTCCTTTGATCTTTTGATTTTCACTTCCTCGCCACATATCGGCGTCCCTGCGCACTTCATCGGACATCCTTTCCCTCCCAAACCTACCACCTTTACACATCTTCACTCTGCCGTCTCTGTCGCCTTCCTCAAACAGAAGGCGATCGCTACGAGTGTAACCTTCCAATTTTATGTTCTCTTTCTGACGCGCTTTCGACGCGCTTTCTTCGCCTTTTTACCCCACAATCCGGTTTCATTGACCGGTCATTCACGTACTTTTTTAACTGCCGTGAAATAGCGTGTGCGCTCTGCATCCACCATCTCCCCATGCCCGTCTTTCCTTCCTTCTATCTCCTGGCGACGACTTTCCCCTGAGCATCTCCGTCCGTTTCCTGATATGGTAAGAAGCTCCTCATAAGCCGGTCGGCCTTTCCTGCCAGGATATTCTTCACCATTTTGTACCATATATCGTATCTGGCATCTGGCTATATTCAATATTTACATCCTTTCTTTTTGAATCTATCCCCGGAACTTTGTTTTTCTCCCTCTCTTCTTCTCGTCCTCTTCCATCCACCTTTCATCACCAACTCTACGTCCTCTTGTTGCCACCCTCCCCAACCATTCCCGCTTTGTCTTTCCATTCTTTGGTTTACTAGCCGATCTAAAACGGCATCTTCGTCATCTCCTTCAGTTACATGCCAACAGCACCAGTCATTCTAGCCCGTCTAGCTCAACTTTTGTCTCTGGACAAAAACAGCGCTGGAAGACATGTCTGCAGTTGCACCGACCGGATCGCCCCGTCAACGTCGCCAGTCCGGCACCAGGGGTATAGGTCAGGATGAAAACATGCTGAGAATTTCAGAAGATGCCAATATGCAGAGCTCTCAGGTTCGTACAAGCCTTATATCGCAAGTCTCTACTTTCTGGACGAGCTATGGTGACAGTCGTGTTCCTTGGCTGCTTTTCCAAGCTGTTCGCAATATATTATTCCAAAAGCGCCGATTAAATCTGTCACTCACATACTTTAATTCTTAGGATTCCTTTGGCAGCCTGCGAAAGGGACTAGTGACACTGAAAACTGCGAAGCTCGCCAACCAGAAAGGGTCCAACGTATGCGTCTCCGGGTCTTTTTTGTCTTGATCTAATAATTGAAGCTAATTGTATTGTTGCCACAGCCGAACTACGATGCGGGAACCTCATCTAGCGTATATCCCATGGATACTCTTCTTGCGAAGTTGTCCGAGCAAGAGGCTGCAATTCGTGAGCAGAATGATAGTATGAAAAAGAAGGCGGAGGAAGGAGCTGTTTACGGCCGAATGTCCGAGGCGCAATCCGTTTGCAACTCTGGTCCCACCACCAGTGCGGCTGACGGGTTTAACTGCCCTTCTGATACGATGTCAGGCTCTGCAAGCATCACCACCAATGGTGATACCGCAACATCAGAGGAGCTGCTCCGCCTCAAACTCGAACTTGCACAGGCTCAAGTCAAGATAACGCGACTTGACCATGAACTGGCGCACTCCCGATTTGGCAAGTCGGACAACTCTAATATAATGTCTTTGACTATGCCGGAGTCAGACTACCCTACAGTTTCAGGGTTTGATCAGCCCATCTCCCGTTCCACTGGCAGTATGGCGGCCATGCCCGCAACCAAGCCGCTGTACTCTCGAGACAACATCTGGCTACTTGCCGAAGACGGACGCTCGGACACAGTGGAACCATTCACCTCTGGTACCATTGGAAGATCTCGTGGGGTTTGGCGCAACGAGCCAAAGCCGTCTGTTTTCCAGCATCCGTTTGCTATAGCACCACCTTCGATCCCCATGTCCGACAGTCTTCCTACCCAGCCGGCGTCTATTTGGCCACCCGTGCGACCTAGCAACCCGGGCTTCATGGATTCCAGCTCCCAGGTTTTCGGAGATTCATCAGCTGCCATAGATGAGGGCCCAAGCGGTCGCTTGACACCAGATAGCGATATTCTCTTGCGACCCCCATCTCGGCGTCGGGGCAGTCGACTTGATACTCGCATGGGTTCCAACCAGGGCTTTGGAGGTTATAACACCTTCAACATGGGGCAGATGCAATTTGACAATGCAAACGAGTTTTCTTCCGGAGGCAGCTCCCAGATGCTCAATGCTGGAATGTTTCCCCAGTACCAACAGCAACCTATTGGTACTCCGTTGTCTCCTCACGCAACCGAGTTCAATGCGGGCACTGGACCGCCTTGGAAAAACGAGGTTAGTTACTCAAGCAGGGAGAAAGTTGATCTTGATTCGAAAGTGGCGTTGCTGACCAATGCACAGAATTCTCTCTCCGAAAATCAAACATTTGTGCCTACGACGGAGCCACTGAACTACCGTCGGCTACTCGATCGCAATGTCAACTGCAACTGGAAGTACATTGTTGACAAGATTGTTTGCAATAATGACCAGCAGGCGTCCATCTTTCTGCAACAAAAGCTGAAAGTTGGCACTACCGATCAAAAGTATGACATTGTGGAGGCTATTGTTTCCCAGGCATATCCCTTGATGATCAACCGCTTTGGCAACTTTTTAGTACAGCGTTGCTTTGAACATGGCACTCCAGAGCAAATCGTCAAGATCGCAGAGGCTATCCGCGGCAACACGCTCAATCTTTCCATGGATCCATTTGGCTGCCATGTGGTCCAGAAAGCATTTGACTCGGTCACTGAAGACTACAAGGCAATCATGGTACATGAGCTGCTCCGACGCATTCCGGAAACGGTTATCCACCGTTATGCTTGCCATGTCTGGCAAAAGCTTTTTGAGCTGCGATGGAATGACTCGCCTCCCCAGATTATGAAATACGTCAACGAGGCATTGTGCGGTATGTGGCACGAGGTCGCCCTCGGGGAAACCGGTAGCCTTGTAGTGCAAAACATCTTTGAAAACTGTTTGGAGGAAGACAAAGTACGTGGCCTATAAGTTTCTTGGATTTTCGTTCTGAAACTAACAAACAAAGCGTCCATGCATCGAGGAGGTTCTGGGAAACATTGATGTTGTCGCTCATGGCCAATTTGGCAACTGGTGCATCCAGCACATATGCGAGCATGGCTCTCCGAACGATCGTGGGCGGGCCATTGACCATGTCGTCCACTACGCTGCTGAGTACAGCATGGACCAGTTTGCATCCAAGGTTGTGGAGAAGTGTCTGAAGATTGGCGGTGCCGAATTTTTGGGCCGCTATCTGGACCGGGTTTGTGAGGGACGAGTTGATCGGCCACGCATCCCCCTCATCGACATAGCCAGCGACCAGTATGGCAACTACCTGATCCAGTACATATTGACGCATGCGAATCCGCAGCACCGGGAGGTTGTGGCAGCCCACATTCGGAAGCACATGGTGTCGCTCCGTGGATCGAAGTTTGGATCACGAGTCGGGATGCTTTGCACGAATCCTGCCGTTGCAACTCGGCCTGGTCCAGGAGTAGGGCCGTCTGTTGGGCGCCTGCCTCCGAGATACGGTGGGTATCGGTGAAGTATGTGGTATCCTAGGCGCCGCTTGTGTCCTGTCGGCATCTGGCGGGCTTCTGTCTTGTTCGACTGACGATCAACAACCCGAATGCTGGCCCTGCACAGCATCACTACCGACAAGCGACTTGACCGGCTTTTTGGTCTTTATAATGATTTTCACAGGCTCTTCAATCAGTTTGCACTCGTTCTATTTTTTTTCTGTTCTCTTTCTCGTTACTTCCAGCCATGCAAGCAATTTTCGCGGTGTATTCTGAGCCGGAGCTTCGACGACGGCACGTGAGATCTCTTACTACGAGCATCTTCCCTAGCAACCATCTACGAATCCCTCGACATCCTACGCTCGGAAGGCTACAGCCCCAACCGAGTGCCTTGGACACAGCATGGTTATGGTTTTTGCAATATTGAACGTTGTACTATTCTCGGACGTCGAGTGTGTTATTATGCCTGTATTTTTTCGTGAGCTACACGAATGGTGCCTCGGTGTTGCTACCACTCTACAAACACACGAAAAGGCTTTCTGGGGAGCTAGACAAGTGACAATAGTACGCGGCGCTGAGAGTAGGTGGAAGCGTTCTTTTTTGTCCTATTCGTCAAGAAATGGGGGAGGATTCTTTTCTTTTCTTTTCTTATTTAATCATTGTATTCATCGTGAATGAGAAGTTATTATCTACATGAGGATGAAAGAAGTAGGTTGTACGCTCATGAGCTGCAGCTGCACTGCATTGCTCTGTCTTTCTGGGGCACGTCTTGGGTCCAGCGAGTTTCCTCGTCAGGATCGCCGAGATATACTTGACCATCAAAGGACTGGCCGTGCCAGGAGTCGGCAAAAGGATGCAGGACCATGTGAGTGATGCGGCGCAGGACATCGCGATCATTGTCCTTTTCGACACGACGGATGAGCTCGTCAAGGATCCAGCCGCGGGGCGTGAAGTTGGGGTTAACGGCCTTCATGGCGCTGATGCGGACGTCGTCGTCGGGGTGGATGTGTTGGGCGAGGAGGCGTTCGCGCCACTGGGCGAGCCAGATGGCGATTTGACGGCGGGCGTCATCCATGTCGAGTGTAGAGTCGGAGGCGTCGCGATAGAAGAAGATGTCGGCAGCGGCGAGGCGGGCGTTTTCGTGGGCGAGGTCTTGGAGGCGAAGGCCGCTGAGACGGCGGAAGAAGAGGTTGAAGTCGAGGCCGAGGGACTGCATGAGGTCGAGGAGGGCGAGGAGGAGGGGGTCGATGTCGGCGTCCTGGGCCAGTTGGTCGATGCTGGGCGGCGCGAGGCCGAGACGGGCGGCAAAGAGGCGTTTGTATTCGGCGAGGAAGAGGGTCTTGTACTCATCGGCAGCGCGCATAATGACGTTTTCAGCGTGAGTGGAGAGGACGTCGGCAGCGAGCTGCACGGCTTCTTTGGGGGGGGTGTGTGCATCCGGGGAGCTGGACTCCGATGCAGCATCGCAAGCAGCATCTAACGTGGCCAAGGCGGTGATGCCGCCCTCGACAAAGGCGGGATGGTCGACGCGGTCGGCGGCGGCGATGAGCTCGCCGAGGGCCTCGCCGAAGCGGACCAGATTCCACGACACGACGGACGGCTGGTTCTTGTAGCTGTAGCGGCGACGGTCATCGTCGTGGTTGGGCGTGTAGTCGGGGTCGAAGGTGTCGAGAAAGGCAAATGGGCCAAAGTCCATGGAGAGCCCGACGAGCGACGTGTTGTCAGTGTTGAGGACGCCGTTCATGAAGCCGTAGGCCTGCCAGCGGGCGACGGTGACGGCGTTGCGCCGCACGACCTCGCGGTAGAGACGGCCAAACCGGTTCTCAGGTGCGTCGAGAGGGCCATCGGTCGTGGAGGGGGGGATGTTGCGGGGGGGAGAGAGGGTGGAGGTCAGGGAGGCCACCGATCCGGGCAGCGTGTCCCAGCCGCCAAAGATGGTCTCGGCCGCATACGTGGCCAGCTGGCGGGTCAGCTTGGTGTCGCCGCGTGCGCGTAGCAGGTCAAAGGTGCCGAGGCGCAGCCACGACTGGGCAAAGCGTACGACGATGGCAGCCGGCTCGAGGCGTTCGCGATGGACCAGTACGTCGGGTAGCAGCGTCAGGGCCAGCGCGCGGGTCGACGGGATGTGCAGTGCGTGCAGTGCCTCGCTGGCAACAAACTCGCGGATGCTGCTGCGCAGGACAGCACGGCCGTCGGCGAAGCGGCTGTAGGGCGTGATGCCGGCGCCCTTGAGCTGGATTTCGTAGGAGGGGGAGGATGAGGAGGAAGGGTTTGACGAAGACGAAGGCGAAGACGAAGACGGGATCGGCACCTCAAACAGAGAAATGGCCCGGCCGTCGCCCAGCTGGCCGGCCCATTGGCCAAACTGGAAGCCGCCATAGCATTGGGCCCAGGGATAGTGGAAGTGAGGCGAATCTTTGTCTTGTCCATTCTGTCCCTCTTGTGCATCCCATCCCCATAGCCGGTTCCCGGCCGCGGTCTGTCGAAAGTCTTCCGTCTGCGCCTCGCTCGGCCGCAGTCCCAGGTCCTGCAGCGCCGCCGGCGACACGGCCAGCAGCTCCGGATCGTCCTGCTCCTCAGGCCGGACCCACGAGAACAGAGCGCCGCGGACGAGGCGCGGCTGGATGTCGTCGCGTGGCGTGTTGTGGGAGGCGGCTGGCGTGGAAAAGTGCGGGTCGGCCGGCAGCGACCGGGTGAAGCGCCAGGTCTTGGGGAGGGAGGCCAGGGTGTGGCCGGGGTGGGTGGCGGTAGAGGGGGGGGATGGGAGAAGGGGAGCGGTGGAGGGAGCGGAGAGGGGAGAAGGATTCGGCGAGGGATCCAGCTTGGTCGCCATGGCGGAAGAGTAGACCCGCACGAGGCTGAGAGAGGGAGCCGCACGGTAGGTGGCCGCTCTGTGGAGCATAAGGGAGGTGAGAGGAGGTGAGAGGGGAGGTGAGAGAGAAAGAGGTTACATGAGGCGAAAGAGGGATGTGGAGATGTGAAGAATGGAAGTGCAGACAAGGAGACGAGACGAGGAGAGATGAGAAGGTCAAAGACGAGATGAGATGACGACGACGACGACAAGAGACGACAAGACAAATGACCAACCCGTTGTCGTCGGGGTAGATGAACAGGCAATGGTCTTGTCAATCCATACAGTCCAGTATCCAAGATCCACTCGCCAGGAACCACAACTGCTGCACTGCTGCACTGCACGCAAACCCCGCGACCATGGCGTCATCGAGACGGCCGACGCCCCGCAGAAGGAGCTACGACGCAGCTGCCCGTACCTGCAACATTACTAATACACCCGTTTTCTGTGTAAAAACCAATACCCGACGGCACCGTTCCTTCCGGATACGCCCACGTCGCTTATAACCGGCATCTTACTGTTTGGCGGTATTCCAAATCAACTCTTCATGTCTGCTCTGCTCGCTCGTGCTTCTGTGCTCTCTCCAACCCGTCTCCGTCTCGTCCGCCTCTCGCCTGTTTGCAGCTCCCCCCGCCTCTCCCGTTCTCCCCGCCTCTCCACCATGGCTCCCAACATCCCCACGCTTAAGCTCAACGACGGCCACGAGCTGCCGGTGCTGGCGTACGGCCTTGGCACTGCCAACTACAAGGGCACGCGCAAGGGGTTTGACCAGAAGATTGTCGACAGCACCGTAACCGCCATCAAGCTGGGCTACACCCACTTGGACGGAGCCGAGGGTGAGTGCACTCTTTGCAACCACGCATTGTCCACCATTCCGCTTTACGACGTATTCACGCACAATCCCTTCTGATCCTCACCCACATCTTCCTTCTACCTCTCTTCACCCCCACACCCCTCTACCCCCACTGACACGCCCAGTCTACGGCAACGAAGAGGAGCTCGGTGCCGCCATCCAGGCCGGCGGCGTCCCCCGCGAGAAGCTCTACGTCGTCACCAAGTACAACCCCAAACCGACTGGCGCGGTCGAGGACGCCTTTGCCCTCTCGCTCCAGAAGCTCGGCGTCGACTACGTCGACCTCTACCTCATCCACGCGCCCTACTGGAAGGGCGTCAACCCCCAGCAGCTGCAGTCCCGCTGGGCCGAGCTCGAGGCCATCCAGGCCTCTGGCCGTGCCCGCTCCATCGGCCTGTCCAACTTCCTCCAGGAACACGTCGAGCACATCCTCGCCACCGCCAAAGTCATTCCCGCCATTGACCAGATCGAGTTTCACCCTTACCTCCAGCACCGCGACCTCGTCCCCTTTTTGCACAAGCACGGCATCGCCGTCTCCGCCTATGCCCCCCTGACCGCCATTATGCGCGCCAGCCCCGGCCCCCTCGATCCCACCTACGCCCAGCTGGCCGCCAAGTACGGCGTCTCCGACAGCGCCATCGCCCTCCGCTGGGCCATTGACCGCGGCATCGTCGCCATCACCACCAGCTCCAGCGAGACGCGCCTGCAGAGTTACCTCACCGACCTCGCCTCCTTCCAGCTGACCGCCGCCGAGATCGACGCCATCTCCACCCTCGGCCACGAAAAGCACTTCCGCGCCTTCTGGACCGTCCAGTTTGCCCCAGCTGACCGAAGTTGAGGGCCCCCAGAGAAGGAAATATAAAGTTGGATTAGTCAGCGCTGGACGCCACCGACATGAGTACAAACTGTAGATATCGCTGGAACTCGTTGTCTGCATGAATACACGAACATACACAAGCCTGAACCTGCCAACCATCATAACTCGTCATCCGAATCTGTATCGCTGCCCCGGTGCTTTGCGGCCGGCCGTGCTGGCGTCTGTGCCTTTTGTGTCTGGCCAAGAGGAATGCTGCGACGTGGTGGCGGTGCTTCTACCGCTACTGTTGTGGGCCGTGGCTTCACTCCCGCGGCTATCCCGCCCCCAACCTCCCCTTGATCCTCCCCCTTCACCTCGACATCCATGGAGTCGCCTGCCTCACTGTCCGTCGAGCCGTCGTCGTTGTCGTTGTCTGTCGTTCGGTCCTCGTCTCCACTGTCTGCATCCTTCTCGACCGGGATAGGCGCGGCTGCAGTCCGGGACGTGGACCCCTCGAAGCCGTCATCCGCGTCTGATTCTTCTTCCGACGACGCCACAGCGGGTCGCTTTGTCCCTCGTCTCACCGGCCGGACTGCCGTGGCAGCACCAGGTTTGGACCGGGATGGGCGCTGGCTGGATCGAGCTGCTGGCGGGGGAGACTCTTCTTCCCGCTTGATCTCCTTCCTCTCGTCCTCGGAAGCAGCATCCTCCACCTTGCCGCTGGTATACGACGACAACAACCGTTGCTGCACCCGGATCTTGACCTTCTTCTCGTTAAGCAGCATGCAGAACTTTTCCAAAAGAGCATTCTCGTCTTCCTCTTTGGCTGCCAGGAACTCTTCCAGCTGCTGTCGGAGCTCATCGACCGACTTTTCCAACCTGTCTCGCTCTGCCACGGTCTTGGCCAGAAGCCGCTGGACTTGCGCCCTGCTGCTGACGATCTCTCCGCACCATTCAAACAGCTCAATGCCTTCCTCCCCGTTGTAGGCCAGAGACAACGTGCCGAGACGTTGCTAGAGGGAGATCACGTGTCAGCCTAGAATACAAGGAGGGCGCACAAAAACGGGCATACCGTAATGTTCTCGATCCGCCTGCGGATCGTAATGGTCAGCGTAGACTCTTCCTCGACCGTGGCCGTTGCATCCACGTGGGCGAGCGGTCCCTGGTCCAGCAGGATAGATGTGAGCGCCTGCTCCCACTCGGCGGCGGAACATGGCGCGCCTGTCGCCCGTAGCTTGTCGATTCGACTGTGCCGCACTGGTGTTGGTGGTGAGCACAAAAGTACCTCCTCCACGCAAAGACCGTCAACACGTACGCGTCAGAACATACGGAGCCACGCCCTCGGTCGCCGCCAAGTGCACATCCAGCGGCCCTGCGCTGGGGGGGGTTGGCGACACGCGGACGAGGACAAAGGTCCCTTCCTCGTCAGAGCGTGGAATCCTCACCACATGGGGCGATGCTTCGGCCATGGGGGCGTTTGACGCAGCGTGACGACTCGTTTTTTTAAAACACGCAGAGATTAAAAGGAGACGCGGTTCCTTGCGAATAGCGATGCGGACCAGGGTGACGAGAGCGACATGGAGGTCTGGGGTCCCGGTTCGGAGCTAATGTACGCAGCAATGACGCAAGCCACAGACTGACGACGCGAGACGGGGAACTACAGAGCCGCGGTCGCAAGGCCCTTGGACGATGTTGTTGCGGATGAAACGATGATATTGGGCGAACGCGAGTGAGATGCTTGTGTGAGCTTGTGAGCTGGGTGAGCTGAGTAAGCACACGTCTACTCGTACACAGTACTTGTACAGCGATCGGCAAGACCAGTTTGTGGAAGCACACAAAGAACAACCTTCTGAAAAATACGTGTAGCGCCTATTTAGGCAGCAGTGCAGAGTAGTATAAACTGTGGGCTCGCCGGACACATTCCGGTTTGAGAGATCTACTCCGTACACGGCTCCTTAAGACTCGTGAATGCAATGTTCTGCTTCGTACGGCGTACAGGTATCTACCTGCGTCATGCCTCGTATTGTATCGTATGTAAGCCAAGGGGCATTGATCATGCTCCGGGCAAACGTGCAAAAACAGGAGAGCAAAAAGCAACGGCAGGGGCGCGTCGGTTTCGTGTGGCCGACGCGTGCCAAGAACCAATGTTATGGTCGGGGAAGACTGCAGCCAATCTGGCCAAAAACACACAAGGTGGCCCGTGCATCTCCACTGTTTGACGCCATGTGGTGGACATGCACCTGATCGGTGACCTTCCAGCGCGATTTCCCCTGCACACTGGCCCCCTGCACTGACCAGGGACAGCCATTGCCCAGCCACCCGACGACGGCGAGCACTTAAGATTCTTCGCCTGCATTGCTGCATTACAGCACACCACAAGCAATGGGGCCCACCACCACCACGACCACCACCCGTTTTTTTTTCACCTCCAACCGCAGTAGTGCGTACCTGCCTGCAGCTGGCCCTGAGTAGTTGGCTGCACCTACCCCCAACCTCTCTGCTTTCCTCCCAAACACATGCCTCTCGACATTCTCAAGCCTCTTCACCCACCTGAAACTCTTCTTGGTAAAATTCACCTCCCGATTGCATAATCGCATACCCGCACACGCTGGCTGCTCTCCTTCCAACCGCTTTTTTTTCTTGTCTTTGTTTTTCCGTTGTCGCCTGTCCACCAGATCCGCCCGTCCCGTTCGCTCCTCTCTGTCGCGCACCGAAGCCACGACCCCCCGTCTCGACAAACAACGACACCACGACAGGAGCAACAGACCACGACGACGCCCACAGCTGGTCCCAGCAGCGTTCAAAGACACATCAGAACTAGACCGACATGTCCTAGGAACCGCACTCCATCTGCTACGAACACCACTTTCTGTCTTTGTATTTTCGAATCGACAAGAGACTGCGCGACCACCACTTCTCTCCTGTCTGCTGCGACCCCAAGCTCTTCTATATTCAGACGTTCTCTGCGACTTCCGCGTTCGATCGATCTTTGGCCCGTGTCCCCCAGGAACGAACATTTGTTTTTCAGAAAGCCTTGGTTTGGCTGCACGCCGGCTTTTTCCATTGACACCTCGGGATTTTGTCTTCTTTCATTTGTTGTTATCGACTATGAATCCACCCCATTAAACCCGGTTTCCTTAACAACATCGCCTAAAGCTTCATTCGTGCTACATTTCGTGCGCCAAGGGACCCAGCGGCTCCGCTTTATTATCGCATGCGACGTCGTTGATGAACCCGCTTTAGGACGACAGACCCCATAAAAACAATTTCCAATAAGCCGCCCAACCATGGAAACATTACGCCTCAAGCCACGGCAGCCGGTCGAGGATGTGGTGGAAAACTGGGACGATGACGACTTTATGATTGATGGTGATGATATCACCTTTCGGAGTGGCTCGACTGCTGCACAAAACACAGGCAGCCGCCGTGACTCGCTCTCTTCTTTCCGTTCCGACTTTGAGTCTATCCATGCCGAGGATGAGCAGCAGGTGCTCCTTCCAGGGGACGACGAGAAGTCCACGTCAGATGCCATTGCATTGGCCGCCAGTGCAGGAATTCCTCTGCCCACAAACGTCCCACCATCAGCCTTGATGGGCGGTACCATTAAGAGGCTAGGGGGGCGAAAGATCAAAAAGATCTTTGAGGAGGACTGGGGAGACGATCTGGAACTACCAGATGACCCGCAGCCGCTTCGAGTGAAGCCACAAGATGGCTCCAGTTTTCCCGACGCGCTGCAGCAAGTCGGCGGTAGCTCTACCCCGACAAGCCCAGCAAGATCGACCAAGGCAGTTCCCATGGAGGGTATTCTTCGCCAAGAGCTGGCTGTTGTTACTGGAAGGCAGTCGGATGTCCAACCCGGCTCTGTCAACCTAGACATCTTCCGCGACACGGACGACGAAGATGACTTCTTTGACGGGGGTTCCACCATCAGGGTGTCTAAGCATCGGCAGATACCAAAGCCGATATCATTGATCACACCGCCAACACCTCAGAGGAACGGTGCGGCCGATGACGACTTTGAACAGGATCTCGAGCTGCCATCCGACGGCAAGCTCACGCTGACTAAGCGCAAGGACATACCCAAAACACCCTCTCTCAACACACTGGATGAATTTGAATGGGGCGAGGGCAGCCTGGGCACCCGGCACGGCGGCACTCGTCGCGACGGGTTCTCCAACCGCAGCTCCTCTGTGTCTGCCTTGAGCCCGAGCGTGTCAAGCTCTATCACGGCCGAGAGCGAAGGCGAGGACGACACGTTTGACGGCATTGTGCTTCCTACCGGTCCAGTCGACTTTGAAGAGAGGTTGCAGAAGAGACGTACCAGCCGCTCTCCGCACCGGCCAACACAGTCTGAGGATTTCCAATCAGCCCAGACGAAAGAGCAGTGGCGACGTCCAGCGCAAGCACGGCAAAAGCAGCTGCAACAACAGCAGCAACAACAGCTACAAGCAGGAATCACGGGTCCGACACTAGGATTCTACGCCAGACACCAGCAACATAAATCGCTCCCAGAGGAAGATGTGCTAGATGGGTTTGATCTCGGTGACCGCGATGTGTTTGATGCCAACCGATTGACATATCACCGCAATGTCCGGATCAAGTCTTCCCGGCCAACAAGCCCGGTCCGTCCAAAGGCTGCGGTTTCCATCACGTTCAAGCCAACCCCGTCACTGTCTCGGCTGCCCAGACCTATGAGCGGCCATGAACGGACGCACACGGCGTCGTCTTTGGAGCCCGTGTCGGAAACCGGCACTCCGATCTACAACGTGGCACGGCGTTCCCAGTCGCGTGTTGGTCACTCGGCCCAGTCGTCCTTGTCCAGCATCCCTACTCCCTTGACTCCGTCTACGGCCCAGTCCATGCCACCGCCGTCGACCCCTCGTCGGAGAGAAGCAGGCAATCAAAAGACGTCAAGTGTCTCCTCGCGGAACGAGCCCACGACAACCAATGCTCAACTGTTACGCCTGAAGCGGTCGCTGCCGGCTATGCGACAGCTCCCGTCGCCCGCTACACGACCAGTGACTCGAGGATACGATCGGCCACCCTCGAGGTCCGAGTCGGGCAGCCGTGGGCCGTTGCCTGCAAGGCCAAAGACGCCTGTCGAGAAGACCCGTGTTGGCTTGGAGAATGCCGCGGCACAGGCAAGAAAGAACCCGCTGCCCTTTCTACCGGCCGGGGCCTCTCAGTCGCAGTCTCATCACGTCACTGCGAAGAACTCGCGCGTATTTCGCCGTCATGATTCAGAGACGTCGGTGGATTTTCGCCCGACCTCGCGAGCGGTGTCCCGGTCGACGATGCGGTCCCCAAGCCCTACCAGGCGGCACCGTTATGCCGTCGACAAGATCACGCAGGAAGGGTCGTGGCAGCAGCTTAGCAAGCCCCGGCGGCTGCGGCAGTTTGGCGACGGCCATGAACTAGACGGCTTCGATGACCTGCCGACGTCGGTACAGGTGGAGGAAACGTTTCTGCGGCAGCCGATGCCGTCGTCGTCGTCAAAGTCACAGCTGCGCAGCAAGATGTACCAAAACATTCTTCCGGACCGCACCATCATGCCGTCGCCATCGGGGCTGTATGCGTCGGCCAGACTGGATCATTTGCCGCACTTTGCACGCGACACGGCAGCAAGCCGGATTGCCCGGGAGACGTCTCTTGCTCAGCGCATGCCATCCGGGCCGCTGGCGCCGCTGACGGCGCAGAGAGTCGCTCAGCTGTCAACACGCAACAACTATGGCGCTCCAGGTATGCCGCGCGACGCGGTGCGGTCAAAGAAGACGACACGCCGACCGCCGCAGCTGAAGCCGCACCTGATTTCCAATCTGGGCGGTGGCAAGGAGTCGAAAAGTAAGCACTTTTGGTCCGTCTCGTTCTTGTTCAAGAAGGTTTGATGCTAACGTACACAGCGGTCAACGGGATGTACTACAACCCGGCCAACATGCGGTGGGAAGGCAACGAGAATGCGCTTACGGATTTCGATCCGCCAGCATCATCGCCGTCTACGGCATCTATTGCCCCATACCTGCACCGGGAGAAGGAGAACGTGACACCCCGGCCTGCGCTTATCACGCCCATCGGGGCTACTAAAGGGGTGCAGGTGGTTGGAGGGATGGTTTTCGACCCGCAGAACATGTGCTGGCTGAAGCTGGGGCCACAAAACGCCAAGGCAGAGGACGACGACTTGATGGATGGATTCAACGGTATGGATAGCGACGAAGACGTTTTCAAGGACATCCCGGACCTGGAGGACATGGCGGATACGGCAGAAGCAGGCGGCGGACGTACGAGCGACATTAAGGATGACTGGCTCGTGGGAGAAGAATTCGACGTGGGCCCCGAGTTTGTCCGGCGCCAACGGGAGGAAGAACTACGGTGGAGGAAGAAGTGCGAGAGATGGATGACTCTGGAAGAGCGGGACCAGAGCACGTGGCGCTGGCTCCTTCGCGAGATGGTGGCTCACCCGATCTGAGGCACGGAAGCATTGGAGCAGTCTGATGCAGCATACGATTCAACACGACATACGCTCACCAACAGCATGATTGACGTCTCCTATTTTACATTTTCGCTTGGGCTGCAAGCGTGTTTGGGACTACAGCTTTAATCTGGATCTGTTTATTTCCTTCATTCTCATACCCCCTTTGTTACTATATGTACAACATCAGAAGCTACCGACTGTATGAAGGAGAGGCGAGGGGAGGAACGGCTTTGGTTGCGAAGGATAGTGGCGAACGTTGTTTATGGCCTGTTTATGACTCGACGGATATTATGATTTGGTTATGAGATTTTGTGGATTGGCAAGCCTTGTGGTTGCCTTGTGATTGCCTTGTGGTTGGCTTTGTGGTTGGCCTAATATTTTTGTAATGGAGAGAGCTGTATGTGGTTTTGCTTATATACTATAGAGTGCGTTTGTACAAGTAGAGGTGTGAAGACCACAGTGAGAAGTAGCAAACCATGATTAGTAATATTGTAAAGCGGACACACGGCGATTAGTAATCCACGAAAGTGAGAGGAACAAACGCCGAATGGGAATTACAATCAAGCTATATAGCATCTATAATACGATAAAATCACATTTTGCTGTCGGCCTTCTTGCCCTGTTTTTTTTGTGTTTTTGCGCGTCCGTTCTTGGCTGGCGTGGCGGTCGAAGCCGGAGTAGCAGCTGGAGTAGGAGGTGTGGCAGGCGTGGCATCAACAGCGACGGTCTTGTCCTCCTTGTCCTTGCTGGCGGGTTTGCGGTGCAGCATGTGGGGATCGAGGCCGCGGCGGCGCATGGCGTTCTTGCGGGCGCGCTCCATGTACTTGGAGTCCTCGTCGTCGTCGAAGCCGCCAAAGTCGTCGCCGTCGTCCTTGTCGCTGTCGTCGGAGGCAGACGAGGGGGCCATGTCGGAGATGGGGGCGTTGTCGGTGTCGTCGAGGGTGTCGGAGGAGGCAGCAGTGGCGGCAGCATGGGTATTAGTGCCTTCCGCGCGAACGGCGTTGGCCGGAGTGGGAGCGAACTTTTGCAGCTTGGCGACGAAGAAGCCGTCGACGTTTTGGTGGTGGGGATAGAAGCGGCGGGTCATCTTGAGGCTGGGGTCAAAGGTCTTGCCCAAGATGCTGGTGAAGCCCTCTTTGCCAAAGGGCAGGCCGGTCTCGACGAGGCGGACGTTGGGGCGCCGTTTGAGGGCGTAGGCCACGACGGCCTCGTTTTCCTCGACGGTGACGGAGCTGGGGAGATGTCAGAGAGAGAAGAGAAGAGATGTTAGAGGGAGAAAGAGAAGAGAAAGAGAGAAGAGAAAGAGAAAAGAAAAAGAGAAAGAGAAAAGAAAAAGAGAAAGAGAAAAGAAAAAGAGAAAGAGAAAAGAAAAGAAAAGAAAAGAAAAGAAAACCCACCAGGTGGAATACACCAGATAACCACCGGTCTTGCTGGCATGGTTGACCGAGTCGATGGCGGCGAGCAGCAGCTGTTTCTGGACATGGGGCAGCTGCATAAAGTCCTTTTCAGTCTTGTTGGTCTTGACGCTGGGGTCCTTGGCGATGACACCGGTGCCGGAGCAGGGGGCATCGAGCAGGACGCGGTCGAAGCCGCCGATGACGCGGGGAAAGTCGCGGGCGTCGTAGTTGCAGACGATGACGTTGCGGGCGCCGAGGCGGTGGATGTTGCCGATGAGACCCTTGGACCGGGCCTTGCTGGGATCGTTGGCGAAGACGACGCCAGTGTTCTTCATGAGTGCGGCCATGTGGGTGGTCTTGCCGCCGGGCGCAGCAGCCATGTCGAGCACGCGTTCGTGTTCTTGAGGCGCGAGCGCCATGACGGGCAGAAAGGACGAGGCCGCCTGCAGGATGTAGTGGCCGGCCAGGTATTCGGGCGTGGCTCCAAGCGGCACGTTGCTCTCAAACACCTGCAGCCCGACCTTGGACCAGCGGCCGACCGGCTCGAGCGTGACGCCGCGGTTGATCAAGGCTTGGGCCAGGGCGCGTCGGTGTGTCTTGAGTGTGTTGGTGCGCAAGACGACTGGTCGGGGTGTCTCGTTGGCCTCGAAAAAGGCAAATGCCTCGCGCGGCGGAAAGAGTCGGAACAGCTTGTCGGCCAGGTAGTCTGAATAGCCATAGTACGCACACAGGTCCTTGACCAACTGGGCGACGTAGTCTGCCCGCGGTCGCGTCTTGTCGCCGAGCCGTCCAAAGTCTTCCAGCGTCTGGATCGTCTCGCCGATCCGGTTGCGCAGCAGCTGCAGGTCCGGCGCCAACATGGACTTGGGCCGCTTCGCGTCCGCCGTCCCGTCTGCGTCCTCGTCTGCGTCGTCCTCGTCGTCTGGACCCTCCAGATCGTCCCCATCGACATTCCCAATGTTCGTCTGCAGCGCGCTGTCCCGCAGCTCGGCCTCTGTCAAGGCTGCTTCCCGCGCCTGCTTCTGGTCCAGCTTGCGCGACAGACCCTCCATGTTCGCCGCTGTCAGCCGCTCCTCCGCGTCCGAGTCGTCCTCGTCGTCCGAGAACACAAACGCTCCGCCCTTGCTCTCCTGCTCGGCGTCCGAGTCGAACGCCGCCGAGTCGTCATCGCTGTCCCCAAACCCCGGCATCGGCTGAGGCCCGTCTGCTGCGTCCGAGTCCATCGCAAAGTCCTCATCCGAGCTCGACTCTCGTGGCGGCGACACTGCCTTTTTCGCCTTCCGGCCACCTGCTTTGGCTGGAGCTGCTGCTTTCTTCTCGACCTTCTCGGCCTTCTTCTCAATCTTTGCAACCTTGGCAACCTTCTTTCCCACAGCCTCCTCCCCCTTGTTGCCTCGCTGCCGCTTCGACAACGGCTCGTTCTGCG
The DNA here is from genome assembly GCA_019925595.1 of Grosmannia huntii. Classification (NCBI taxonomy): domain Eukaryota; kingdom Fungi; phylum Ascomycota; class Sordariomycetes; order Ophiostomatales; family Ophiostomataceae; genus Grosmannia; species Grosmannia huntii. Next base: position 203,032 of record JADHKJ010000024.1, read on the forward strand.
AGGGAATGTCCACTGGCAGGCCGGCCTTTCTCTTTAGCTTTGCAAAGTGCTCTTCCGACAGGGGTTCGGGAGCACCCTGCTTCTTTCCCATACGCCGTCCGACACCCATTGTATATTCCGGCTGGTCTGCTTCCTTTTTTTCTGGTTGTGCAGGCTGCAGAAACTGCTAGACACGTTCGATGCTGTAAGAAAAAAAAAAGAAGAGATAAAGTGGAACCAACTTTTTTTTGGCTTCCGATAAGACCAGATAGTGATAGAGTAATCGCCCTGTCAAGCCACAGTCTGTCAGCCACAGTTCCTGGGCCCCCGCCATCTCTCTGTAGCATCGCATCCAAAGTGACCATTTCCTCTCTCCGTCCACGATCACCACATCGTTGCAGTAGACATGTCCGAGCTACAGTTTGTGCGTTCCTTTCTGGGCGCCCTCGACGGCTTGCCATTGAAGTTGTCGGCCGATTACATGGAGGATGCAAAGGGCTATCCAGCCCGGCCACCAGTCAGTTACATCTCTTCTCTGTTCTCCTGTTATTCTGGCATCCTCCTTCTATTATTCTCCCCTCCTCTCTCCTCCTCTCCTCCTCTCCTCCTCACCTCCTCTCCTCCTCTCCTCCTCTCCTCCTTTCCTCCTCTCCTCCTCTCCTCCTCTCCTCCTCTCCTCCTCTCCTCCTCTCCTCCTCTCCTCCTCTCCTCTCCTCCTTCTCCTCTCCTCTTTTTCTCCTACACCAACCCCCTCAGTACATCCTCCCCTCACTAACTCCCTCAGTACATCCTCCCCCGCATGCCCCGGCCCATGCAAAAGACGTCCCAGACCCGACTTCCGCCCGGCCAGGAGCGCAGCGTCGTCGTCTCCGTCAAGTCGCTGCACCGCAGCCCGCCCCTCGACCGGACCCTCGGCGCTCTGCCGCTCGCTACCACGTCGCTGCTCGACGTGCGCCTCCAGCTGGCCGCCCAGACGCACGTGCCCGCCGACAAGATGAAGCTGCTCTTCCAAAAGAAGCCCGTCCCCGACACAAAGGTGCTCAAGGACCTGTTCGGCCCTGCTACCAGCCACACGGCCACGACCCTCGAGCTGGGCCTCATGGTCGTCGGCGGTGCCGCCACCGTGGCTGCTGCCACCAAGGCGGCCGAAGAGAAGGAGGCTGCTTCTGCCTCTGCTGCTGCTGCTGCTTCTGCTGCTTCTGCTGCTACGGCTACAACACCGCCCGATGCTCCGACCGGCCAGGCTGTCGTCGAGAGCGAGGCATTTTGGACCGACCTGCGCACGTTTCTGGTCGACCGCATCCACGACGACAAGCTGGCCGACGAGCTCTTCAGCCTGTTCTTACGCGGTTGGGATGAACGGTCGTCTGTATAAGGACTCGACGATGGAGGCATGCAGCAGTCTGTAAAAATGAAACGTCTATTAAGCACACCGCGGACATTACTGTGCACAAGCGATAAAGAGAGAGACGTAGATGAGAAACTGGAGTGGAAAGACGGAGACGGGAGACGGAGAGAAGAAAAAAAGGGTAAGTAGCTGCAATATATATAAAATGTCATGCTCCCCTTTACTTCGTCAGGGGGGCCTTTTCCAGCTCCTTGCTCAACTTGCTTTACCGCCTGCTGCTGCTGCTTCGCTGCTGCTGCTGCTGCTACTCTAAGAGGTCTTCCCCGACCGTCGACACCGCCCGTTCCAATTCAAGTCTTTTTTAAGAAAACATCGTCCCGCTCGCCGCCACCTGGTTGGACGCGTGCCTGCCTTCTCCCCCTCCCGTGCGCTGTCGTGTGTTGTGTGTTTTTTAGGGTTTTCGTGTTCGTTGAGCATTCTGCGGCCCGCGCCTGCGTGAGACGGGCTGCGGCTTTCTGTTGTGTCGGTGAACGAACCGGCCGGCCGGCTTAGGCCAGACCCTTGCTGACAGTCTTCAGCACGGTGTCGTACTCAATGTCGTCCGTGTCGTTTGCCTGCAGCTCGACGGCGAGGCCGGTAAGAGCCCGCTTCAGCGCCTCCTTGGACGAGGCGTACACCATCTTGGCCTTGATCGGCGCATCATCGGGCGACCAGGCGAGGAAGGTTAGCTTGTTCCGCACACCCTCGCCGGACGACAGGCTGTACTCGAAGTCGTAGACGGCGTATCTGGGACCCTTGCCGACGGTGCCCTAGGGGTGGGTTAGACAATGGAACAAGAGAGGGCATGGAGAAAAGACAAGACAGGACTGACCATCCGGCTCTTGGAGGTCGCGTTGACGAGCTTCTCGCGGAAGACTTCCCAGTCCTTCTCGCCCGACGCCTCCTCAATGACAATCTCCTTGTCGTCGTCCGACAGCTTGAAGATGATGTACTTGTACTTCTTGTTCAGCTTGAGGTCGTTGTAGGCGCTGACGCACTCCTGCGAGACCGATGCTCTGGGCCACATGTTAGTTTCCCCCACAACGACAGCCGCCGGCGATGGAACAGAGCGTACCCGGATTGAGACTATCACACGGTTAGCACGAGGTGGGGGTACGGACTCTTGACACGGAGCATGCGCACACGGACATACCATTATGAGAAGAGGTGGACGGGACGATCAAGAGTTGCTAGAGCTGGTCTGGAGCAATCGCAACAGTCAGTAGAGCGAAACGAGAGACGTCAGGGGCCAGGGCGCATGAGTCCTGTCCCTGTTCCGTTCCGTCCGGGGCGTCTGCCAAGCGTCCCGGGCGAGATATCGGCACGGTGAGGACAGGTGGTGAGAGCAAGCTGAGGGAGGACAGCGGAGCGGAAGAGCAGCTCTGCGGGAGACGTCGGGGAGGGAGCATGACCTACCAGACGTTGCTTGTTGGGCAGAGGAAGAGAGACAAAGTCCTTGTGGCGCAGAGAATGGAGATGCAGGAGAGATGGAAGGGGGGGGGGGTAGAGATGGAACAAGAGCAGAAAAACTTGGTTTTGAGAAAGGGGAGAAGGAGAGCGGAGGAGGGGGATGAAAGAGCAGTGGAGGTTTGCGGAATAGCGTGGCTTTTGCCGTTTGGCAGTGAGCGGTAGCGGCTGTCGTTTATGGTGGGGGGAGGGGACTCTGTCTCAGCGCTGAGGAAGGAGGGACAGAGGCGAGCGAGCGAGAAGAGGGACTTACAGAGGAGGGGCCGTTTGTGCGGGCTACCTGACAGTGGGGTTGCCTGGGCGATGGGCGCAAAGGGTTTGTACACTGTGTGGGGTGTGGATTGGGGTTGCGCACTGTTGAAACGGATAGGAGAAGGGGGGCGAAACGGTTGAGTCCGTTTTGAGGGAGCGCTGAGAGCCGCCCAAAGACAGGCCGTCATGAGACACCGTCACTTCCACAGAGTACAGCCCAACGCATGTCATAGAGCGGAGATTACTATAAACAGACATGGTCAAAATCAGATAGGAAAGGGCATACCCATTCCGCCGGTCAAAACGCCCAAGCCAGACAGTTTTCGTCTGTCTCCCGTTGCTTTTTAGCCAGTCACAGTGTCGTGAGCGTGCCAACAAGTGCAAGACGCCCTTTGCCATCCCGTTTTTTACATCATCCCCCCCATTCCACCCATACCACCCATCCCACCCATCCCACCGGGCATGGCCGGGCCCTTGTCCTCGGGGGCGTCGACGATGGCGACTTCGCTGGTGCCAAGCAGCGAGGCGACGCCGCTGGCATCGGACAGGCCAGTGCGCACGACCTTGAAGGGGTCGAGGATGCCGGCAGCGATCATGTCGACGTACTCGCCCTTGGCACTGTCGAAGCCCTTGTTGAAGTCGGTGCCATACTCGTCCATGAGCTTGCCGACGATGACGGCGCCCTCGAGCCCGGCGTTCTCAATAATCGTGCGCGCTGGCCGGGTGATGGCGTTGCGCACAATCGTGACGCCCAGCTGCTGGTCAAAGTTGGCCGGCTTCAGGTCGTTGAGGGCCTGCGAGGCCGCCTTGATCAGGGCCGTGCCGCCGCCAGGGAGGATGCCCTCCTCAACGGCCGCGCGGGTTGCGTTGAGCGCGTCGACAAACCGGTCCTTCTTCTCGCCCACCTCGACCTCGGAGCTGCCGCCCACCTTGATCACGGCCACGCCACCCGACAGCTTCGCCAGCCGCTCCTGCAGCTTCTCCCGCTCGTAGTCGGTCGTCGTGGGGTCGCCGATCACGCCGCGGATCTGCTCGCACCGCTGTGCGATCGCGTCCTTGGCACCCTCGCCGTTCAGCATGATCGTGTCCTCCTTGGTGATCGTGATGGACCCGACCGAGCCCAGCTGGGCGGCTGTGGCCTTGTCCAGCTTCACGTCCAGCTCTTCGCTGAAGACGGTGCCGTTGCTCAGAATGGCAATGTCCCCCAGGATCGACTTGCGGTTGTCGCCAAACCCGGGCGCCTTGACCGCCGCCACCTGCAGCTGCCCGCGCAGCTTGTTCAGGATGCACACCGCCAACGCCTCGCCGTCAATGTCCTCAGCAATGATCACCAGCGGCCGTCGCTGCTGCGTCGAGATCTCCAGCGCCGGGATAATGTCCTGTACCGCCGAGATCTTCTTCTCCGACAGCAGCAGCAGCGGCTTCTCAAACTCCACCTTTTGCGCCTTGGCATCCGTGATAAAGTACGGCGACACAAAGCCGCGGTCGAAGCGCATGCCCTCGGTCACCTCCAGCTCGTCTGCCACCGTCTTTCCCTCCTTGACCGTGATCACGCCCTCCTTTCCGACCTTTTCCATCGCACTCGCAATCAGCTCGCCAATGTGCGTGTCGCCGTTCGCGCTGATCGTCGCCACCTGTGCAATCTCTGCGCTCGTCGTAATGTCGCGCTTCTGCTGCTGCAGATACTGCACTACTGCCTCGACTGCCGCCTGGATTCCCCGCCGCAGGTCCATCGGATTGCAGCCTGCCGCCACGTTCTTGACCGTCTCCGAGAAGATGCTGCGCGCCAGCACCGTCGCCGTCGTCGTCCCGTCGCCCGCCACCTCGTTCGTCTTTGAGGCCACGTCCTGGATCAGCCGCGCCCCGAGGTTCTCGAACTTGTCCTTGAGCGTGATGCTCCGCGCCACCGTCACGCCGTCTGTGCACTGTCAGCATCATTCCCTACGTCGCCCGTCGCCACACGCATACATACCCTTGGTGATCTTGGGCGAGCCAAAGCTCGACTCGATCAGCACGTTGCGGCCCTTGGGCCCCAGCGTCGTGGCAACTGCCTTGGCCAGCGTCTCCACGCCGGCCAGCAGGGCTGCCCGCGCCTCCACGCCAAACTTGAGCTCCTTGTGCGCAAACCGCCGCTGCTGCATCGACAGGCTGGTCGACGGCCGGAGGCTGGCCGCACTCGACAGAGCCGACGCTCTTGCCCGGGAAGTCAGGGCTCTCTGCATTGTGTGGAGTCGAAGGAGACTGGGATGGGAAACGGCAAGGACGACAAAGTCAATGGACAGAGAACAGAGTGGCAGAAGTGGAAGAAGCGGAAGAGAGAGGGAGCACAAAATTCAGAGAAGCTGCTCGTCGAGAAGAAAAAATAGCACCTCGGCCATAATAATTGGACGTCTCGGATTGGCTAAACTTCTTTGGGTCTAGCCGCTCCGGCACCAGCATCTTCTCCAAACGACCACACATTCTACGCACTTCTATGGGGGGTACTTCGTACAGGTAGCGCTAAGACGGTATTGCTTATGTAATCATACACCAGAACACTCAGCCAGCTGTTCCTCTGTCCAGGTCCAGAGCTTCGCAGCGAGCGTACGGCACGACGTCGCCCGACTGAGCGCGTGGAAGGCGACAGCCCAGAGCGACGACAGGGCGCCGGTGGGAGTCTGGTAGTTAGCGGCTGTTGAAGGAAGAAGGAAAAAGGGAGGAGGAAAGAAGAAGAAAAATGAAAAAAAAGTTACAGACACAAGACACACAAAACCCGCCTAGAACTATAGCCGTCCTCAATCATGGAAAAGGTCGTTCTCATGACGCATTGTTCACCCTGCTCTTTCAGCTCCTAACCGTGACAAGATACACCTTGCCCTGCAGGCTGAGCAGCATTTAGGGCTTAAGGTCGATTCTTTTTAGAGAACTCTTGTTCGTTGAAAATGTAGAATCCAGAGCAGACAATGTCCCTTCAATAAGCCATCTTACTCATCCTCATGTCCGTCCGTCCGCCAACAACAAGCGATCCCGCGCGGTCCTTCTGTTTGTTGGCCAACGGTATGTGATCGTGTCCGCTAGCGTCCGCAACTGTCCGCATCATGTGACAGCTGAGGAGACGAAAAGACCGGGGTCCCGTTTCTGCCAATCACATCCTTGTCAGCAGCTGCAGACAAACACAGCCTTGCAACTTCACTAATACTTTGCCCCACTGAGCATCATCTACACTTCAGCTGGCTGTTGTGGACTGCTTCTGTTCGGGGTTCGCTTCTCTTTTGTGTGCCCCCTTAACCTCCCTCCCCCAATGACTACTCCACTCAGCCTCGCTCGACTGGCTTGTTCGACCTGTCGCCGTCAGAAGCGCAAATGCACGCGTGAGAGGCCAACGTGCGAGCTCTGTCGCCGGGCCAGACGACGGTGCCAGTATCCGCCTGAGGAGACTGACTTTGACGACATGGACAACATCGGCCCAGATGTGGGTGATACGGTTATTTTGGGCTCTCCTACGGGTTTTCCAGCGGTTTCTCCTTCGATTCTTTCTATGGTTTCTCCTACGGTTCTTCCAGCGGTTTCTCCTGCGGTTTTTCCTGTTCTTCCTCCTCCACCTCATATTCCACCCCCTTCACCCCCTCCACCCCCTCCTCCTCCTCTCTCACCCCCTCATCCCCCTCCTCCTCCCACCCCCCCTCCTGATCCCGCCACCACCCTCTTCTTCCTCGACTCGTATCTCTTCGGCCGCAGCCACGCAACTATCCGTCGACCAGCCGTCGAGATGCTGCCCGAAGGCCGTCAACTGCTTGTCGACGAAGCCGCCGTGCAGCAGGATGTGGCCGTCTACTTTGCCCAGATCCACCCGACCTTTCCCATGGTCTCCAAGCTGCGCCTCTACCAGGAGCTCGCCCGCCAAGAGGATCGTCCCGCCGACACGCTCCTGCTGCTGCTCGTCATCCGCCTCCTCTGCCGTTCGGTCGAGACCAACACCCACCACAACCAGCTCTACCACGTGGCCAAACGCTGCGCCGCCCACGTCGAGGCGGCCGGACTCGTGTCCGTGCGCCGACTGCAGGCCAGCCTTTTGCTCGCCCTCCACGAGATTGGCCAGGCACGCCTGCCGGCCGCCTACATGACCATTGGCGCCTGCGCACGGCTCGGCCAGATGATGGGTCTGCATAGTCGCCGTGAGGCCGTCCATGTGCCCCGACGGCGATGTGCGTAAGAGTCCAACCTGTTTCAGAGCTGCCGTTGCTGACGAGCAAAGTGTCTCTCGTCGAGTGCGAGGAAGCCGATCGGCTCTGGTGGGCCACTGTGATCCTAGACCGGTGTGTCTTTTTTCTTTCTCTTTTTTTACTCTTTCTCTTTTTTCTCTTTCTCTCTCTTTTCCTCTCTCTTTCCCCCCCTCTTACAATCAACAGATTCATCAACATCGGCCTCGATGACCGTCTACTCGCGTGTCGAGATGCCAACCCGGACGAGAACCTGCCCATGGCTGAGATCGCCTGGGAAACCGGAGTACGTTGACTTTCCTCCCCCTCTACCACCTCCCCTCTACCTTCTCCTCACACCTCCCCAGGAAACAACCGTCCGGCCATCGCTAGCCCTCACCGCCGACGTCTTTGTGGCTGCACCACCGTTTGCTCGTTCTTGCCAGGCCGCTGATCTGCTGACCCGCGTGCTGCACCACGTCAACGCCCATGTCGACTCGCAGCAGGACTATGACGCCTTCTATCACGAGGCCCTGCAGCTGAACCGTTTGCTGGACACCTTCTCGGCCGCCTTGTGGCAGGAGATGGAGGAAGCCGGAGCCTCTGCCATCCCTCCCATCCACCCCCTCACGCCCCTCTTCCCCGGCTTCGCTCTCTGTCTCAGCGCCCAGCTCTGCTTCTACGACATGCACGCCTGCGCCGAGGTCGATCACCCGCGCGCGGCCGGCTTGACTCTCCAGCTGCGGCTGCAGACGATCGCGCTCGAGGGTGCAAAGGCCCTCATTGACACCACCGCCGCCTTTGCCCGGCTGGTCCGCCAAAGTCTCGGCAACATGCACAACGAACACACCGAGGACACGGGGACCGGCTTCTTTGCTGACCGCGAGCCAGAACTGCGCCCCGTCGTCAGCCCGCTGGTGGCCAACTGTTTCTACCAGACGGCCAAGAACGTATGCCTCCCTCTCTCGGCCTCTCGCATAGGATACTAACACAATTGCAACAGCTGTTCCTGTACCATCAAGAAACCGGACGCCAAGACGTGCTGGGGATACTGGACGAAGTGAAAGCCACATTGCTGGACCTTGGAAAACTTTGGCCAATTGCCAGTAGGTTCGCTTTCTCAGGCCTGCATCGTCCATCCACTGACGAATGCGTGCAGACGAGTACCTCTCTATTCTCGACTTGGAATGTCTCCGTACAGCATAGTAAAACGAGAGCTGGATTTATTATCTATACTAGTGCATAGTCAAGGAAGAAGCACCTTGCAATCATAGTCCTCCTGCATCATTCAACCCCGTCATTAATCCATCCTCCGAGCCCTCGTCAATATGAAAACCGAACTGAAAACAAACACTTTTCGTCGAGCCTCACTAAAAAAAATCAGAGATTGCATACCGCCGTTCCACTGTCAGGGCCATTGACGCCCGTGGAAGTCTTTGACAGCTAGTGCTGTGCTGTTTGGGTGCCGTCCACTCTTTTGCACTTGCTCCGTTCAACCATCCGTTCTCCTATCAGGGTCTTCCACTTTCGAATACAGCCGAAGAGGCCTGGTTCAACGTCCATGTGACTGTGTATGAAAGAACTTTCGCGAAAATAGGCGAGAAGCGTCTGGAAGAACACGGGAAATGTGTGCAAAATAAGAAAGAGAAAGGAAAATGGAAAGGGAAATGGAAAAAAAAAGCAAAACAGATTGAAAATGAAACTGAAATCCACTGTGAAAATGACAAATATAAATGAGCCATTATAGACGAGTGAAATGTGAAAAGGTGTCGGGATCAAATGCAAACATATCCTCTCAATGCGTTAATCAGGTTTTGTTGTTTCCGAGTCGATTGTCCTGGTCCTCACTGAAAGGTCAGTCACGCTTCTGATTCGCCTCGCCACATAGACTGTCGACTTGCCATGGTAAAAGCAGACCGAGAAAAACGCCCGTTGGGCGTGTACTCCCCATCAATGCCCTCGTTTGCATAGGCCACCTCAAGGCCTGCCATCCCACCCTGGGCTGCAAACGAACGGTCAACACCAACAGGACTGGTCACCATGCCTTGATCGAACTGCTGCATGTAACCAGCAGCCTCCGCCACGTTGCCATAGTACAGCGCCGAAGAAGGAAGTGCATCGGCCTGCATGTAGGACGCGGGAGAGGTCATGGTGTGGTGGAGCATGGCTCCAGACACAGAGCCGGATGAAGACGTCATGCGAACCGGCGTCGACAGAAACGGATCGTTCATCTACAAGTCAGTTTTCAGGTCAAAATCATCTGGGTCTCTGTCAACTTACCAGCGAAGCACCAGTGAATGCATACTCCTGGATGTCTGCATTATCGTCGGATTCTCCACCGTTATCGTCCGAGGACGAGTTTGCATCCGAGCCATCATCAGTGGCCTCCTCTGCTTCATCAGCGTAGCCGCCATCATTGGCATCGGCATCATCCTCATCCTCAGAGGTGTGAGCATCGGACATATCAGCATCCTCCTCGTCCTCTTCGCCCTCCTCGTCTTCTTCGTCCTCCTCATCCGCTTCATCCTCATCACTGTCCCCCTTACCTTGGTAGACAGTGGGGGTAGACACCATGCCATCGTCGCTCTCCTGCTTTACTTCAGCACACGACGAACGAGACCGAGACAGACGGCGCTTGCTGGGGCTCTGCGCCTCTGGCGTATAGTCTGCATCCCCGTCAAGATCAGCCGGGTCGGGAGAGTCCCGCTTGACAACGGCCTTCTTGCGGGCGGAACCGTGGAAGCTTCTGGCCTGGTTGGCCTCAAATGCATCAGGGAGATTGTACTTGCGATCTTCCATGACCTCAGAATATTCCACCGGTCGCGTGGTAACAGCATCAGGTCCATCCATGTCGGCGCGAACATATCCGCGGATGGCCGGGTCCACCACTTGACGGCTGCCCGGCTTGGGAAGGGGAGGGGGAATAATATGTCCCTCAGCAACGAGAATGGGACGAAGACGGTTGAGGTACTGCAACAGTGCACTTCCCGACGACCCCGGATGCATCCGATGAGCGATAAAGTCCCAAGGTAGGTCAATCTTGTGACGGGCAAGCTCGTACTGAAGGTTGAGAAGAAACTTCTCGGCCATGCGGGGGCCTTTGATGACAAGTCAGTTAGCCACTCACTTTCTTGGGACTGTTCAAGAGTACTCACGGGTCCAGACAATGAGGTTGCGGCCCTCATGGCGGCCATTCTTGGAACGCTCGTCCACGCGAGCAGGAATGTGCGTGTATGGCCACGCCTTAGTCTTCTTCTTCTGAGACGCTCTGATATAATATTGGGGCGTCTTGGAAGGGGACGCTTTCTTGGAACCTCTAGGAGAAGCCCTCATAGCCTTACCTCCTTTCGAGGGCGTGGACTTCTGAGTTCCGATGGACTCCGAGCTGCTGTATTCAAGCTCTGCCGAAGCGACTTCAAGAATCGCGGCAGCTGCTTTCTCCGACAGCTTTCCTTTGGCAGCCCTGGACGCCCTTGTCACCTTGGAGGGACTAGGTGTCTTCGGGAGACGACCCTTCGACTTCTTCGCCGAATTGGGCTTGGAACCAGCCATTGTATGCAGTCTCTGTCATCAGATTAGCCGAGTTCTTGAACTGAATCTCTTTTCTCGGGAGGTCTCTTTTTTCATTTGGGGAGAATAGGAAAAGGCAGATTGAAAGAGTGTGTAAATGGATATTGAAGAGGACAGGTGACTTACTGGATATATTTATTCTAGTGCGTTTTGCAGAAAATATAGAACTTGACGGAAATGTTTTCCACGAGAACAAAAGGGGAGGTTGGTAGTCTCGTTGGTGTAGCGAAGTGAAATGGGAGGAAATTTCGATGTGTATTAACAAAGAGAACACCGATGTGCAATTGAAGTCTTTGAAGCAAGTCTTGCTGTATTCTAATTGTTCTGCTTGTGTCCTCTATATTTACCGGTACTGTTAAACATTAACATTTTGTACGATTGGTAAAGAGAAAGGTTTCGAGGGAATTGGGGACTTGGAAACGACTTATATCTCGTGGCCGAAGCGATCAATTGGGTGGCAAAAATGAATCAGAGAAGATAAAAAAGGAGGCTGGGGAGGAAAAACAAGAAAAAGAGCAAAAAACAGAAATCAAACAAATTGATTCCATAATGTATGATTGCACGAGAGAGTCCAAGTTGTCTCTATGATGTGTGTCTCGAAGGAGAAGAAGAGGAAAAAGAAGCAGGAAAGAAGAAACAAGATGAGAGAATAGGGAACATATATTGAAGATAGAAAAGATGAAAGGTAAATGCACGAACCTTGATTTTCTTGGAGCTCGACCGTGTAGAAAGTCAATCGATGCGAAGCACTGCAAACCTGAGAACACGGGGACAACGATCGCTTTTGGATATCTTGACGGTGAACGATAGGTAAGAAGAGTCTGATGAGGCTAATGGCCACTGATTGAATGAAGCTTTGTGTATATGCACGATAGGAAGTGAGAATGAAAGGTAGGTAGATTAGGAAGTGTAGGGAAAAGCACGGGAGATTGAGAGAATGTGTTTGAAAAAGAAGTGAGAGAAATGAAAAGTGAAATAGGGAGAGGGAGAGGAAGGGGTTTTATAGTCAGAGCAAAGGCGGAGTGAGAGGAGGGTAAAAAAAGGGGATGAAAACAAGCAAAGTACTCATGACAAAAGCTGCGGCTCAAGTAAAAATCAGAGTTTCTATAAACTGTACCGTCTCCCACTATCAAGAAGAAAGCGCCGTTTCTTCCCCAACGGCTTTATAGGCTGGCAGGACTTGTCATCGTTTTATGCCGTATCTCGCCGTACTTTCCTTTTTTGTTGACCGCCACCCACAACAAGTCAGCGCTCTCTGCTCACAGAAACCTGAACAGCCCATCTTCTAATCGGCCCTGTCTCTACCCGTCCTCCTAGTCATGTATTTTCTCTCTTGAGTCAGCTCGGAAGCTCGTGCTTCCTGCCAATCAGATCTGTCCCTCGCTAGGAAAACAACCCGCCACGCGTTCGAAAAAGTATTTTGATTGTTCCTTCCTTTTCTGCATCCCTTTTCTGCACGCGCTCCTTCTCTCTCAGTACGTTCTTCTGTTCAAGAGCAACGTAGCTTCCGAATACGGCGAATTCTACGAAACCAGGGGTTTCTGCTGGTAATATCGATTCCCCCCCTCTAATCAACCAGCTCCCACACCTCTTTTCCCGACCATCTACTCTGCCCCTACAACTTTGGATCGGTCCAAACCCATCGTATTTTCATCGCTTGAATTTTACACTGTACTGCTGCTTGCATTGGCTTAAGATGTGTAAACAACGAAAAGTGAGGCTTCAGTCTCGGCCTAATTTACGGACAGATGCTGAAGTAGTATCCACCCCCTGAAAATACTAGTTTTTGCAGTAGAAACCGCCGTTTTCCATCAAACGAGTCCCCCCCATTCTCCGTCTCTGCTAGTTTGCCTGCTCAGATCGCGTGTCACCACATATAGCCCTGTCGAAAAAAAGAATTGTCGCGACATAATCTTCAAAGTCTGGAAAACACAATGAAGAGCTGCATATAGTGGATCAGAACGATTCTAGGTGGTACAAACTGTTGCTGTCGATATTAACACTTGGAAACCTAGAACTGGATTGATATTGTGGCCATCAGCTCGTTCGTTCTCAGCGACAAAAAAAAAGAGACTAGATTGAAAGATGCATTAGGAGCCATGTTCGCGAGAGGAAGGAGACGAGAAAGGTATATAGGAATGGAAAATTGGATACCTGTCAGACTAGAAACCATCCGGATTCACGTTAATATTCCGAGACTCCAGCTTGATTGCGACGACATCGTCACGAATCTCGTCCACATCCGATTCAAATTTCTCATGTGCAAGCTGCTCATCATGTTCTGCAATGTTCTCTGCCTCTTCGGCTTCAGCCTCTTGCTTGATGGCTTCGGCTGCCTTTTGAGCCTGTTGACGCTTCACACGGGGAGTAGTAGGATTCGCTTCTTTGGCTTTGCCACGAGGGGTTTTCACATTCACCTCAGCATCCTGCTCTTCCTCATCGGTGTTGTTGTTGGGGCCATTTCGTTTGCGTTTGGCCGAACCTGGCGTAGCAGGAGTAGACTTCGTGCGAGACTTTTGCGGAGTGGTGAACGGACTGCCATTCCCATCGAGCTCACCAGCTGGCCCCGAAGCCGAGAGATCAGTGCAGAGGGCACGCTTCTTGAGGCGTTCGTACCTCTTGGCACTATAACGAGACGAAAAAAAACAGATGCTTGTCAGTGGCAGATCACTTCTTTGTTATCGAGGGCTACAAAGGGGACAACAATATTGGTGACATACGCAGCAGCTTTGCTTGCAATTCTCAGCTCTGTGGCAACAGCTTCAAAGTCAACCTGAAAAAAGTAGAGGGTGAGCGAAGAAAATATTGTTCAGGAACCGTTAAATTGATTGCTTACCTTGCCGCCTGACTGGCTGTGCTTGATGCAGGCAAGAAGAAAATTGACCTGCTCCTGAGCAGTTTGGCCAGACATTCTTTGTACTTTCTTTTGTTTGTTTTTTGTGGGAAAGATACGGCAGTTTTGTGTAGAAAATAGAACCTTTTTTGTGTATATTGAATGTAGATTTTCAGTGAAGTCAATAGTTGCAGTAATGAAAGTGAATGAAAAAGGCGACTTTGTTTTCCCTGTTTTTGGGGGAAGAGGATACGGTGAGAGAATAGGGTGACACGTAATTAAATCAAAACAGTCTAAGGAGAGGGACGCCGAAGCAGTGCCGGCGAACTTGGATGAAGACAAGCCCCTGACGGTGGCAACAGGAATATAGTGAATTACGGCAGCTGAAAATGCCCTAGGACAGCGAGCTTGGACTTTTTTGGTGGCTGTGGTGCTGTGGTGCTGTGATTGCAATTAAGAATTATCTTTCTTTGTAGAAGCAGTTTTCAATGGGATGAATCATCTCTTGGCGGTGCTAGGCACAGTCGAATGCTTCCGTAATAATTAATTCGTTAAGGCCCAGAACAACTGTGCCTCTTTACAGCCAAATATTTGATTTTATTAGGGCACATCCCTCTGTGGACGAGACCCTGATGAAAGCACCTCGATGTATGCATTTGATATATTGATTCATACACTCTTTCCATTTGATTATTGCCACATATTTGTCCGGGTTATTGTCTGCACAAAGGAACATCTGATGCAGTCGTCGAAAAAGAAAAAGAAAAGGTATCCTACGTACACAAATATGCCATTCTCACCACACAGCATTGATTTGGCAGGTCTCCCAGCATCACAGGCTGCCCAAAGTTTATCGTGGACAGCTGCACGTCTTCCACTTTAGCCCACAAATGTAACAAAAGCTGGCACTACAACGGCAGGCTTTGGAGATACAGAGTCAGCCAGTCTTGATACAAACATTGTCACGAACCTTTCCACACTTCTACTACTCACTGATTTCGTTGCAACCCTGGTAACGCTCGATAATACGTCGACACGATGGGCAACGCTGCCAATGCTGTTCCTGGGCAAGACTGAGAACCAGCTCGTCCGCACGGTCAGTCGGACAGGCAGCACTTCCGTGTGCAGGCTTCTTGCATTTCGTGCATGTATGATTGTGGCAGACGGGACAAATGGCTACGCCAATATACTCGTCATCCCCGACTGCTGATGAGATAAATGTCTGGCATTGCGGATCGTGGCAATATGTGCGGTTAGGAGTTTCGGACTCCAACTTCGTCTCCAAATACCGGCCAGTTTCTGCTGGCCCGATTGCAATTCGAATCACACGGTCGAGAGGAACAGCTTCGCCACAACATTGCGGTGGAAATTGGGACACATCTGCGGTGGCCAGCTCGAACAGCCGCCGGAGACATCCAAGGCAGTACAGATGGCCACAGGGGACCGTGACAGCATCCCGTTCGACAGCATCGGTACATGAGACGCAGGTGAGATCGGTTGCTAACGAGTCAATTTCAGCCTGAAGCGGCGTTGCTGTCATTCGTAGGCTTCTGACTAGCTGTGGCAGATTTTCCGCTTCGAACCGCAAGAGCTCACCATACGACAGGCTTTGGAGAATTTCAGACAGCCCGGGAACTAGATCGGGCTGGCCAGACGGTCGGGATATAGCAGCAGTGTCTACACGCAGCTCCCGAAGCCGTGTCTCCAGATCTACAGCAACGCTCAAGTCCGAGGGTCGATCCTCCGGACGGTTGTGCTGATAAATATCTAGCTCGTCTAGCTGAAGCTGGATGGCAACTCTAGTCGACATGTTGTCGGAAGAGTCCAGGGCCATAGCTAGTCTGACTGCAGATAGTGAGCTTCGATGAGGAAAATAAGATACCGTGCAGAGGCCTAGAAGTGGACGAGAGTGGTTGAGAGGTCTCGTCGTGACTGGACAAAAAAGATGCAGCTCTTCTCTGCCTGGAATGGCTCTCGTTTATATAGCCGTGCTGGTAACTGCATGGTCGCGAAGTAGAAAGCGTCTAGGTAGTGAATATAAAAACTTGACGTCATTATTGCAGGTGCTCACAGCCTAGAAAATAATTACGGGACAACAAGCGACAGGAAAAAAAACTCAAGTCGGGAAACCATGAGAAGCTCCTATGTCTGGCTGATACTGCAGCCAAGTGACCCATGACTGTAGTTTGTAAACAACGTTCTCATTATGGTTGACGCACTATGACTATCATATTATATGAGCTGTCACAGCTTCCGTTCCCCTGATCATGCTCTCTTGTCAATGACTGAACCTCATTTCATATCTTCCACTCCAAACAACAAGCTGCATATCGAGATTTTGGGCATTCTTTGAGCCACTGGCCGAGCTGAAACAAATGGCTTAAGCCTCGCTAAAATCCGGCAAATTTTCATCTGCGACAATCCTGAAGACGGACGGGTTAGCTATGGCTCAAACATTTCGCAATTCTTGTTGACATACACTTTCTTAACAATGAGGTCATCACCATGATCACTCTCTTGGCCAAAGCGGGGCTTCTTGGATGGGGTGTCCGCAACGGACTCATCGTCCAATTCTACTTTTCTTTTGGGATCAGCTTTGATGCTCGCTTTGCCAGTTGATTTCTTGGGTGTCCGTGGCGCCTTTTGCTTCGGCGTTTTCGGGGATGCCGCGGAGGCACCACCATCGGTTGCACTGCGTCTCAGCTTTTGCAAATGCTGGCTGTTGATAAATTAGTGGATGGTCGACAGAATGGTAAAGGGCGAACACGGAAGAGAGACGCGTGAGGAAGATAGCACGAGATGGAACGCAAAGAAACAAAGAGAGAATGAGTACATGACAGCCTTTGGTGTATAGGTATAACCCATCGCCGTAGTGCGCTCGACGATCTTGCGGATCTGCTCGCCACTGGGCGAAAGCACGTCGACTATGGCTATGAGAAGGTCGCGATGAGCATCTCCGTCCCATGCTTGTCGATTGGTTGCCATTGTGTGAAAGAGGGGAGGTGTTTGAAGTCAAGTTGGGGTCAAGGTATCACTGGTAATTTGGGTGTAATAACGAACAAGCGAAACCAGAAAGGGCTCGTTCGATGTGAGGGGACTAGACGGGGGAGATGATTTTCGGGGCTTTTATGTTGATCTTGGAAGAGAAAGAGGGGCGGTTGTGTTGGAAAGAACAAAAGCCGGGCTTTGAGCACAAACAGACAGGGGATCGTGTAAACAAAGCAGAGGCTGGAAATACTTTAGTCCATGGAAAGTGAATTGATAGCCACGCAGATTCATATCTTGGACAACCTCTTTCAGGGTGTCAGCCGTAGGCTTGCATGCAATGGTCATAGAGGCAAGAAGGTCCTTGTACAGGCCGGGGGCGTCCCAGTCCTGGCGATGCAATCTGGTGGCCATGATCGAAGTGGATGGCGTGAAAGGGAGTGTGGTTGAGTTGGGAGGTGATGGGCGGTGCTGGGAGAAAAAACAACAGAAAACGGGTTATGGTTGCTGTGGTTGCTGTGGCAGCTGAATGATGAGACGGACCGAAGTGAAGCTGGGAACAGACTTGAGGCAACAAGCGGAAAAAAAAAAAAAAAAAAAAAAAACAGGTGTAGGAACAAGCGTGAGGGAATATCGTGGCATGTAAGTACCGTATGGCATCCCAAGTGATAGTGTGTCCCTTGCTCTCGAGATATGAGGCAATTTGCAGCTTTTGTTTTGCATCTGGGGGTGCATAATTGAAAAAGGCCTGCAAGAGGTCATCTTTCATGGTGCCTTCCCACTTGGACATGACTGGGAATGTAGTTTGTTTGGATATTCGGACGAGGTGCTAATGCAGTTGAAAGAGGGCTGAACGTAAGACGATGTGAGAAATCCCACAAGGATCGAGGGTGACCCGCCGATTGGTAGCTGGAAACAAGATGTAATTGGGGCCATAAAAGTTTGGGAGAAGAAAGAGTGAAGATGATATGGCGAAGTGGGGGAGGAATTTTTTTAAGAAATGCAATGTAGTGAAGTCAAAATCATAGACGGGGCAAATGAACATTCGGAGAAAACAGTTCAGAACAAAAATGACTCAGAGTGAAAGCAAAACGACACAAAACAGCGCGGCAAAAATCAGTACCGTATTCCGTTCCACACGGTATCGTAGCCGCGAATCTTCATGTCCTGGACGATCTCGGCTTTCTGCTCTGGGGAAAACTGCGATGGTCCAGTGACGGAGAGGACGACCATGAAGAGGTCAAGCATCGCCTTGTCGTCCCACTTGACAGGATTTTCGGCGGGCGGGTAGCAAGACAAGTGTATGCGAAAAATAGAAAGGGGGTTGAGGATGAGAAAAGGCTCAGATGCTGATGGCGGGGATGGATGTATGTTGTCAAGTGCAGAGAGTTGTAAAAGAATAGAGAGCAGAGGGGCAGAGGATAAACTCAGACAGAACAAGAGCACGCAGCAAACCCAAACGTACCGGATCGCCTCCCAGGTGAAATCCTTGCCGCTGGCCTTCATGGACGCCACGAGCACGTCGCTATGCCTGGCCAGCGAGTCTCCGCCGTCGAGTAGCGCTTTGGTCAGGGCGATGCAGAGCGCCGTGTGTGCCTCTGCATCCCACTGGATGGGGTCAGCGACAACAGCGTACGGCGCAAAGCGCGATGCCAGCCTTCTCACCTTGCTTGTCTTTTCGGCAGCAGCAGAAGCCATGTTTGGCGATTCGGGGATGCGAGAGGTGCGATGTCGACAATGATACGACAAGATGCCACGAGGATACAAAGACACGGACACGAAGAGAAGTACAGGAAAATGGGATGAAAGGAGGAAATGGTAAGCGAAGAGAATGCGGCAGAGACAGTTGTGAAGTTGCCAGACAGCGAGCGGCCAGACAGAACGGCCCGATTCGGGGGGCCAGCCAGCTCAGGTAGCAACGGTATATTTTCATCATTATCGTAGTTCATTAGGATCACGTCTGCCAAAAAAAAGCCACCATCCAGCAAGGCACTGCTTGCCATTTGCCTTTTGCCTTTGCCTTTTGCGCTGATATCATGCCTCCCCATAGCTGAAGCTGCAGCTCGTTTGTCAGCAAATGCAAGGGAATAACGAGTCACGTGATATCCCAGAAGACACGCACTCTGTGGGATAGTGGTCCACCGAAGCGGTGCCATTGTGCTCAGCCAGCGCCGTCAGCACGGCCTCGTCTTCGAGCGTCGAGCCGGCCACGCTCGTGACGGCCTGCAGCTTGCGACGCTTCACGCTGGGTCCGTCGTTGTCCTCGTCGCCGTCGTCATCGCCGTCTCCGTCCTCGTCGTTGTCCTCGTCCACGTCCAGCTTGACATCATCCACGCCAAGGACATCGTCGTCGCCCGTGGCATCCTCGAGCGCGCCCAGCGAGGACGTGTCGTCGTCGAGCTGTGGCTGCACGTGGTGGTGCTGCAGGAGCTGCTGGCCGATCGGCTGCATTGGCTGCAAGGACTGCAGCGACTGTAGCGACTGAAGTGACTGGAGCGCCTGCAGCGCCTGCAACGGGTCTGGTGCCCCGGACAGCCCGGGTGATGGCAAGGCGTGCTGTCCTCCGGGCTGCGTCATGGCACCGGCCATGGCCACCAAGGATGGATGCTGCTGCTGGTGCGCCGGCGACAGTCCGGCAGACAACACGTTGAGGGGTGGCATCGATGCGCCCGCGGTCTCCGTCAACAGGTGCGAGGAGGCGTCTGATACGGGTCTTCCAGCGACCGCAGTCATCGGGCTACCACCAACAGGATGCACGTCTGTCCCATCGACCGCGATGGGCCCGGCCACATTGGCCGCGTCGTCCTCATCTACCGTCCCACCACTTACGTTGACTGCTGCTCCGGCCGGTTGCTTCCTCGGCCGGCCACGACCAGGACCCGGCCTGCGCGTGATCGGATTCTGGTTCGGATCGGACTTGTGGCTACTGCCCGGAGAGCCATTTAGGTCGGCCTTATTCTGGGCTCGTCGTAGGCCCTGGAAATGTTGACTGCAAATGGGGAAGAAAGAGGGAGGACGGGAAGAGAGAGAGAGATACAGTTAGCTGTGCAGGTCCCAAATAGTGGATGTTCTCCCCCCGGCGGCCTCGTGTTTGGTGTGGTGATTTTTTAGTTTCTCTTTTTTTCGCCTTTTCACCCCCTCTCTTCTGCTAACATAGGCCGGTACTTTGTCGCGACGGCTCACAACGCAACGCGGACGGCGGCAACGACAAGCAGCTGCCGGCAAAGAGGCCTCGCACGCTGGGGCGCGTGCCGTGCTCGTCGTGGCGACGCAAAATGGGGCGGCAGCAGGGGTGGAGAGGCATCGGACAAGACGTACCGGCAGCCTTCATTTGTGAATCCATAACCGAGCGTGCGCATGTAGTTGCCAATGGTGGTCCATTCGGCGCCGCTGATGACGCCAATGTTTTTCACTGACAGAATCGTAAAGAAGAGGTCCTTGTCCGCCCGGTCATTCCAGTTTTTGTTCATCTTGGCTGCTTGGCGGCGTGGCGACGGTGATGGAGCCTGCGATCCCGTCCAGCAAACCTGCGATTTTCTGCTCCCACGCTTTCTTCGCACGCTGGCGAAGCCGAAGCTGTTTGTCTCGCCTACCTCAGCTCTGTGTCCTGATTGGTCTGGTCGAAGAATGGGGACCCACTCTAGCACGTGATAAATGCCTTCCTCTCGCTGTGGGGCCCCGGCCCAGACAGAGCTGCTATTCGCTTTGCCCAGTGGGGCTGCTGCCTAGCAGTTTAATGGGCATCCTACTAAGTCATGTGCTCAGGCGTCAGTATCGCGGCTAGGTAATTAAATACGGAAGACGTGGCGTGTCGCGCCCAGTTTTTTCCCCCCTCGTCTTTCTTTTTCTGTCTACAATACGGAGTCCTACCGGCTCCATCTCTTCTCTTGTCCCTCGGTTCCGTATAGACTCTCCTGTGCTGCCACCGTCGTGTCGTTGCTCTGCTGTGCTTGTGCAGATGACCCTGCTGCCTCCCTGCTGCCTCGTCAGGCGACCGGTCGGCCGTTCTCTCTGTCATCGTCGTCCTTGTTGCTTTGCCTTCGCTGTCCGCATTTTCGGTGCAGAACTAAAACAGCAGGCTACTTGGGCCAAGATCTTCCGCTCGGACCTATCTCACAGCCCTTTTTCCTCCCTCCTCCCCTCTTCCCTGCTCATTCCCATTTTCATCCACTTTATGTACAAATTCTTCTGATACCCTCATGACTCACAGATCCTGCTCGGTGTTTCAGCCCGCCCTCCCGTTGCCTCTCGTCATCCTCAACCAAGCACACCCCTGCTTCGATTCCCTGCACTAACAGAAACGTCTTAACGCGGATTCTCTCCATGTGGCCACATTGCCCAGGCAACCACCGCACTCTCTCCTTTTGCCTTTTCACGTCAACTATTTAATACTCCGTTCTCGTCTTCACTTCTTGCTTCATAGCTCACCCAGACTAGATCTGCAAGGGACAAACATGTCCTTCTTTATCGTGAGCTACTGCGTAATACAGCGCCTTCAACCGTAATTTCACTTGTTGGTCACCAACTGTTAGAGTGCCCCCCCCCAAATTAGTTCTCTCACCCCCCCTTCGTCCCGGCCTATTCTCGCCTCTTCTATCATGTCTATCATGTGTCCGTGTTCGTGTTCCTAATGCAGGGGCAATACTTGGAATCACTTATATACGTAACCCCCGCACGCTGCCTTTTTCTCCCATCCACACTTCCGTGCGCCTTGTCGTTCGCCCTGCTTCTGGTACCATTTTCGGTCTCGTTTTATGTCCCTTTTTCTTACTGGCTGCATTCTATCCAACTCGGCACGATTAAACACCCCTAGGCAATTGATTGCATATTTTCTGCACACGTTATCAGCCTTCTCACCGATTTCTACTTTTTTTTACTACTTAAGAGCCTTCATCTCCCTTCCACCATCTTCTTTATAATTTCTACTCGGCCACCACTTCTTCCATTTCCAGGCAGACACCGGTGCGCCCGACAGTCGCCTTTCGTCCTATGCTTTTAGGATAAAGGCCACAATAATGGGAAGCGTCAGCGCTGGTGGTGGCAATGCCGGTTGCAATAGTAGCAACGGTAGCAGTGGTACTGACAAAGCCATAGCCAGGCTACTTTATGCTATGCTGAGGCAGAAGAGTCTGAAGGATGTAAGTGCACCTTACTTTGCCTGCTTTTCTTTCGCTAGCACCCATCATCAGCAGATGCTAATCTTGTCTCTTCAACACAGATTGACTGGGACCAAGTTGCCCGGGATCCCGCCTTGCTGGAGGAAATTTCCAATGGCCATGCCGCCCGGATGCGATTTTCCAGATTCCGAACCACTGTCGAAAACCAGAGAAAGCCTTGCCGGAGTCGGCTTTCAGGTGGCTCCACGTCGTCGAATATCTCTGCAGGCTCTACTTCGTCCATTACAAGTTTCAAAGTCACGAAGCCCAAGCGGGACGTAAAGGATAGGGGCCGTGACACTTCCAGTCAGAGAAGACTGCCAAAATGGATTCATGATGCCGACGTCAAGATGAAAGCAGACAAGGTCGCCGACCAGGGCGACGATGAGCAGGATGACCAGCCTGCAGAGGGAAAGTACAACATGGACACTGCACGCTCGTTGTTGCCTCTGTCGCCTCCAAAAGAGAACAGGTCTGGTATCTCCCGGATCGTGAGAAGGAAGACGTCTGCGCCGTCCATCGCCAGGATGCAAAGCCAACAGGCGCTGCACTCATCGCCCTCTCAGACGCCGATTCCGTTCTTCATGTCAGGGCACTCTGGCTATGGCAGTCATGCCCTTGGGCGCAATCTGTCCTCATCATCTGCCCCCGAAATGCCGTCGCAGCTTCGGATGCGGCACCTCACCCCGTGCAGTGATGTTGACCAGGCCACGGCCATGGTGGCGGCTGATGTCTTTGACTTCAACGCCGCTACAGCCGCCGCAGCATCCATTGCTGCCGCCCAGTACAGCAGCAATGGCGGCCACGAGACCGCCTGGATGGCCGGCCCCAGCCACCAGGGCCATCCGCAGCAGCTGCCATCTCCGTTCTCACCCTCCTTGGAAGACTTTGGCATGGCTGCTCAAATGGACCCGTCTGGGATCGCGGTCAGTCATTTCTACCAGGCCAGCCTCCAGGAGCAGCAGCCCCATCAGAGCAGCATCTGTTTGCCAGGCTACGCACTGGAGCACCACAGCATGGCGCCGCACGCCTACTCCAGACACAGCAGCGAGTGGAATACGCTGTCCGGCCATGGCAACAACGGTGAGAGCCACGGGCACAGCCAGCTTCACAGCATGTGAGCTCGAGATCAGCTCGGCCTTACTCTGGCCTTTATTTACACCGACCAGTCACTATGTTCGATATGATGTCATGCCTTAGAATTTGTATAAGCAACGTGTATTTTCTGTTATTTGACCGGGCCAAAATTGGGAATCGTGGGTCGACTGCTATGATTGCTGAATGGAAGCGTTATTGTAATCGTGTTTCTATCTATCTCCGCTACATTACGTTGCCATGACAAAACAGCTTGTTTGCTCTACAAGAAGCGCCTCTCTTTTTAGTCGAATCTGTGCTGTGTGTGAACGGCCATTGGGAGTGAAACCGAGCTCGGCTCTGAAGTCAAGATCAGGCGACCCGCCTTCCTCGCAGTGAATTGTCTGTCACTGCCTTCGCTTAGCTCTCACTTTCCCCGTCACATCTTTCTTCCCGTCAACCACGCGAACGGCTGTTTCTCGTCCTATCTGGGTTATTCACCTTTGCTCGTTTTATTCCCTTTTTCTTCTATCGTGACCTCTGTGCTATTTCAACGCCAATTTCACAAGAAATCTCCCGGCACAAAACTTCCAACTAAACTGTCTTCCACTTTGTTCTGGTCACCCAATACTAGCTCTACAATCTCCCTATTCCCAAGATACCATTGCATATCAAAAGGCGGCATATTTCTCTTTCTTTGCTACAACATCTACTTCACTTATATAAGCATAATCCCAAACGAATTCACGTTCACAATGGCTGAAGAACCCAACGTGGAAAGCAATGCCCGGGAACCATCTCCCGAATATGCATTCCCAGAGCCCAACCCACAGGAGGCCATGTTCTTTTTCAACATTATCAAGAACGTCTCCAACCTGCCCGATATCAATTGGGACAACGTTGCTACTGACTCTGGATTCAAAAATGCGGCTGTTGCCAAGGTTAGTTTCTCGTTCGTGCCTACGCCTTTCCTGAAGAACAACGTCTCATATTCTCGTCTTTTTATAGAAGCGGTTCTACCAGATCAAACAGAAGCTGGGACTTGACAACAACAATTTATCTGGGTGTTCTACTAGCAAGCCTGGACGCAAAGCGAAAGCCACGGGAAGCGCGTCAACATCGGAGGCTGTCCAAGAGGCCGCCAGCAGTGATCCCACCAGAAAGCCTGTGGCCTCGCCCAAAGTGACCAAGCGTCGAAAGTCTGCCAAGACAGAGAAACAAGGAACCGCACATGCTCTGAAGGACCAGCCTGGCTATTCTCCTACGAAGACTGGCGTTAAGGCCGAAGACGCGAACTTTTAGAAAATAAAGCAAGGATACTATGTGCTGATGACTTGCGACTGCTGATCCCCTCCAACATTTGATGGAATTGTTCTTTGCTTTCATATATGTACTCGAGAGTATCGTTATCAAGTCGAGCAGGAATGGCCTGTCTGCTATGTAAGATACTTACGCGACGGCAGCTAGCATAGCCTGAATGGGAGCTGGCGAGACAGCATATTTCTCAGCTAAAAAGCAAAAACATAAACCCGACCCCCCTGGGACTCGAACCCAGAATCTTTGCCAGCTGTGTTCAAGAACCGGAAAGCAACGCCTTACCATTAGGCCAAGGGGCCGATGTTCGATAAAGATTAGTCACCTCTACTACTGGCTTTAGCTGGATGTTTCTGGCAGAGGCATACGTAGAAATTATGTTCTATCACTGCTGTTCATATGACTGTCTTCAGAACGTTGAAACATTGCATTAAGAAAACCACTGCATCAAAATCTGACAAACAATATCTACAATGGTTTCCGCCCGTTCGACTTCCCTGACTTCTTGTCTTTGGCCTTGGATGTGCCGTCATCTCCCTTTTTCTTTGCTGCCGCATCACGGAGGCTCTGTCCCTGGCCAGCAAAGTGCGGTTGCTTCGAGGCCTCTGCTGCCTCCTCCTCTTTCTGCTCCTTTGTCTTCACTGGTCGGACGTTGTAGCCAAAAAAGAGCTTGTTTGGAGGTAGCCGGAGAGGCATGGGCCCGTTGGATCGACGTGCCGTGCCCACAGCAGCTTCTAGGGCATTTTTTGGCGTACCGGCTCCTGTTGAGGACGACTTTCCTGATGTGGTAGACACGGCTTTACCCTTCTTCGTTCCTATTCTGTGGCCGTCGCCCGAAAAGTTGGACGCCAGAGCCTCTGCCCCGGATGCGATAGATTCATAGTTGATTGCTTGCGCCATGGTTCCCTGGCTGTGTGGGACACCGCCTGGAGGTGCCAGTCCGTTCCTCGGTGTTCCCGTTCCGCTGCCCTTGACACGTTCTGGCTCGACGTAACCGACTGGCGCCTCAAACTCGACCGACACGTCCGTCTCCAGCATGCTGACGCCCATCTTTTCCGACTCGGGCTTGACTTCCAGAACCGACACACCGTAGACGTCTCCGTTGTATTCGAAGTTGAAGATATCGCCCTTGGTGAGCGAGGCGAAGTTGCGGAATGCCCGTTCAAGGACGGCCTTGGGATCGCTAATCTCGAGGAAGGCCGGCGATTGTGGCTGTAGCTTCACCATGCGTGCCAGCTCCAAGGATGTCGTCTTGATCTGGATCATGTCGCCGACATCCAGCCGTAATGTTTCCATCATCTAGGGCCAACAACGTCAGCAGCGTCCTCATTGCGCCTCTCCCTGCTTCGCTCTTGGTCCTTACCCATTGTGGCAGATATGCCCGGCCTTCTTCGGCAACAAACTCGAGCACACCACAGTGCGAGTGCTTCCCCTTTTCTGCATTCACCAGCTCCATCAGGAGCGGCCACTGCACGTGTAGCCGGGATACCTTATCTAACGCCGACGGTGGAAGAAGAATCTTGGAGCCGTAGTTGAGCTCTGGCCGCTCACTCCCAGGCGCCATAACCATGGGGTAGCAGCGGTAGAACTCGTCGAAACGCATCGCCATGGCGCCGCGCGCTCCCCGGTGGGGATCTCGAGGATCGAATCCGTAACCGGGAACAAACTGCCGCAAACTGTGTCAGCTGCTTGCATACGCCTTATGCGAAGAGCTCCATACCATGTCTGCTGATGAACCAGTGACAGCAAATAGATATGTGGTTCGTAGCAAGACGTGGTCGAAGAGAATCTGAGCAACGATGACGGAGGTGTCAAACAGGAGGTCTCGAAGAAATGAGCTTCGTTGCTTTGGCCGGGTGAATTATCAACTTGTTGCAACGCCTTCTCGAGGCAGCTAGGATAATGACGATTTGAGCCCCACTGTATTGGGGGCGGGCCCGGTTATAATAGGTGAGGGGCAGATCTTCCCTGCTGAACTTGTCGGGCGGTGAGTGACATAATGGGCCACTGTAGCTTAAAGCTGCCTCTAGCGTTGCATCACTGCATTTCGCATTTCGCATTCCGTCTGGTCCTTCTTGTACACAGGGCGAGATGACATCGCGGTACTCTGCAGCCCGACCGAAGCGCGCCGGCGAGGTCTTTGCGCGACAGCACCATGGCGAGCAAGACGTCGACAGCGGGACGGGCGACGGGATGTCCAAAAAGGTCAAGTTTGACGTGCGCAACCCCTCAGCGCTTGCACCCGACGCTCGAGAGGAGGACGACATACTGGAGGCCGACGTGATTGGGGTCGGGGCAGCTGCGACGAAGCGCGGTGCGGTCAACATTGACGGCTACGACTCCGACTCGGAAAACGAGACGTTCAATGCGCGGGCAGAACAGCGGGTCAAAAAGGGAGGCAAGGCTGGCAAGGATGGCGCTGATGTCGATCTGATCGGCCAGCTCGACAGCTACAACGACAGCCTCAAGGGCGGTGCGGAAGGGGGAAAAACGGGTGCGGATGCCGACGAGGACGACGACATGTTTGCGGAAAAGGAGGACGACAACGACGACGGCGCAGCCAAAGACGGAGGCGCAGGCAAGACGTGGAAGGCGGTGCACTTTCTGGACGACAGCCACATTGAGGGGCAGGAAGACACGAGCAAGAGCGGCGGCCACGTGCGGCTAGACGATGAGTCCAGCAGCGACGACGAGGACATTGCGCAGGAGATCCTGGAAGAGGGCGTCGACGAGGAGGTCGGTCCCGGCGGCCTGAAGAAGCATGCGCCCAAGATCGAGGCCTTCAACATGAAGCAGGAGCAGGAAGACGGCGCGTTTGACGAGGCGGGCAACTACATCCGCAAGGCCGCCGATCCGGACGCCGTGCACGACAACTGGCTCGAGGGCGTCAGCAAGCGGCAGATGAAGCAGGCCGCCTCCGCCCATGAGCGCCGCGAGGCCGATGTCCGCCAGCAGCGCCGCGCCGACGACAGCATCCTGACGGCCGACCTAATTGCCGCTCTGCTCACGCACCTGCACCGGACCGAGACCGCGCTGGAGGCGCTCGCCCGTCTGGGCCGCGGCCTGCACAAGACCCGGGCCAAGACGATACCCAGGTGGAAGCAGAAGCGGCAGGCCGCCACCACTGCCACCATGGACGTCGACAAGAACAAGACGCCCGAGGATCCCGGGCAGACCACGGCCAAGGCGGCCATTGACGCCATCACCGAGGCGGCCGACCGGCTCCTCAACCGTGATTTTCCCGACATCTACGACATGGAGAGAGAACGGCTCGTGCGGGAGTACCGCGCCGAGAGTGGCGAGATTTGGGTCGAACCGCCTGCAGAGGAGGCAGGCGACAGCACCCACGTCGAGGTGGCCGGCGGCGACGACAGCAACAGCAGCAGCAGCAGCTCGTGGGAATACCGCTGGACAGACGGCCGGGACGGCGGGACGATACAAGGACCGTACGATGGACCGACAATGAAGGCCTGGCAGGATGCCGGCTACTTTGTGGGCGACATTGAGTTCCGGCCGGCCGGCAGAGCTGACGGTTGGCGTCGTGTGGTTTCTTTTGTATAAAACCGATTACGTAATACAAAATGGATTGCATCCAACAGTAGTTTCCTTTTGGATATCCTCTTGATTATTGAGCAGCAAGACTTGCACTCCTTATACGCCAACCCGCCTCCCGAAAGCAATTGAACAAACAAGCAGCGAAGCGATTCTCTTTTTCGTCCAGGCGCGGCCTCCTTCTTCCGCTCAGCTGATATCCATTCTGTCTCCCTGGCCGTTCGCCACGACAAAGTCGATGCTGCCGTCGTTGCCAATCAGTCTCTTCTCCGACTCGTTGACAAACTTGACACTCCGCGCCGGGTCGTAGAACAGCCGGAAGCTGCGCTGCACATCCTCAACGGACACCTGCTTCGCGCGCCGCTTCGCGCTGACCAGCTGCGACGTCGCAATCAGATTGCTCGCGTAACGGAGGCCGGTCTCCTGGCCAATCTTAGTCAGCAGGGCCAGCGCATCGGGCGTCAGCTCCACCTCCTCTTCCTGTGCGCGGATCGAGAGGATCTTGTTGATCTCGTCTGCGCCGTATGCGTGCGTGGTGATGATGGAGATGCGGTCCAGAAAGTCCAGCGGCAGCCCGTGCGGGCTCTTGTAGTCGGTGCCCCGGATGCGTGACTGGCCGCGATTGCTGGCCATGATCACAATGGGCGCCAGGTCGACCTCCAGGGCGCGGTTGATGTACGAGAAGCACTCAATGTCCAGCATGTGCACCTCGTCGATGAACAGGACGCCGGGGACGATCTCGGCCTTGCCCTCCTCCTTCCACTCGGCCACCTTGGTATTGATCTGGTCGCGGATCTCGCTGCGGATCTCTCCTGTGTCGCCCGAGAAGAGGGCCAGGAAGCCCTGGGTGCGCGAGTTGATCACGTCGATCTCGTGCAGCGTCACCGTGTGCACGACCTCCTTGCGCTTCTGCAGCTCGCCTTCGGGGCACTGCAGGAACTTGGTGTCGACGCCCATGGCGTCGTAGTCGCGCGATCGTGCGTAGGAGCGGCCCAGTTTGGTAATCTTCCCCGACGACTTGTCGATGGAGATAATGTCACCGGCCATGACGCGCTCCTTGGTCATGGCATCGATCATCTTGCTCCCCATGTCATAGATGGCCTCCATGTCGGTTGTCTTGATCGTCAGCTTGCCCTGCTTGGCACCACCTGTCACGCTGCGGTCGATCTGGATCTCCACCACCTCGCCCTCCATGATCTCGCTCTCCTCCTTGATGCGGATGCCGATCGACTTCCGGAACGCCTGGGTGAGCGCCTCCGTCTTGGACATTTCGAGAGAGAAGATTTCGGACGCGGCCAAGGATGTGAACGGCACGTCGGCCCCCAGAGACTGAGCCATGCCCGTGGCGATGGCAGTCTTTCCAGTGCTGAACCAGCGCGTCAGCAGCAGCACAGCACAGAGAAACAGTCCGGAGCCAGAGAACGGCTGCTGCTTACCTGGGAGGACCGGCGATGAGGACGGCGCGGCCAGCAATCTTGCCCTGCTTGATCATCTCCAAAATAACGGCAGCCGCTTTCCGGGCCTTCTCTTGGCCGACAAGTCCCTGCGATGACGGCCGCGGCTCCAATGTGTCGGCATCGACGCCGAGCCCGCGAATATGCGAATGGGCGGCTATGAGGTTGAGGCCCCGGAGCTCCTTGCTCTCCGAGGTGGTCACCACTGTCTGACCAAGGGATAGCAGGTTAGCTCTCTCGTAGCTGCGAGAAGGACAGCTCAATGGTGGCGAATACGTACAGCAGCCATATCTGAAGTCGGTAGGCTGTTTCCCTTGTGTCGCTGACTGCTCGCGTTGCGGTGATGACAGTTGGCTGCAGGGGTTGCGACGACGAGTTTTTTGGGTCTCCAAAAAGACGGAAACAGAAGCGCGCCTTCGTCTTGACTACGGAGCATATTGCAGAATCGCGAGTGCCATTTAAAAAGTACCCGGTACTTGGGCGGTCGGCCCACTCTTGCTGCAAACTGCTGTCAGCGGTACATAGGCTTTGGGCTGATCTGCCCCACTGGCTGGGCGCTAAGACTAAGCATGGACGCTCCTTCCCTCCATAGTGGCCTTCTTCGTGCTGGACGTTGTCTCACTTTCTGGTGTTTGCTAGCATTCCCGCTTTTGGCATTGCCAGCGCCCCGAAAGCCTCTTAAGCCAACGAACGGCTTGTCTCCTGTTGGCCGAGGGCTCAAAGGCCTGTCCGCCTATGCGCCGGATTCAGTCTGGCTCACGGCGCTACTCTTCAACGGCAAACGACGATCATCTTCGAATGGTTGTGTGAAGGGGTGCAGTTCCAATGCCAGCCCGCCATGGCCTACTCAGAGCACTACAATTCAAGGCGTCGCCCGTCCGACGACTTTGGCCAGCGCAGGGAACCCGTGCCCCCGTCATGGAGACAGCGAGACGACAGTCGCGACCGTGCTCGAGGTATCAGCCGAGTCTACGATAGGGATCGTGATTGGGAGAGAGACCGAGACCGAGACCGACCACCAGACCATTCACGAGAACGCGACTGGGCCAACAGAGACTGGGCCCATGGGAGCGATAGAGGGCTCGAACGAGAGCGCGGCCGGCCTGTCCTGGACCGCGACGAACACAAACCACCACTGGACGACCCAACCAAAGACAAGCCTTCGGGCTCGTCCCCTTTCCCACCGAAAAATCCGCGTAGGTCACCGTCTTTGTCTGCCATTGTGCATCGCAATTTTGTTTGAAGCAGAGGCTAAGAATTGTGAACAGCACCAAAGGCAGCGAGACCAGAACCCGACAGACGGCAAACGATGATCCCGGATACACAGCCTGCGGATGCGGCACTAGCAAAACCAGCGCAAACGGCCTCGAGCTCACAGGCAGGCCCTAAAGCACGCCCTGCGTCACACGCCGGAATCACCCTGATTTCCCTCCTGCAGAAATGCCGACAGTTGGGAGAACTCGAGCACGACAAAAGCACTCTCGAAGCGCAGAGCAAGAGACAGAAGGCCGAGGCTAAGATGTCGTTGCAGCGAGATTCCGAATATCCCGTGGTCCCGGAGATCCTGAGGCAGGCGCACGAGGCCGATCATGCGCGGCTGCTCGAGGTGGCAGGCAAGGCCCAAAAGACCAGAGACATCATGGCCCAGCTTTGCGACAAGCTCCTGGCCGAGATCCACCAACGGCCGGACCACAAAGGCATCAACCTAATGGAAGCCGTTGGCAAGAAGCAGGAACACCTCAAGCACGAGCTTGAGGCGCTGCAGGACCTGGCCAGAACGACAACGTCAGAACAGAAGAAAGACACGGCACAGCTAAAGGAAGATAACGCGATTCTGAAAGAGACCAACGTACAGCTTCAGGGAGAGATTTCCAGTCTCAAGCAGGAGGTCGCGTCGAGCCGGGAAGACATGGCGAAGCTAACCGCCCTGGTCACCACATTGATAAGCAAGGTCGACGGCATAGACACGGCCACGACGAATGTTGGCGCGGAGGTCCGGCAGCTCGATGCCCGGGCCACGCAACAAAGCAGCCAGGCGGACGCCATGGCGGAAAAGATGCAAGGCTACGATAATATACTTTCTGCGATCGACCCGACCAGCCTAGAACAGACCACTGCCTTCATTACTGCCGAAAAGGCGGACATGGCGAAGGATGTTCGTGA
Source organism: Grosmannia huntii (assembly GCA_019925595.1). Lineage (NCBI taxonomy): Eukaryota > Fungi > Ascomycota > Sordariomycetes > Ophiostomatales > Ophiostomataceae > Grosmannia > Grosmannia huntii. The sequence continues at coordinate 234,396 of JADHKJ010000024.1, forward strand.
GCAGAAGACTACCGTGTCAGACCTACGTAGCCGGGTGGAATTGCTCGAGGCAAGCATCGAGGCTAGCAACGTTCAGACTGTGAACATTGCTGCTCCTGTGCCTGTGCCTGTGCCTGCCCCTGTGCCTGCTCCTGCCCCTGTGCCTGCGCCTGCAGTTTTCCCCGGGGACGACTTCACCAGTGTTCGGTTTGAAATTGGCAAGCTGGGTGAAAGGCTCGCAAAACTTGAACCGCTTACCCGGATCGTCAACGCGCTCAGCGATTCGCATCAGCAAGCCGTAATGGACCAACGAAGCAACACACAGAAATTACTCAAGGCGAACGGAAGCTTATCCGACGTCTTTGGCCACCTGCTCAAACAGGAGACGGCAACCCGCCGGAAGGATCTGGAGCGGCTTCTGTCTCTGGAACGCAAGGTTTACCGGCTCGACTCCGAGGAAGGAGAGAAGCCACGTGCAAAAGCGACGCCGGGAATTACAAAACCACCGAGCCCACAAGACGCTGGAACGTCCGGCGATGGCGCTGGAAAAGGGACGACAAACGACACGTCGGTGTCGACGTCCGCCCCTAGACCAGTCGCCAAAGCCAGCGAAGTTTTGGCCGACTTACGCGCGCTGCAGGACAGGCTGACAGCCCTGGAAGATAGCGTGAAGAAGACGGGATTCGATGTGGGCGAAAAGTATACCCAATTGCGGATGATGATATCGACATTGGATAATCAATTCAGTAACCTGACGACTAAGGATCTGTTTGTTGCTATAATGGGCCAGGTGGAGAGACTATATCCGAACACGCGGCAGTTGCAACAAGACATTACGGCCGTTGCCGATAAACTTCGCAAACTAGAACAAGACAGCGCGAAAGTCGAGGCTATAATGCCGCAGAAGAGGATGCCGATCAGCACGACCAACGGCAATGCTCGTGGTCAGCCGGCAGATGCATTGTCGAAACGACGGAGGCTAGATAGTGCAACGGCTGCAGAAAACGAGTAGGATACAGCCGAGAGACTCGGCACATTTTGTCAGCAAGGCGAGCAGGGATAGAGGCATATAGCGAGCCCAGGCGAGCCCGAGTATTTTGTATCTTAGTAATCGCGGAGGTGTATAGTGCGACTCCGGTTTCGCGGCGAGTCTGAGATGGGCCGAGATGCATGTGTTTCGTCCAATCAGCAGTTGGCATGTGCATGAGGACACGCCAGAGGCTTAGTCAGAGTTCTCCATCTAGATACTCCGTACGGAGTTGCATACCGTAAGTACGATACGAGCCATGTGGGGACACAACGGAAAGAGCCACCCAAACCCACCGGGCAAGAGCCGAGTCTCCGTGAAGGCGATGCGTAAAAGGACGTCTGCAGAAGAGAGGATACAGAGACAGAATGAACGGCCAACGCCGACCAGAAATGCAAGCAAACGAGAAGCGGAAGTGCAATGTCATGGAGAAAGGGGACGCGACAGCGAGCCCGCTGCCCTCTGTTTACTGGGTGGCTCCTTCTTTTTGTTTTCGTTCGTCGCTGCTTATTCGCAGGCTGAAGACGACGTCTGATTGGCCGTGGCTGCTCGTCTATGCGTCGCGCCAACTCAGTCCACGGCAAGACCGCCCAAGCGCCGTCGCCCCTTCCCTCGCTAGACTGGAACCCCCCGAATAAGCCCACTCCAAGGCAATTACGACCAGTGCTGCAGTGCTGCCGCTACTCCCAATACCCATTCATCCCATCAGAGTCCGCATATCGCCCGCGCCGTCGCATTCCTCTGATCCCACGCCATCATTCCATCTTCCCATCACACAGCCAGCTGTCCCGGGCACGTCTCTCTCTCGCACGCTCTTCGCGCACGCGCCCGGCCTCCCTGTCGCACGCTCCACGCCGCCCCAAGCGATCCCAACGTTGCCTGGCGATACGGATGGCCGTCTCCTCTCGCCGGTGACCCAAGGCAGAGCTGCCGCGCTTTTCTTTTTGCCCAAGGCGAAAACGTCCACCCAGCTCGACATCGGCCTCAGCCACCACCACGCCCACCACGCTGTCTGTCCTGCCCCTCTGCCGCGTCGACGACATCCCGGCTCACCGACACTCGACTTGGCACGCGTATCCGTGAGGCTACTTTGCTTCTGTGACGCTACGAGTGCACACAAACGCTTGGGCCCCAAGACGTCACCCCCAATCGGCGAAGCTTGATTTGGCCATCGCACCGTGGCTGACGCGGGTTGGCGAGCAGACACTGCATCCGCCCTGGCTGTGGAGAGAGCTTCGCGCTCTGCTCCCAGGCCGTTGTCGCCCACCGTCACGGACTCTATCCAGCAACGCCCGGCTCCCGTTCATGCTCCCGTGCCCCTGATCCGACCGACGGGCCCTCGCCAGAACACACGTGGATAGGCCCGGAGGAGGGGGTACGCACGCGAGGGAAGAACCGCCACAGGGAGACGCAGAAATATGGATGTTGCCGCGAAGCAGATCGCCCAGCTTGTCCAGTGCGTCCTGCCCGAAAGGCCACACCATCTCGCCATCTCCCCAGACATTCGCTACCGGGTGCCTTCCGACCATCTCTGGCCCAAAGACTCTCCGCTGCAGTTTACGACATATGTGTCTGAGGCCGACCGCGGCGTCCTCCTGACACGTCCTTTCTACGACATACAGCTGCAACCGGACGAAGACACGAGCCGAAACGGCAAGAACACCGGCAACGGGCACGTCAACAACAACAAGAGCAAGCCGTTGTCCGGCCTCAACCCTCCGGCCTCGGCGACCTCCCCTTTGGCAGACGTCAACAACAAGTGTGAGTCGAAGAAGAAGGTGTCTCTGAAAGACTACCAGAACAAACTGCAGAAAAAGCTGCCGGGCTCGCCGCCAGACTCGGCGCCGGATTCAGGCCCCAAGGCTGCAAAGCCAGATACGGGCCATAGCAAAAGTACAAGCGCAATGGCCTCGCTACCGACCGGCCACCGCCTTCCCCCCAAACCGGACGTGAATGGCGATAGGTCCGTCTTCTTTCTCACAAGTCTGGGCCGTGCCGCGTTTGCTAACATGCCCAGAAAATTCAACCACTCGCCAACCAAATCGCCCAAACCACCCCCGAGCTCGAGCGTGTCTGACAGCCGAAAACGACCTGCAGAGGCACATGAAACGGGCCGCCCGCACAAGCGTTCGCGATCTGACACATCCATGAGCTCCGACTCACCGCCAGCGCCGTCCCGGTTCAACCAACGACCGCACAATCCCCCCAGTCCTCCGGACCTCAACAACCGGAAGAACGACTGGAAGCGAACAATGGCAAACGGACAGTCTCAGCCTCGGCCGCGGGATAGCTCCAATAACCACGCAGCCCTGCCAGCCTCGCGAGCAAACGGACACCATCCTCAACGCACAGATGGTGAGCGGGAACGCACACCCGAGAACGACGCCATCAACGCTTCGAGCTTCATACCTCCGTTGCCTCCTATACTCTCTCCCCTCCACTTGATCCCCGAACGCGACCACGAATCTTCGGTGAAACGACCACGGCCCACTGCAGCTCCCTTGCATAAATCAGCTTCAAAGACGAAGCCTGGCAAACCGGACGCGCTTCCGCCTCTGCTCTCGCCCACTTTGCCTCCTATAGTAGAGCAAGAGCTGCTGCGTCTTAGCAAGCCCACGATTAAAATGACGGCTGCACCCCGAAGCAACCAAGAGCTCCCGGCATCGAGCAACAGTGGCAAGAAGCCCGCTCGTTCCTCAACGGATAGGGAAAAGGATGAGGAGCACAAAGAGATTCATGCACACAGGGAGCCGCAGAGAGAACCGCAACGCGAACTACTACGAGAACCACAAAGGGAGTCCCATCGGGAGTCACAGCGGGAACCCCCACGTGAACCTCCACGTGAACCTCCTCGGGAAGCGCAAAAAGAGCCGCCAGCACAGAAGCGGACCTGCATCGTAGTTCTGAAATACAAAAAGAAGAACGTGAAAAGAGTCCTGCGCCTTCTCGCTCTCCAGCCAACACCCATGAAAGCACCACCCAAGCGAACCGAACGATCGCTCAGCGTGGAGGACACCCCACCGCCGGCGCCCATGACGAAGAAACGACCGGTCCAGTTAGACAATCTCGCCGCTGACCCGTTGCCATCCGCATCGTTTAAGCACCCCAGGACAGTTGCAGAAAAGAGCATATCGGCAGCGAGAGCACCAGTTGCCCCTGCCACCCCCCTGAAAGCCACCCCTATGGTCCGCGTCACGTCGAACAACTCTCAAGTTCTCACACCCAGCGAGTCAGCCAGCTACACTCCGCGGTCCACCGAACGGCCGCTCACAAGTCAAGGCGACCCGGCCTCTGCAGCTGCGGTGTCAAAGTACCGGCGCCGCTACGATGCCTACCTGACGTTGGGGACGAAACTCAAGCACGACCGAGACGCCATCGTTAAGAACCGATTGTCCAACGGGGTGGCAGCACCGGCACCAAACCTGCTGCCGGCTGAAAAGAAGCTTGTCGCTGCTCTCAGCCTGGAAATGGTCATGTCGTACATGATAGCGTTCAAGGCCTTTAACCAAGCCCGACACCTGGAGCGAAGGGGGAGCGACATTACCGTTTGGGAGCGGCTGATGCCGCATCTGGCAGAGTTGCGAAGCCACGCACGGCAATTCCGACCCATCGAAGCCTTGGCACTGCAGCTTCGCGCCATCTTCTTTGAGCAGATGCTCATGGCAATCGTCAGCCACGAGGCCCAGTCGGTTGCCGGAAAGCTCCTAAAGGCTACCAAGCTCCGCATCGATGCCTGGACAGATGCACAGAATGGTGTGGACCTGGTCAGTGACGAGTCGATGAAGGTCGTTGTGGGGCCATGGCTCGGGGTTGAGGACACCGTGCGGACCATGTTGGCCGTTCTGCGTCTGTGGTGCGACAAGGAAAAGGTGGCCTGGGGGCAAGAGTTACAGCTTCCGGACAGCCCGTGAAGGCGGGACCAGGAGGACGGTGAGCGAAGAGGCCAATCAGGTGCCTCGATTATACAATCTTAATGACGAAATAACGAGACGACGACAAGAGCCCATTTCATGATCAGCGACCATTTGTGATATTACCCCGACTTCGGGACTCGGTCCGGATTCTAGAGACGGCGTTTACCTGCGACGTTGGCACGGCGCCGTGGCTCAATAGGTTCTTGCCTGTTCCTTGCCTATCCACCCCGGTTTTTGTTTTCTTTGCTTGATCGAGCGGGCCAGAATGGATGGAGGATTATTCATATCTAAAGGTCTGGTAAGGTGTCTGGGATTTGTTGCGAGCTTTCCTCAGGGCTGATCTGTGGTGAGAAAGAGGCTGGGCAAGCTCTTGTGCGGGATGGCTGCATCCGTTACGTTCTTTCAGGACTGTTACTTTTCGATTTGTATCTTTTATGTCTGCTTACTGAGATGGTGGTGGGCTTTCGTTTCTCGCGGGAGTTGTTTTGATCGCCTTTGCTTACCACCCACTATTATTCTGTGATATCCCTACGGTCACACTTCGTGTAGCCGATTTTTATTTGTCATAGCTGAGGCAGTTTATAGGTGATGAAATGGAGAAGCTTGTTATCCCATGGCGACTGAGACTGGCAGGTGCGCCACTTCTGAGCGAGGCTGTGTGGGTCAGGTGACGAGGAAGACCCTTGTTTCATTTCGGGTACCTTTCCTTTCCACGTGAAATGGAGACAATTTGGTTGGCAAAGTCTGCTATAGTCTCGGCGAGCGGTTGTCTTTATGGATACATAGTACTTACGTGTGCTAGCTTCGAAACTACTAAAGACCTCTTTGTCTTTGAAGCACATCTTCGGAGCTAAAACAGGAGGCGTTTCATCTCGAAGCAGTCAATATGATCGCGCACATGAGCATGCGTCTATGAAGCCAAACATCCCAAATGACTATATGGGAGCGCATTCTGACCAAACGCATAGTTCTATGCGCATAGGATCCGGTGCTTGACACAGCTCGAAGCGATATCGTCCCGGCCATCCCGACTTGGATGTGGTTGCTTACACAACAACAATACATCACCATGCACTATTATAAAATCGACTTTCGGTCTATACAACTCCACTAGACCGCTGAAACGCATCTGTATGCTTGCTTTCTCGTAAGCCTTTCTCTCCCAGCTTACAAATGGAACACACATTGCCGATCGAGAAAAGGCAGCCTTCCAGCTAGTCTGCTGCGTATAGTTGCGGCAATTACGTATATCCCAAAGTAATATTTGCAGTCTCTGGCTCAACGGGTAATAAAAGCCACAAGCTGTATCCCCAAGACACCTACCAGCCAACAGAACGCCTTCCTCTTGTGTTTCCAGCTCGGGTATAAATGACAACCGCAATGCATGAAAACAAGACGTACCAGCCATATGCTCAACTCGTGCCCCCACCCCTTTAGTGTACACGAACACCAATGCAATTAAAACAACCGAACCATCATAATTAAAGTGGATTATGCTAATCGAGCACAATCGTTGCAACACCATTTGGGCTCCTTCACAGACATTATAGCCTCCCCGGCGATGCAACTGGAATGATAAAGCCTCTGAGAACAATCCTGCAGATGTGGATACGAGTCAGTCAGAATTGCCTCTCTGAAGCGTGTGGTCGATGGCGATGGACTAGTTTTACCTTATTGGAGCAGATGAGCATGAACGGACCAAACACTGGCAGTCCACATACGGAACAGCCACTTTTGCTCCTATGCGGCCCTGTTTTTGGAACGGCACTGGCTTCAGCGGCCGCCGTGAGGCTTGGCGTTTCCATTGCGCGCTTCCTGGCGAGATTGAGGCAGTTCGTGATCTCCTGGATGTCCTCGTTCGACAGGAGACTTCTCGCTACCATCACGGCCATGTGCTTTCCAAACTCGATCGTGCGAGCTTGGTCAGCCACGAGCCATAGCCCCTTCTCCTCGATAAACTCGAGCATAGTCCTGGGGATATACGCATCGGAGGAGACGCGTCGAGAGATGACAAATTTGTCCCACTCCTGGATAAACTCCTTTTCGGCACTAGACAGGTCAGAGTAGTCTTGCACGACCTCGCGATGTTTATGCACGAGCCAGCTGTCGTCTACAGCAACCGGCCGAATCTTGTCTCCCGGCTGGAGAAGGACCTTGCTCAGAGGGTGGTAAAGAGGCTGCTTGATTTGTGGAACAACCAGGTTGGTGTCCTTGATATGGAGCGGCAGCTTGGACTTTAGTGGCGAAAGAGAGATTAGCAACGCTCTGTAAACTGCCGGCTTGATGGCTGCCGATTCTTACCCTTGTTTCGCGGGTCACAGGAGCGACCCCACTATTGTCGTGCTGAGGCCCAAAGCGTGAGGTCACCCAGGACTCATCGCCAGCAAGAAATGAGTCCAAATCGAGCGGCTTTGTTGGCCGGCCGAGCTGGTATATTTTCGGCCGGGGGGCAATGCTGCTCTCGTCCGGGCAATGCGAAACGTAGACAGTATGGCCACCGCGACTGCCGGGACTTGTTTCGTAATCGAAATGGTAGTGCAAGTGGCATTTGAGGTGAGCTCGCAACTGGTTAATGTCTGGGTTCCAGGCGAGGCAAATGCAGCAGACAAACCCGTCCACAGTCAACTGCTCTGGCGGTAAAATGTACGTGACCTTGTTGCCGGCAGAGTCCACGTTGGCAAAACGGCCGTGAAGGCTGCCGTTGAAACGCCCATTGAAATCCATCACGGAGCTCCGCAACTTTCGGGGCGATCGCGCTACTTTGCCGTGGACCTTGTTGGTCATGTTTCGAAGGTTATAGTCCGGATGCCCTCTTCGTCTTCGCAGAGAGCGGCCTGTGGCGAACTCTCCTTCGGCCATGTCGTCCTCGTCGTCCTCAACAGCGCTGTCCACGCCGTTCACAGAGGGCGTTACACTGTGCCCACTGGCACGACCCTGAGAGCCGTTGGTGGAGCCGCCCAAACGTCCGTTTGCATGGCCATTGGCATGGCCATTGGCATGGCCATTTGTGAGCTGGCTCGTACCGTTGGCATGTTTGTTGGCTAGAGTGCCGTTCTCCAAATATCGTTTTGCCAAAGCCTCGCTCGAAAGACCGTTGGCCTTGCCCAATACAGGACGTGGGATCGGCTCGTCTGGATGCATAGCCACAATAGTCGGCAGAACACCCTTTTCCAGCAAGCTGCGCGGCTGTTCTAGGAATCCCGTGCTCCAGCGGACATCCAAATCCATCACAAACTTGGTGCAGATCGGGTCATGGAGCGGGCTCTCCCTCAGCCATAGGGGAATGCGCATTCTTGGCCGTCCAAAAAAGGCGTTGGATTCGGCGTAGAGCACGCAGTCATCAGCCTGCTTAGCATGGTGGCTAGTCAGGGGATGTCGCTGATGGTGCTGACGACGATGGCTATCGCTGCCGTCTGGGACAGTGCCGATGAAAGTGAGCAGGTCCAGAGGTGGCCACGTGTCGTTTCCCGTCGATTCGATCTCGATGCGCATCTTGTACTTCTCGGCAAGCCCAAACACGCGGTTTTCCTCGCGCAATATAGCAATCTTTTCCAGTGGGATCGTCAATGGTTCCAACGAGAAGCGTGCCAGACCACGCGGCCCATCCGCAGGTCTGTATGCCTGTACCGTCCCAATCTGCGCGTCGCAGAACAGAAGCAGAGGCATGCCGCATTTCTCACTCATAATCGTGATTTTGCAGCGGACGCTAAAGGTGGCGATGTCGGCCGGTGGCAGGTTTGCCATGGTGTTGAAGCGCACCCGTGGCGTGTCCGCATGGAACATGTTGAACACCTGGACACGCAGACCGTTGGAGCGAGAGGTAGGGTACTCTGGTAGCCACATGGCGGAGCACTCCTTGAAGCTAGGAATCTGTGCGATGCCCGCAGGCAGAGCACCGCCACGGCGCCGCTTTGACGGGCGCACGCACAAGTCCTCTTCCCGGTCTCCTGGCAGGTCAGCATAGCCGAGAGAAGAGGCCCGGGGTTTGCTAGAGGGCCACGTCTGCCACGCCGTGATCCCATCTCGCCAATTGCGGTGGAGGAATGGAAGCCTCCGCTTCTGGCGACTTGGACGTGCCATGGTTGGGAAGACGAGGCATTAATTTGGATCGCGACTAGGTGGCATAAAGAGGCCGCAACGAGAAGCCTCGTTGAGTCCAGGCCCGGCTGGCGGGGATGTGTGAGATCTGGACCAGCCAGGTCGTGTGCGAATACCCAGACGCTCGGTGACCGCAGAGCTCATCTATTCTGGCCGAGAAGTCGGGTCCATCCTTGTTCTAGGACCTCAGCTAGGGTTGTTGGCCGGGACTGCCAAAGCGGCAATGAGAAGGAAAGGTGTGTATGGATGGAGGGGAAGAGACGGCAACCGGACGGGGGAACGAAGCAGTGAAAGGCAGCAGATCAAACAGCGACAAAGAATTGAGGGCCAGAGGATTGCGGCAGGTGCACGTGGGATGAGGCGGTGGTTTTAGGGTGCCGTAGGTTGTCAACAGACGTCTCATTAAGTGTGCAGATGAGATTCGCTGTTTGCCTTTTGCAATGCGATCACGCGCATTCACAGCCGCGTTGAGCTGGGAACGAGCAGCCTGTGCTGTGGTGTGGCAGCAACGCGGAGAGGGAGAGGCGATAAAGAGAGATGGCGCGGGTGTGAATGAAATAGAAAGGGCGTAGAGAAAGGGGTGATGAGGGAAACAAGATTCGCGATTCATCCACTGCAGTTGCAATAGCCACGGCCACGGTTTTGTGGTGGGACGCGTTATACCAGGAGGAAAGAAAAAAGGGAAAGAGCCGTCAACAAGACAGCAGGAACCCGTTCCACCCGGCCTGCTTAGTCCAGACCCGCAATGGCCACGGCCACAATTTCTTTGGTGATAGACCCACTTTTCGGCCAGGGACTGCTAGAGTGTTCGAGGACGACGACAATGGTCTGTTTTGGACGGATATACTAGAACGGCGAATATCGAGGCCGTAAATATGTTTCCCCGGCGTGCTTGTTAGCATCATTGTCGGGTTATAGTCCCTGTTTGCTACTGAAGGGAAATACGTGTGGTGTGTCACGTGGTTTGGGCAATAAGATCTGGTCCTGGCAAAGCCCATACAGAGGCAGGTCAAGGACTGTCAGGGCATCCAGCGCTGAAAAGGACGCCCGGAAGCAGTGATAGTCCGTTATACAGATATGCACGTTTTGTTCGCGATGTCCTGGTGCTAGGGACATGTGGCAAAGCGGAACAGGTGGGCGATCCTCCAACTGAAATCCAATGGCATGACATCTGCTCGGCAAGGCATCACGACATATGGGAAGTCCACCACTACCGGCGACCGTTCTGACAGTTGCAAGCCCTGGTCGTCTTTCAATTCTCTGTTTTCCTCTTCCCCGCCAGTCTAGATCGTAAACAATACTACAATAGAGGTATTGGCATGACAAGGGCATTTCTAGTCCTTTTTGGCACCTGTTTCTGGTCCCACACCAAAAGATCAGTCCTGTGGGACAACATCGGCTGCGAGTGTCAGTCAAGTCCGCACACATAGGTAACAGTGCAATCTTCGGTTGGGGCTGGAGAGTGAGTGATGTATTGGCAATGCCACACTGGACACCAGTGCAAATTCCAGCAACCCCTCTTACTAAATCCGTTCACTCCCTAATATCGCCAGAACGAACGCTGGCATTGGAACGGCATATTGTATTTCAATATCGTCTAGAAGACTACCAGGCGTATTCGAAATCCTCGTCCTCATCACCCGTCCACTCATTATCTGAAGGAGGACCAGAATCACCAAGAAAGTCACCCATATTATACTGGTGTTCTGTTGGCTTCTGGTTGTCGATGCGAATATCCACCACATCGCACATCCCGTGGACAACTAGACCATCCAGCGATCTGTATGCGTTGCTTGCACCGGTTCCTCCGTCTCTTGCATTGTCATCTTGGCCATCGGTGTGTTCCTCTTCATCGTCGTCCTCGTCATCCTGACTAAAATCAACGTCTTCTTCACTGTCTGGTTCGCGGTACGAGAAGAACCCTCTCCTCGGCTTTCTCAGCCCTCTGGCCGCGCTGCTGGCACGCGACGACGAGCTTGACGCGTGAATAGCAATGCGATGGCTCCGTCTCTGCGGCATCGAGTCGACATATGTCGGAGGGGGTTTTGCTTTGGGCGGTGACTTGATAGATGCGGCCTTGTTCTGATAATATTGCAACGAATCGGCCGGCTCAGGCATCGTGATGTGGCGCTTGAACACCCGATCGAGAGTAGCCTCCCACCGGTCTCGCATCTCACACCGCATCCGCCAAGGGATGTTCAGCATGGCTTTGATGGCCAGTACCCGTAGCATCGGCATCTGCGGCGCACTGTCGACCAATGACTGGAAGAACACCTCGGCAGCAGACGGCTCCCATTTGCGCAGGTGCTCTAGCTCAATCACCTCAATGCTGGGAGGCCAAGACGGAACCTGGCTCTCCAATAGGAGGCTGTCATAAAGAGGGCCTGAATCGTGATAAGAAGCATGTTGATTGTAATAGGTCAGATTCATCTGCAGGCTGACAAGGCCAGGACAAGATTCGCCCAGGACAGAAAGAAAGGCTAGACTGAGACCCTGGTTATGGTGAAGGGTTAAGTGGCGTAATTGTTGCCCATGCGTCAATAGATACTCTGAAAAGTAGGCAGCTGAGACGTCCCCACAGTTGACCAATTCCAGACATTGCAGGCCTTTCGGCAGCAGTGGAAGAAGATGCTCGTTCGCAATGGTTGACGATTCCACCGCAAGATGGACGAGATTGGGCAGAGCACACAACAGTCCGGCAACCGTCTCGGCCTGCTTCATGTCTTCTGCCATTGCCTGGGGATCTTCGGCGTCTTTCGCATGCAACGACGAGCGTTGATAGTTGACAAAACGTATTCTACGCAGGCTTGCAAAAGATGGCGACAGGTGAATGTCCTTGACGCTTTCAAGCGACAAGTCCTTGCCCATCATTCTCTGGTTCCAGCACCAGCTCCTTAACCGGATCACCGGAGCCGCGGGCTCGCCCCCGGAATCACCCGGGAGAGCACCCAAGGCCTCAAAAAGGCTCAGAGGATACTCCCACCGGAGGTTCTCCGACTGCTGCCGGTATGGGGGCAAATCTTTGTAGCTGTGCAGCTGCAGGTCAACCAGTCGAGGACAATGCGACACCAGTCTTGGTATGTCTAGGTGGCGTCCTTTGTATACCCGGCTGGCGAGAGAGCTCACTTCAATGCGAAGCACCTTCACCTTACGTCGGTAGTCAAAAATAGTGGTCGACGGCGACCGGTCCAGAAGGTCGACAAGCGAGTGCGCCATATTCATGCTCAACAGAGGTGGGCACTCGTACAATGCTTTCAACACCGGCTCAGTGAACGCACGACACGTCCGACTGGTTGCCACAAACTGACGCACCAAGTCTACGTCATCGAGGCCCTCCGAGACAAACGTGAAGATTCGACACAAAATCAGGTATGGTAGTGTGCTCCAGGGCGGCGACTGTATCGTTGTCGCATCCGGCGCCCGCCGTTCTTTTGTGGTCTTGTTCTTCTGGGCTTTGCTTCCAGCATTATTATGTATCTCTACTGGTACTTTCTTCTCCCGGCTGCTTCTTCTCGAAGAGGTTGCCGCCCCCCTACGTCTCTGGGATGCTCCGTCTGAGGAGGGCGACAGGTAGGCTCTGCCTTCACACTGCATTCCATCGGACTGCCCGGACGTTCTGCTTCGCAACTGTCGACGTTTCGGTGAGTTTCCAGACTCGTAAAGGGCGTCTGTATGTGGTCTTTTCGCGGATGGTCTATCAGGAGAGAATGCGGCATCCTCTCCATCGCCATCTTCGTCCAAATCTTCGTCATCGTCATCCACTGAAACATCGTCTCCACCCCCCTCTTCGCTTGTCTTGTATTTCCGAGATGCCTGTGCAATCGAGTGTCGTGTCACGCGGCCATGAGATGTAGTGGACGCCGAGTTGGTTGTTGCCGTAGTACTCGCACGACGAGACGGTATGCGACGGCGAAGCCGCGAAGCGATAGGATTGGAGCCGCTTGCCATCGAAATGTCTCCGTCGGTCAATCACACTTGTATGTGGCTTCGAGCAAGTGTGGCCATCCGAGTCGGGGTTGAGGAGAAGGTAAGATATTTTTGAGTGTTTGGAGACGTTTGCAGCTGTTATTGAGTGGTTGAGCACGTGAAGGCTAGGCAACAGAGGGGTGCGGGGCCATATGCAAGAGCTAGTGCATCGGATTACTGTCCCACTGTTCTGTGCCTTACATTAACTTCCCTTATAACAGTCTGGATGATGTCGTAATAATGCAAGTCACATCCAGATGGATTTGTCAGATGCAGGCATGCTTTGCATTTGTTGTTATAGTGCATCACGTGACGATGCGTACGTCAAGCTGAAAGCAAAAGCTGACATTAGTGTAGGGCTGACTCAGTGACAAATGGACTGGTTTGAAATGTCCTATTTCTCTGTTTATAATATGCCCGTTCTAATAACCCCAAACTCCTCTATAAGTACATAGACATACGCGTAGAACATGAGAGCGTCATCAAACCCAACACAGACTCTATTCAGCAGAAAAAGGAGAAAGAAAGATATATATGAAAATACCAGTAAACCCCATGAAGCCATACATCCGGCAAGCCAGGCAAGACCATGCTGCGGTTCATATCGCCGGAACTTGCTGTTTGTCGCTCGTACGCCAAGTGTCTTCCTGGCGTGTCCCTGGAGGCATCCAGGTAGCACTGTTACTTCCGTGTGCCCGGCCGCGACCGCCGTCGTCCGACTTTTTCGGATCGTCGCTTGTAGCCAAGCCATATCCGACAGTGTACTGGTGGGCCGTTGCGGATGCGGCGGACAAGATCGATGGGCTCTCAAACACGTGTGCCGTATTCTGGTTGAACGGCAAAGAGGTGTTGAGCGGCAGCAGATTCTGGGCATTCACCTCGGTCATGGTCCGGGCGCGGCGGTCTGCCTTGTTTTGGTTGGTACGGTCGTAAAAGTACAATCCCATAAAAGTGAGGGCAATGCCAACAGCCTGAATTTTGGTCGTCGGGCTCCGGAACCAAAAGATGGCAATGGCAATGACAAAGACGCGCTTGATTAGACTCGCCACCGAGTAAGTGACTGGCGAGACGAGAGAGAGCAGAATAAACGCCAGCAAGTTTTGGGCAAAGTGAAATGTCCCGTTGAAAATGAACTCGACCAGCAGCCGTCCGTGGTCGAAGCTGTTGGGGCCCTCGCTCAGGTCGACCGAGCCGTCGTGGAGAAAGTCGCGCAATATGTGAAAGCCGTCGGACCAGAACCAGATGGGCACAGTGGCCACAAAGGCCAGTCCGGAAGAGTAGCAAAGCAAGTTCAGTTTGTCCAGCTTGCGGCCCTTTATGCCCTGGCCTTCGACTTCGGCGCGCGAGGCCTCGTTGAAGAGGCGTTTGGAGAAGATGTTTTGGGTAACAAAGATCATGGTGGCCAATAGGGCGTACAAGAGGCCGAAAAACTGACCGCCATTGTAAGAATGGCTGCCGGAGCAGGCAAGCATGACGCCGAGGGTCAAAGGAATGAGGGACAGGTAGGTGGCGGTTGGGTAGCGAATATCGAAAAATAACCGGTAAGCGAAGACGGTGAAGAGCGGAGACAGACCCTTGATGGTGTGGACAAGAGACACGGGAATCTTGGAGGTCGCAGTTGAGCTGAGGAGGTGACCGCCAATCTGGAAAGCAGCCAGGGGCAGAGTAGTCCGAAGGACTTCGGCGGTGGGGGCGCGAATGCCATATTTCAAGGCTGGGAGGATGCGCCGTAAGGAGGGAAAGAGGGTGGCCAGCCAGGCCAGCAGGATGCAGTAGAAGGAGACGAAAGCGAACTGGACGAGCGTCAGGGTGGCAGGCTTGTCAAAGGCGTTGAGGATGGACTTGGACGACGTGTTGGTCAAGGCGGACGAGGAGTACCACAGAACGCAGAGAAGCTAAAGCGACAAGGGAGGCGGGTCAGCCAGACGACAGAGCGCAAGGAGCGGGCAGGTTGGACATACCACAAGTTTGGGTGATATCGGGGCCTTCAGAGCATCGGCAATCTCATGGACGTTCTGGGTGGTACTACCAGACCGCGTCCTGATGGTGCGAAGAGCTTCGCCGAGGCTCTTCTGCCGGCTGTGGCCATATGCACGGCTGGGCTGTCCGAGAGGGTCCTTCCGGGGCTGCCATTGGCCCGCCAGCTGCGATGGAGGTCCTCCAAGCTGGCCGTTTGGCCTCTGGGGACTGGGGATGCGGGCGTTGAGGTCGTGGAGGTCGAGGTCGGGAAATTTCTCCAAGCCATTGCTGGCCGAGGTCGAGCTCATCTTCTCGGTCGTGGACGGCCGGCAGTCGGGTTCGTGCTGTGTCTGCGGGTCTCGAAGGCCAGTGCCAGTTGTGGTTGCATGAGGCATTCCGCGCAATGGCAGTCAGGGGTGGAATGGGTACAGACGACGGGGGGACGGGGCGCGAATGAAGCAGCTCGGGATGATGGACTCCTTCTAGACAGTCATTGTGGCGCAGTGTCGGGGGAGATAGGAGCTGGCTGGTCGGCGGCAAAACATATGATCGGCTTGGAATGTGACAAGAGTTGGACGGAGAATCATTACACAACACTCAGACGTCGGAGGGGATTACGTCTGCAGGCTCTGCTGCGCCACAGGTGGTGCGCCACAATGGGCCATGCGCCATCAGTGATAGCTTTATCCAAAATTTCGCGTAGGCGCGCTCTGCTTTGCATCCACCTTTGAGCGAGTTGATGAGCAAGCTCAATGTGTGTGATCTACGGCGTTCCTGGATCTTGACGCTCCCCATCTGAAAAGAAGAGGATTCTGCTTTGTTGTCCGGATCACGATGGCGACGCCCAAACCGACGAAGAACCAGCTGCGGCGAGCGAAGAAGAAGGAGGAAAAGAAGTCCCAGAAAGCAGAGGTTAGTTGTGCGCGGTGTGGACGATGAAATGCATGTGCGGGTGCTTACGTGCAGCAGACTGTGGAAGCAAGCAGCAGCGAGAAGGCCAGTGTAGAGACGGCAGCACCGGTGCAGACATTCACGAGCATCGACTACGACGACCCAGCCTTGTCGCAGTTCAAGGACATCTTCAACAAGTTTGGGCCGGACCTGGAGGGCGATGACGTGGCCAGAGAAGCCAACGCGGGCAACCAGGGAGAGGTGTTTCTGGCGGAGGATGGCGTGCCCGAGGAGGAGCAAGAAGACGGGCCGGCGAAAATGTCGAAGAAGAAGCGGAAGAAGCTCAACACGCTGTCGATTGCGCAGCTGAAGGCATCTGTGAACAACCCAGAGGTGGTGGAGTGGCACGACGTCTCGTCGTCGGACCCACGACTGCTGGTGGTGATCAAGGCGCAGAAGAACATTGTGCCGGTGCCGGGACACTGGTCACTGAAGCGGGAATACCTGTCGAGCAAGCGCGGGATCGAGAAGCCGGCGTTCCGGCTGCCGGCGTTTATATCGGAGACAGGCATCACGGAGATGCGCGACGCGGTGCTGGAGAAGCAGGCAGAGCAAACGCTGAAGCAGAAGCAGCGCGAGCGAGTGCAACCCAAGATGGGCAAGCTGGACATTGACTACCAGAAGCTGTACGACGCCTTCTTCCGCTTCCAGACGAAGCCGTCGCTGACACGCTTTGGCGACGTGTACTACGAGGGCAAGGAGTGGGAGGCCGAGTTCCGTCACTTCAAGCCGGCCGAGATCAGTGAGAGCCTGCAGGAGGCGTTGAACATGCCGCCCGGTTTCCCACCGCCGTGGTTGTTGCAGCAACAGCGCGTGGGACCGCCCCCGTCGTATCCGAACCTCAAGATCCCGGGCCTGAACGCGCCGCTGCCGCCGGGCGCATCCTGGGGCTTCCAGGCGGGACAGTGGGGCAAACCGCCGGTGGACGAGTACAACCGGCCGCTGTACGGCGGCGACATCTTTGGGGTGCCGGGTGCGAGCGAGGCGGCCGGCAACGGGGACACGGCGCAGCGAACACAGGGCGAGCCGATCGAGCGGGCGATCTGGGGCGAGCTGCAGCCGCCGGAGGAGGACGAGGAAGAGGAGGAGGAGGAGGAGGATGACGACGAAGACGAGGACGAGGAGGGACACGACCCGGCAGATGGACTGCAAACGCCGTCGGGACTGGAGACGCCGAGCGGCTTTGTCAGCTCGGTGCCGACAGACTATCCAGCAGGGCCGCCGGGGGTGGCATCGAGCATGGCGGGCGAGCTGGATCTGCGGAAGCAACGGCGGGGCTACGAGACGGAGGACTCGGTGGCTGGGCCACGGTCAGCCTACACGGTCATTCCGGAGCGACAGGCACAGGCACAGGGCTTCTTTGGCAGCGACCGCACATACGACCTCCAGGGCGGCCGGACAGCGGCGGCAGCAGCAGCGGCCGCGGGGGCGCCCGTGTTGGGCCAAGACGACGACGCCGGCCGCAAGCGCAAGAAGCCCGGCGACGTGGACGTGGCGCTGGACCCGGACGCGCTGTTGAGCCACGACGGCATCAGCAAGGACGAGCTGCAGCGACGGTTTGAGGAAGGACGGCAGGACGAGGGCGTGGGGGCACAGTGGAAGAAACAGCAGTACGACGACGACCTGAGCGAGATGATTGCGCAGGAGAGCCGGAAGCGGCAGAAACGGGAAGAGGAACGACGGGGTGGCGTGGCCGAGAAGAAGAAGGAGGCCAAGTACCGATTTTAGGGGGTGGTTGTGTGTGGGTGGTTGTGCGTGTGCGTTTGCATTTGCACTGTGTCTGCAAATGCATTCACTTGTATCTGCATCTGCTTATGTCTGCATCTGCAGCACATCTGTTATGCTTTGGGATATCCTTGTACGATATGTTCTAGGAGTTGCTGTGGGAGAGCCAATCGAATGTATTCAAGCAAAGAAATTCGTTAGTCGTAGAACCCATACACCTAGTCCACCAGCCAGTCCTCCATCTCGATGCCCATGCTGCGGCCAAGACGGCGCACGACCTCCCAGCCGACATTGACGCGCCACTTGCCGGCACGGTCCATGGGGTCATTGCCGGCGCCGCCAACACGCAGCAGCAGTCGCAGGCTGGCCAGCGTGGCAATGGCCATGCCGACGTCGCCGTCGACAATGGCGGCGCCCGAGTTGCGCCCGGTGGCCGCCAGCGGTGGTGCCTGCGTCCACTCGCTGCGCACGGCCGCAAAGATGGCCAACATGCGCTCCAGGCCAAAGGCGTGGGCGCCCAGCAGCTTGCGGGCAATCTTGCGGTGCTTGCTGCGGGGACCCTGGCGGTTGCCGGCGAAACCACCACCATGTCGGCGCTTGCGGCCGTGGTTAAAGGTCGAGAAGAGCATCAGGTCATGCTTGGCGCTGTTGTGTGAGGCCAGATAGGCACAGAGGAGGAAGAGCTTGGCCGTGGTGGGAAGGAGGGAGGAGAGATCACGGGTGGTTGTGGTTGTGGTTGTGGTTGTGGAGGTGGAGGTGGAGGTGGAGGTGGTTGTGGAGGTGGAAGTAGTCGGTGCCGGTGTTAATGTAGATGCACCTGCTGATGTACATGCACCTGTTGCTTCTCCCACCAACCCTGGATCGACAATCGACTCGTCCTGGAAATGGATGCGCGCGGCAATCAGCAGCTTGGAGAACTCGCGGACGCCGTGCGTGCCGGCCACTACGGGCGCGCTGAACCGTGGCCACAGGGCGGCGCAGGCCTCAGAAAAGGCTGGCAGCGTGCGGCCGGTCGTGCGGGTGAGGGCGTCGTGCACGGCGCCGCAGAAGCGGACCCAAAGGTCGGCGGTGTCCGAGGGGGACGCGTTGGCCAGCGCCGGCGGCGGCGTGCGGCCGAGCAGCGCGACAAACTCGGCCTTGTTGTAGTTGCGGAAGTGCACGTGGGGGACGAAGCTGGTGCGCAGCAGCGACGGAGCCGGAAAGGTGACGATGAAGACGGTGGTCAATCGTGGGATCTGATTAGTCAGCATTGTAGTCAGCGTGGTGGGAATATGGAATGCAAACAAAAAAACAGACCATCTCCGATAGTCGTGCCAGGCCGGCCAGCAGTGTTGCCGGTGCCTCTCGCTGGCGGTCGATGGCGTCGAGGACGAGCACGAAGCGCCAGCCGGCCGGATAGTCGGGGTACCGGAGCATCTTGGACAGCTCGACGGCCAGCTGGGCGAGCGTCTCGCAGCGGCGGGCCACGGGGGCCTGCCAGCCAAGCACGTCGGCCGTCCGCGACAGCGTGCGCTCAAACAGGTGGCGGCTGGTCACGCACTCGGCCGCGGGGACGACGGCATAGTCGATGCGCCGCGTTCGCACATCGTCCTTGTCCGCGTCTCGACGGCCAGCTGCCAGCTGCTGCAGCAGGGCCGCCGTCACAACACTCTTGCCCGTCGCCTCGGTGCCGTGCACGACAATGTTTCCGCATGGCGCGGCGGCTGGCTAGACGACTGTCAGCGTGCATGGTCGAGCTGTTAACGAGCTGTTCACGAGCTGTTCCACTCACGTCGAGAAGCGTGGCCAACGTCCGGATCTGCTGCTCGCGACAGGGATACGTCTGCAGCAGGTCCGCGTAGGACGACCCGTCAGGCGGCTGGAAAATTTCGCTGCAAGCCATCTTGCTGTGCTGGTGCTCGTCGCTGATGCTTGAGAGTGTTCCCTGTGTCTTGTAGAGTGGAACGCGACGCGTCTATTTCGGTATCACGTGATCAGGCGTATTCGCATTGCTTTGCACAATGTCAGGCGCTTCATCGTTCAGTCTTGTTCCCTCACATCCACAACCCAAAGAGGAATCAATTCTTGTACACAGCTCACAACGGATACTTATTTCGACCTAAGCCTCCCCGGAACTACATCTCCCTCTCTATAGACACACGCTAAATGGCGACTTGACTCCGTTTTTGGTGTCCCTCCCATTACCTGCCTATTTCTCCTCCAGCTCGGCCAGGATCTTCTCGCCCTTGACACGTGCAGAGGCCATGTCGCCCACCATGTAGAAGGCTCCCTCCGGCAGGTCGTCGCCCTCGCCCGCCAGAATCGACTTGAACGACGCAATCGTGTCCTTCAGGTCGACCAGCTTGCCCTCAATGCCCGTGAACACCTGCGCCACCGTGAACGGCTGGCTCAGGAAACGCTGGATCTTGCGCGCGCGCTCCACTGTCAGCTTGTCCGCCTCCGACAGCTCGTCCATGCCCAGAATCGCAATGATGTCCTGCAGCGACTTGTACTCCTGCAGAATCTGCTGCACCCGCGTCGCCGTGTTGTAGTGGTCGTCACCCACGATACGCGGGTCCAGCATACGCGACTTGGAGTCCAGCGGGTCCACAGCGGGGTAGATGCCCAGCTCCGAGATACCACGCGACAGCACCGTCGTTGCGTCCAGATGGGCAAACGTCGTGGCCGGAGCCGGATCCGTCAGATCGTCAGCCGGCACGTACACCGCCTGCACCGACGTGATCGAGCCCTTGGTCGTCGTCGTAATGCGCTCCTGCATCAGACCCATGTCGACGGCCAGCGTGGGCTGGTAACCGACAGCAGAGGGAATACGGCCCAGAAGGGCAGACACCTCGGAACCGGCCTGCGTGAAGCGGAAAATGTTGTCGATAAAGAGAAGCACTGTTTGTTAGATACGGGTAAAAAAAGAAATGCAAAAAGACAACTCACCATCCTGGCCCTCCTCGTCACGGAAGTACTCGGCCACAGTCAGACCAGTCAGCGCCACACGGGCACGAGCTCCGGGGGGCTCGTTCATCTGACCAAACACAAGGGCCACTTTGGAGTCGCCATCCAGCTGAATGACCGACGTCTCCTGCATTTCGTGGTACAGATCGTTACCCTCACGCGTCCGCTCGCCCACACCCGTGAACACGGAGTAACCACCGTGCGCCTTGGCGATGTTGTTGATAAGCTCCTGGATGAACACCGTCTTGCCGACACCGGCACCGCCAAAGAGACCAATCTTGCCACCACGGGCGTACGGCGCCAGCAGGTCGACAACCTTGATGCCCGTAACGAGAATCTCGGCAGTCGTCGACTGCTCGGTGAAAGCAGGGGCTTCGGCGTGGATCGACCGGCGCAGCTCCGTCTTGATCGGACCGCGCTCGTCAATCGGGTCACCCGTGACGTTCATGATACGACCAAGCGTAGCAGGACCGACCGGGATCATAATGGGCGAGCCGGTATCCGTCGCCTTGGCGCCACGGACAAGACCCTCGGTACCTGCACAAGAAGCCCGTATGAGCGAGACGGCGTTGGAAATCGGGACCGTGCAGACTGAAACTTACCGTCCATGGAGATGCAGCGCACAGTGTGCTCGCCCAGATGTTGCTGCGAACTGCTGTTAGTTTTCCTGCCGTCTGCCACAAGCAGGTGGGAGACCACGTACGGCGACCTCGAGGACGAGCTTCTGGCCATTGTTCTGCGTCTCCAGAGCGTTCAGAATGGGCGGCAGCTTCTCCGTGTCGAACTTGACTGCAGAGCGACGGCGACCATGTCAGCAACCATATTCACCCACAGCCACGCTGACCGGACCATGCACCACATGCACGGCCATTGGCACCAGCGGCTGGCATGGCGATGCGGAGGGAGAAAAATCTTACCGTCGACGACGGCACCAATGACCTGCGGGATTTATCGTTAACAACGGGATCGACGGCACGGCGTCAACGCGGGCGACGAGGGACAATGTACCTGGTGGATCTTGCCATCACCAACGCTGGCAGAGCTGGCATATCTGCTGCCGAGGAGCAGAGACGGTGCTGTGAAGCCCGCAGCCGGCCGGATGGTGCGAGGAGTCGTCAGGGACGAACGGGCTACGCGAGCCGCTCGAGCGAAACTGGCGCTGCAATGGGAAAATTCGTCAATGGGAAGCCCAATTGCAGACCAATTGATGGGGATACACCGGCCCGTCCTGGCCTTGAGCCTTGACTCACCTCTTGAACATCTTGTCGATGGTACAGAACGCTTCGCGGTGGATGTAAAGAAAAGAAAGAAGAGAGAGGGTGCGGAGGAGGTCGGGAAAAAAATGCGAAGCAAAACGGGAGCTCTTAGTTTACGGACTTTACGTGCGCTTGTTTTGCGTTTCTGCCTGGGCGAGAATAACTGTGTCCTGAGGCACAAAATGCCCTCCTTCCTCCCGAGCGATCCCGCGCTTCCCAATAACCGATGCCCCGCCTCGGATACTTACGAATACAGCACGCGAAGCAGAAAATCCTGCGCAGACCAGAGGTATCTCGCCGTACCGTTTCTTCACGTGATCTCGGAACATTGTCGGGAACCGTAGAAAAACTCACTTCAGGTACAGGTCACGTGGAGCTGGAGTAGCTCTTTTGCCCCCTCTCTCGACTTGGAGCTGAGCTTCAACGTCAGATAATCTCAATTTTTCTGCTTGCCAGTGCATTTTTAGTATGAGTCCGTTCTGGTCCACCGACTCCCCCCTAATCCCCTCTTCCTCAGCTACAGAGTCGACTCCAAAGCCAGAACCTGGGGCCAAGTTAGCAAGACCAGAAAGCATAAAATGCGAGAGTGATGACGAAACATTGTGGGGGGATTTCAGTCGACACCTACAATGGCTGTTCGGCAAGGGACGTAGAGGTGTGTCCAATTGTTCCGCTCGTTCCATCTCATGCTATGCCTGGTTAGTGTCGTTCCGGACCTCCCGTACAAGCTCAGGTTGGAATACGTACGGAGTAGTGAAAAAGCGCGTCTCGTGGTCAACGCGGCTAAACCCGCCAAACTCCTTATCATCGGAGCTCAGCACGGTCCTGTATGTGCCGGCTTGGTCCACGCCCACACGATAGTCGGCAAACGAAGACGTTGGGTGGAAGTTGAACACAAAGAGCAGCCCGGCCCTTTCGAACACGACCACCTTGTCTCCCTCGTGCTTGAGGGAGATATATGCCTGTGACGAGTGCAGCCAGCCGTACTTCTCCTCCAGTTGGTTCATCGCACGGTCAAAGTTGTTCAGGAAATGATACCGCAACAGCGGATCCTCCGTCAGGTTGAGCTGCCGTCTGGCGTACCAGAACGAGTTCCCGTTGCCCTCACGCGGGAAATCAAGCCATTCTGGGTGGCCGAACTCGTTGCCCTCAAAGTTCAGGTAGCCCTCGCCGCCCAGCCCGTGGGTCAGGAGACGGATCAGCTTGTGCAGAGCCATGCCCCGGTCGATCACCGGTGTCAGCGGCGTCAACACGGACATGTTGGTATACAACTCCGCGTCGCAGAGGTGCATCATCAGTGTCTTGTCACCAACCAAGCTGTAGAATCCAGCATTAGCACAACTCGCTGAACATGAAAGGCAAGGGACATCCTTACGCCTGATCGTGGCTTTCGCAGTAGGCAATTGTTTTCTCGCCGTGGCGTCTGTTTGTCAGCGTCCAGCAGATGTCGGTGACATCCCAATTCTCGTCTTTCTTCTCCTTCAGGATCTTGATCCACATGTCCGGAATTGCCATGGCCAGTCGGTAGTCGAATCCAACGCCACCCATGGCCATGGGCAAGCACAGGGCTGGCATTCCAGAGACGTCCTCGGCAATCGTAATGATCTCGGGATACAGGTCGTGGAGCATCGCATTGGCCAGCATCAGGTACACTGTGGCCTCTTCATCGACGCCAGCACCAAAGTACTCGTGATACCCTCCAGA
The DNA here is from genome assembly GCA_019925595.1 of Grosmannia huntii. Taxonomy (NCBI): domain Eukaryota; kingdom Fungi; phylum Ascomycota; class Sordariomycetes; order Ophiostomatales; family Ophiostomataceae; genus Grosmannia; species Grosmannia huntii. Next base: position 257,921 of record JADHKJ010000024.1, read on the forward strand.
AAACCCACTGTGGTGTTGACGGTTAGCCGGAAGTCCAGAATCGCAGGCAAGCACGTGGAGAAATGAAAGAGAAATAAATACTCACGTTCCGATGCCATGGTGGACATAGAGCATGCTTGTCACACCATCGAAACGGAAGCCGTCAAACTGGTACTCATCCATCCAAAAGCGCAGGTTGCTGAGCAAAAACCGCAAAACTTCATGGTGGCCGTAGTTGAACAGTCTGCTGTCCCACAGTTCATGCCTGCCCTTCCCACCGCTGTGGAAGTACTGGTGGTCCGTACCGTCAAACTCGTTCAGACCATCGAGGACGTTCTTCGACGCATGGCTGTGAACTACGTCGAGAAGCACGACAAGGCCCATGCCGTGTGCGGTGTCGATGAGCTCTTTCAGTTCCTCTGGCGTTCCGTAACGGCTGCTAGCGGCAAAGAAGTTGTTGACCTGGTAGCCGAAACTGGCATAGTATGCGTGCTCCATGATGGCCATCAGTTGGATGGTGTTGTATCCCAGAGACTTGATCCGCGGGAGCATGTTGTTGGTGAACTCCTTGTAAGTTGCAACTTTCTGCTCGGGCGTCGATATGCCGACATGGGCCTCGTAGACACGGACACTGAGAGGCTGCTTGGGCCGAGCATTCTTGAAGACGTACTGCTCCGACTTTGGCGGGTTCCAGAAGCGAGCATCGTACGCTGGAGACACTGCGAGATCCTGCGTGACATACGAGATCCACGCAGGCAGCCGGTCCACCCGCTCTCCACTTGGCAACGCCAGAGATATCTAGAGGACAGAAGTAAGCAGGATGACCCGGAAAGCTCACCGGTTCTTAAAAATTTGAGACTTGCGTACCTTGAGTTTGGAGTTGTGGGGAATGACTGCCTCGCCATCCGCCTTGGCGGGCAAGACTATCTCGAACACACCAAAATCGTTCTTTTTCATGGGGTGAGAATTGCGGTCCCAACCGTCTGTAGGCGTGTTAATTTCAAGAACAGAGCTTCAGCAAAGGAAGGCGAACGCTCAACGCACTAAAGTCTCCAATGAGGAAAGCCTGCGTGGCATTCGGGGCCCATTCGCGGTACACAATGTTATTCTTCCCGTCTACATTGAGACCGAACGAGTCGAAACCCTAGAGAGTAAACCGAAATCACATGTCAGCTGCGAACAAACATCGCCGAGGCGCAAGGACAGCCGTTGTTCGTAGAAGGAAGCTGACCTTGCTGAACTTCTCCAGGCCGCCTTCGGTTGCGTTAATGATATTTATCCAATCCTGAGCCTTTGAGTAGCGTCTCTTCAGCGCATCCTTGAATGGAGACAACCACGGATCAACCGAGATGACACCTAACATCGCACAAGCAGTTGTCAGTCGCTGTTCCTGAACTTCATGACCGAACTGGTGGGGCTATCACCTGTTCCGTCTTGAGGAAGTTTCTCGACGGTGCTCGCAGGCGCGGCGGCTTTGGTGTCAGCTGTAGTCATTCTGCCTGCTTCTAGTCTCTGTCTCTCTGAAAGTATCCAAGAGCGCACAAGAGAAAATATGTGTAGGAGAGAAGGAAGCTGCAGATGTGGTGTGCTGTTTGAAAGTTGAGCTACGGGATAATATAGAAGCTTCCCTAATATTTATTATGGGGCGATAAGCTAGCTCTCGAAAGCCGTTGCGAGGGGATGGTGAAGCAAGCTGGTTCTCGAAACAATCACCGGTGCTTGGGCATGAAGGTCAGGAAAAAAACGCATTGGGCCGTTTTCGGGACAGGGGAGGTATACCTGCCTGTACAATAGACGGTGCCGCCATCTCAACGGTCCCCGAAGCTGGTATTCGCCGCACGGATGACGTCGTGGCGAGTTTCCTGATTTTAGCGGGAGCCCCATCCAATCATCGCCTGTAAGCGCCGTCTGGTATGCTGGACTGGGCCGCCATGGCAGCCAGTCGCATACTACATGGGGCTGGCCAGACCACGCACGACATTGTCTGCCTGTCATAATGGAGGGGTTTAGCTTGAAAAACTGCTCCTGCATGCGACAGTCTATAGAGGGGTCGTATAGCCGACTGCAGGCCCTCCATTTCACGAGGTCCGCTTCCCCAACTGCGTGTAAGATGCGATATTTATTACAGGCTGGCTTGCCGTAAATAGAACGCTGCTAGCGAGACTTTCCACCTATCGGCATTAGCACAACCCCTATGGGCCGCTCGTAGCGCGAGGTTGGCATTTGAAGTCAACTTTTGGCTCGTACTGTGTTCAACGAATCATCATCATTGCCCGCCCATCTCCGGATGACAGATCGTCGCACCGCGAGCCAGCATCGTCCAAACCCCCCCCCAAAGGCCCATCGCTCTGGGACGCAGCTTCTTCCGCCGGTGAATGCTCGTTGCGGCCATCCCGTGAGCTGGGATGTCAAGATCATACCTTGTACACCGACTTCGCCACCAAGCTTCAACCCCAGACCACTTCTTCTCCTCCCGGGACAGAGTGCCTCCACTTACCCTCTGATGAAGATCCACTGCGAATGTTAGTCGCTGAACATGCCGACCGTTTCGAGACTGCGATCCGCGGCCCTTCTCGGGGCCTCTGTTCCATCTTCTGCCGCACTCTCGTCCTTTAGGCCTTCCGTTCTCTATCGTCGCCGATTCTCAGATTCACCGGCTTCGCCAGTAACTCCCCGCAGAACACCGGGCTTCAACTCGGGGTTTTCCAGTACATACGACCCATCCGAAGATGTTGTACGGGGTCCTATATTTGATAAGCCGAGGTTCGGTGCGGTGCCTCAGTTCTATCCACGCGACCTGAAGAAGCTGCTTGACACTTATGTTATCGGCCAAGAGAGGGCGAAGAGGACGACAACATCCACCGTCTTCAACCATCACCAACGAATGCACCACAAGCTGCGCCAAGAAGAAACAGACCGCTTGGCAAACGAGAAGTTGCAACGGCAGAGGTTTTCTAGAGACAGGGATTTGCATGAATTACACCGGGATTCGTACAGTTCCAATGGTCAATAACTCTGCTTTAAGCCAGCCTCACTCATAGGCCTAACTATTACTACAGATGTCCACGAGCTTGCCGAACGATTTGAGCCGCCCGAAGGAGGGTACCGAAACTACAATCCCGAGCCTGTCGGCGGATTGCACATACCAGAAGGCCCAACGCATTCTGAAGATGTCAGGATCGATAAGAGCAACTTGCTATTGATAGGCCCAACAGGTGTGGGCAAGACATATATACTCGAGTGCGTGGGAAGACCGTTCCCTCCTCCTAGCTTGTGGCGATCCATGCTAACCCCATATCTGCCCTCAGAACACTTAGCAAGGTGTTGAACATTCCATTTGCCATTTGTGATTGCAACAGTTTCACGCAGGCGGGTTACGTCGGGAAGGACGTGGAGACGTGCATTGAGAGACTTCTCATCGAGGCAAATTACGATACGCGGGCAGCCGAATTTGGCATCGTGGTTCTCGATGAATTCGACAAGATTGCACGGAAGGAGGAGGCGAACAACAGGGACATTGGCGGTGAGGGTGTGCAGCAAGCCCTCTTAAAGCTCGTCGAGGGGACAAAGGTTACGGTCAGCATCAAGGACAACCACTCCTCGCGTTCGGCCAGTCCCATCACCAGCACATACGGGTCACCGAGTGCCTCATTGCCGCCACAGAGCACATCCGCATCCGGCAAAGTCGAGCAGTACACGATCGATACCAGCCACATCTTGTTTGTCTTCTCAGGCGCTTTCGTCGGCCTCGATAAACACATCATCCGAAGGGTAGCAAAGCCGTCTTTGGGATTTGGATCCGAGCTTCGAAGCATAAAAGACTCGTCTATTGCAGGGAGCAAGGCCGTTCTGCCAGCGGAGATGTATGCCCACCTACCACACCAGCCTGCCGATGACGACTCGAACGGCGCACACTTCACGCCCCTGGACCTTGTCAGCCCGGCCGATCTGCAGGCCTTTGGGTTCATTCCAGAGCTCATTGGCCGCCTGCACAACATATGCGCATTGACACCTCTGTCGGTGGACGAGCTGTACCGTATATTGACAGAACCAAGGCACAGCCTCATCGCCCAGTACACGGCGCTGTTTGAAACATATCCAAGCAGGCTGTATTTCACCCAGAGAGCCCTTCACGCTATTGCTAAGCGGGCCTCCAAGGTGGACACTGGCGCCCGAGGCCTAAAGATGGAACTCGAGCGGGTGCTGGCAGAGCCTATGTTTGATGCTCCCATGGCATACGTCCTGATCACAGAAGGCTGCGTGAACGGCACAGAAAAGGCTGGATATTGGGGCAAAGACGGGCGGTTCGAGGTTCAAAGACGAATCCGAGATGAAGACGAGGGCCTTGGTCAGGACACTGCTGTTTTGACGGAATCAACGCGCGAGCAACCGCAGCAGGCTGGACAGAGTGGCGTTTAATGTAAATGAGGAACAGCCCACTGGACATCACGGTTTGCAGTTGTTATGTAATTTATTATATTCACATCGTGGCCTCCGCCCAGTTTCGCTCGCTCTTCTCTCGTGGCAGCACCCTGTTCACAGAAGGGAAAATACCTGTTTCGATTGCCGCGTACAGTATTTACACATTCTGCGATCTCGGAAAGCACATGCACACCCTCCGCCCCTCTCACCATACCTCCTCTGCACTCCATGGATAGACAGTTTTGATTATCTCCCTACCCCTCTTGCTAGATTGATCGTAAAGAGCACGGCTCCTGGACCTAGCTGCTCGCAGGCGGCGACTGGATCTGGCCCTTGCCCGTGTAGCCCTCAGCAGCAATGCCGGTAAACGGGTCGGACTTTTGCTCCTGCAGGTGGGGGAGAATATTAGCATAAAGTTCACGTCGCAAACGGGTCCGGCTGTCGTACCTTGAGCTTCTCGTTGGCAGCCTCCTGCCACTCCCGGTTCATGGTGGGCGGCGCCGGGCCAGCGAACAGCCGCATGCCAGCGAAGAGCAACAGGCTGGCACCAACACCGATTGCGGTGTACAGGGCAACCTTCTTGCCCTCACCCGGTGGCGGCAGAGCGCGAGGGCCGTGGGGACCGAAAGCAATCCAGTAGGCTGTGCGAGAAGGACGATTGTCAGTTACAGTCTTTTGGCACCAGAGAAGCGAATTGAGACAATTGCAAGGCATCGATCCGTGTCGATAGCTGTTGCGATTGCAGCCATGAAGAGGGGAATGCGATCAAGCGTCCGGCCCGACGGAAAGATCGGCAAAAGCCAATTGAGAGACCATTGAGAGACCAGACTTACCGGCCTTCTTCTCCTGGACCGTGAGCTCCTTCCAGTTCTCCTTCATGCGATCGCGCAGGGACATCCAGAGATCGGCCTGCTCCTGCAGCGGGAGGCCCTCCCACCGCTTCTCAATGTTGGCCAGGGTCGGGTTGGAGATGGCGTGCGTGGAGGCAGCGCGGCAGGCCATGGCAGCCTGCGACTGCTGCAGCACAGCACGCTGGGCGCGCACCAGTGTCGTGGGCCGGATGCGGAACATGGTGACGGGCAAAAGGGAAAAGGCGCGGCGGCAGGACAGGACGATAAAATTCGCAGCGTTGGGCGGCAGAAGACGAGGCAGAAAAATAGTTCTGCGTCGTTGGAAGTTCGGATGGCGGGCGGATACGGCGAATTGATGTGGCACGGAGTAGTGGTGGTTCAATCACACGGAAACTCTCGTCATCAAGAGCAGAGCGGAAGCAAAGAATTTCGTGGGTGTTCGCTTTTCGGGATCGTATGACAGAAAAAAGCGGGTTTACGGAATACAGGCGGCCACCAGGGGATTCGGAATAGGTAAGCACTAAATGTGGATCTGCCTACAGACACATCGTAAGACCTGGCCATAATTTTATTATCAGTAATAAATAGTTTTCTAGCGCCAGTTGCACGTGCTCCGACACGTGTAGCCGTTCTTTGGCACCGTATTTCGGCTGTCTGTGGCAGGTGGGTGGAAAGATATGATCGAAAGGACTGTCACCTTTTATTCTGTACGAGTACGAATAAGAGGCTTCCAATCAGTTACATACAACATACCATTACTACGCTTTCGCTCGGTTCCCGCATAAAACTGCAAACACCCTCGAGACAACCGTCTTCACTGCGGCTACCTATAGGTATCCACGTCATTGTCCAGCCATTTAGTCCGTTCTCCCTTTACTTTCTTTATTGGTGGTCTGTGAATCTAGTTTACTTCTTGGATCTTAGCTGTTGTCTCTTCTTATGCGTAGGCAAGTATATATTCACCTCTGAGGAAGCGTCTGGGTTCCTCCAACTCCTGCTTGTCCCTGGAGATAGGGCAGAAAAACATACACCCCTATCAGACACTACCGTTTCAGTGCCAGCTCAGCAAGTAAAAGCATTGCAGGAAATGGCAACCAAAAATATGGAATGCGCCTAAAGAAAGTCCAAACCATTTGTGACACCAAAGAGGATGGCCAAGCCCACCGGAACAGCCCTCTGTGGAAAGGACATCGAGAACGTTGGTTTGTTGTGAGATAGATTTAGGAAGATTCTTGAAATACCAAGCACATAAATCTGCCAAGTAAACCGTTATTCCCTATAAGCAAAGCGTTGGCTGTATCGCAATGTCGTGCATATTGTCCTGCACCGAACTTGCCGATGTGGCTTACTTTTCCCTAAAATATAGTGTGGCTTTGGAGGGGCGGTTATTCCTTCCCTAAACGCGTCTCTTTTTGCTAGACGCGTTCTAATAGGCGTCCTCCACTATAATCTATTACAAACCAAAAAGACCGACATCGACCTCACCCAACGACTTTTCACTTGTTCGAGTCGACGGCCTCTGAGGATCGCCTCGATGATTCGTCCATTATAATGAAGTGTTTGGGTCTATGGGGAATTGGAAGGTGTTGGGCGAAGTCCCAGATTCGGACGACGAGGCTCTCTACAGCCATGAATCTCAAGCGGAGAGTCTTACTAGAGACGAGTCGGTAACTGGTCCAGCAGGTCAAGATGAGATTGGAGAATCGACAGACGAAATATGGAGGGTTCCACATTCATCGCCGCACAAGAGCGATCACCATACTCCGGCGCCTTCTCCTCTACCTTGCCAACCAGCGGAGGCAGATCGAGGAAACCCCATTCCGACGACTCTCCAATCATTTGAGGCTCTGGACGTCGAGTCGGATGACGAAGTAGACATCATTCGCGAGGATGTCCCTGATATCACAACCTTGGAGAGCAGTCCATTTCCGGCCACACCCAGAGCTGTACGCAGCCAACGCTCTCAACAGTCACCGGCAGATCGGACAGTAGAGTCGGTAGCTTTTGCGCTGCAGCCTCCTTCTTCGCCGCTGAGTTCCCTGTCCAGTGTGTCCAGCTTGTCAGATTTGGCTTCTCCGCCTCCCAAAATACCGCCTGCAGACCAACCCCTCGAGCGAAGCCCAAGCCCGCTGCCTTTGCTACCAGACACACCTCCCAAATTTCGCCTCGGCTTCGTTAGATCGCTGCGCCGCCGAAAACCTATCCAGGAGCATCCCTACCTCTTGGAAGATGCCCGGTACGCTCGGGTTATGAAAGCCCACGGCTTGAAACCGGTTCGAACTGCGTACAATACCACACAAAACGGGGATCCTGTACATGAGGAGTCACAAGAACAGGAGTTTGCAGTTGGGGTCAGCCAGGAGATAGGTCGGCACAACCCCCATCCAGCCGAAGACACACAAATCGAGCCGCAAAGCAGTCTTGTGGGCGCTGGAGAAGATGTTAGATGGACGCCATCACCGAGGACGTCAACACCAGCGCGCCAGCTACTCCCAAGCAGCCGAGGAAGCGTCGAAGAAAGAACAGATAGCACCAGCCTGCCCGACGAAGACGAATTTCCAAGTCCTAAAACATTTATGCGTCGGCGTCGCCAACGGCTGCATGCCGAAGGGCTAGCTCAGGACGATACAACGAGAAGAAAACAGTCCAGGGCCGTGGCATCAGTACTGCAAGTCACACCGAAGCCTTCAAGATGGATTCCAGTTCGTATCGAGCTCTCGCCGGCTTCCTCGCAGGAGCATCATACTAGTCCCCACAAGGAAGGTCGGGACATATCACCGGCAGTGACTGGACGTTTGCCATCCGTCGTAACTACCGTTGGCTCCGCCAGCAATCTTGTTGATCTTGGAGATCTCGAGGGCGAAGGTTTTTATGACGCTCCTGGGTCCGCCCCGGAGGAAGATGCTGAAGAAGGCCAGAATGGCTCTGAGGGCGTCCGCCGAATCGGTAGAAGAATACCCGCCTCTTGGTTGATGCTAGAACAGAGACGCACTGCCAGCAACACGGAAAAGGCCCCCGCAGTTTCACGGCGAACTGGATTGCAAAATGATCCCCCTCGGAAGGGAGTGGCACTTCCAAAACGGCACAGTCCCGGACCGGCTGCTACAATTGACTTTATGTTCGATGACTCGGACGACGATGTTGAGATAATCAATGACCGGCCACGGGCTGCTGAAGTTGTTCCTTGGCCCGAAGACTCCCCAGATGAAGATGCAGGCGAGAGGAACGAAGTCAGTCATGTCTCTAACGATTTTGACGATATGAGTTCAGAGATGGAGGAAGATATCATTGATCGTATGACCTCGGGAACAAAGCGGAGGACATCCAATGAAGGAGCCCATTTTCGAAAAAGGCAGAAGACGGGAGCAAGCCTCTTCAAGGGCACTCCTGGACAAAAAACAAGACAGCCGAAGATCAACAAGATGCTGGAGCGGTCACAGGCACCTGCGTCCTCCATAAGGTCTGCCCGGCATATTCAGAGGACTGTGTTGCTACCTCCGCCTTTGCTCAGCATCCTTGATATAGTCGAGCCTGCAGCGCCAGACTTCATCCGCATTGCTGCTCGGACAGCAAGATCGCGCCCGAAATTAGGAAAGGCGAGCCCTTCCTGGAAAGTCATCAACCTCGGCAGCCGAGGCGACAACGTCGACGCGCTGTCCGTTCTCCATGATTGGAGATCTGGGAAAATCAAACCACGGATACAATCTGCGCCGAGGGCTGCGAGACAGCCAAAGAAACCAAAACCTCTGGAGGAAGTGTCCTTGAATTTTACAAGACGTGGAGCACACAAACCCAAGGAGGCAACTACTATACGAGCTCCATTAGAGGTGTCGTTGCAACGTGACGAGAGCTATGCTTCTGCAACCGGCCTTTCCAGGCGAGGCCCGGAGACACATAAACAAGCAACACGTGCGATACGAGATGGAATAGCTGCGGCGCGGCCAGCACAGCTTGAGACTCTTTCGCAAAGCCGGCTACGGCGGTCTTACTTCATTTCCAAGAAAAAGGAACTCGATGAAATGTACCGACGAAGGAGAAATGGCGCCTATATGTTACCGAATGTTCATCTGGAGAGATTCGTTGATAGCAACGCATCTGTCGGCGGCGCCAACACCGAAGATGGATATGGCCTTCAGGTTAACGATTCTGTTATGGAACTCGATCCCCGATCGGCAACAGAGCAAAATATGCAACAAGATCACTCGGCGTGTCAGTCACGATTTCGAAAAAGATATGTTCCGAAGCTTGTTGACACGACGGCGCCGCGGTTTGTCCACGCTCTAGATCCCATTACTCTAGAATTGGGATCCGTCATGGAAACACGGCCAATCAGTCACACAGAATGCAAATCTGACAAGCTACTTGGTCTGGGCCCTTTCGGCTCCCAGTACTCCCAACACTTTGATGTGTTTCCATTGGACGGTGGCGTCTTTTTTGGCCGTGGCACACTTCTTGGGAGTGGTCGGCTTTCTATGGCTATCGGGGCAACTTTGGTTGATGATCTGCAATCAACATATGCCGAGGTTTTTAAATTCCAACTAGACGGCCGCAATCTTACGTGGACCGTCTGGGACGACAATACATCCTCTGAGTTTGGCATTCTTCTGGACTGGCTGGCAGACATTCTGCATCCAGCCAATACTACACCGGAAGGTCAAACGGGACAGAAAGTAGGCGAAGCGGTCAACTTTGTCCTCGACTTCATTCGGAGAGTCATATCTGTGCCGGACAGCTCGGAAGAAACGCAACGCTCGTTTATAATGAGAAGCTTGGATGTTCTATCGTCTTTTGCTGGTCGACTGGAAGCCGCCACCTCGCACCAGGAAATTCGGGCAACCGACCGAGTGACTACGAACAACCTAGCTGCCTTGTCGGGCATTGTGTCGATCGCTGTCTGGATGCTGAGGATTTGCCGAGATTCGCCTACACGGTTGGCGGCGTCTTTCGAAGCAGAGGAGCTGCTGAAACGGATCGCCAAAATCTCCGTCCGAATTTTGTTGGCGTGTGGACTCGAGAGTATTCGCTCTGCGTACGACAACCTTCAGCAGCCACTATTCCAGGGGAGAGAAATCCGCGGCGACATGCAGACACTAGCCTCTTGGACTATCTTGATGCAGAGTCTTGGCTACGCCCGAATTCCGAAAGCAGGTTTCTGGGACATGACCTACTCCATCATGCTTGACGGCCCCTCTCCGAGAACATGCACAGATGCTGGATACATGGAGCGGTTGTGGGAAGCCATGTTCACACTCTTGCCGCTTGGAGAGTTTGATAGCTCTGGGGTTGTTCAGTCCGGGCTGAGGCATCTTGTGTCTTTCGATGGCTGGACGTTGCCTCGGGAAGCCCTGAAACGCGTCTTCCAGATGTACAAGGCGAATCCCCGGCAGTCCCCCAGCTTCAATGCCTATTGCCGTGCCCTGCTAGGGCGCTGCCACTTCTTGGTGAAGGAATGGGGCTGGCAGCGGTGCAGCAGTATCGTTGGTGTCATATTCGACTTTTACGGACAGCAAGACTTTGCGCATTTGCGAAACGAAGAGGCACATGCATCTCCCCGATTTCTGGAAGAGCTAGCGGACTCCCCTTCTCTTGACCTCGCCCCTGACGATAAATGCTTCCATATTTTTATCAAGATGCTGGGAATAATCATATTACGGCTCCGACGGCTGGGTCTCACCAACGAGCTTCGAAACCTCATCACGCGAACGCTACCCAACCACAACCGGCAATACCTGAAGGAACAAGACATCCATTTGGGCGAGCTTGCAGCGTTACGGAATCACCACGACCTTTTATGCACGTTGTTTTGGGCTGCGCCACCAGAGCTTCGTCCAGGTGTTCACTTGATCGAGAAGTTGGTGATGCCAGAGAGTTCGCACAAAGAAGCTTGCATCATCAATATTCGGGCATGGAACCAGCTCGCCCGTTTCGTGGTTGCAGCCGGGGAGGACTACAGCGTCTACAAAGGCTTTATATCGTGGATCAACAGGATCTTCCAGCAGGTTCTCGAGCAGTTCCTCTCTGTCGAAGCAGACATGCAGAAGCAGCTCCTGAGTCTCTCAGAGAACATGATGCATGGCATTAGCCCACACATCCTCAAAGCCATGGCAGCCAAAAACAGAGCCGGGTCAATGGATGTTCTTCACGTATGCATGACCGCGTCCCTGGATGTTCTTAGGCATACAAAGTCGCTCGAGATGGCGACCTACGGCTTCAGCAGCATCCAGCTGGAGGCGGTCTTTACCAAGATCGATCTACAGCTGTTGGGATCTGACTGGAGCGTTCTCCAGACCGCTCTCGATACAGTGGCGCACTACCTGGACAGAGTCGAGAAGGCGATGGACGAGCAGTACTCGAGTTCCTTGGATGATGTTGATGCCCATGCGACAGAGGAGGCTGTCATGATGCTTGACCACAAGCTGGCAAAGAGCCTCTTCCACCTGAACAGTTCCGTCACTCGCATGCCGTTGGACAAGACGTGTCCGACATCCAAGGGTCGTGCGGAGTGCACGGAGAAATGCGTGGTGCTCTCAGCACGACTTGCAAGCCGCTTTATCCATGCAGGCGTGTACCGGCTGTCCCGCTTCTTCGGCTCGGGAGACCGCAGCCTGTTTGAGCGGCTGCCACATGCGCCAGGTCTCAGCCAGCGAAGATTCCTTCCTCTTTTCCTGGCAGCTATGATTCAAAACAACGTGTTTGACTTTAAGGATATCGGAAGCAGCATATTGGAGCTCTGGCTGCTGGCCATCGTCAAGCCGGAACAGTTTCTGGCATACGAGATCCGACTGGCAGAAACACTGAAGCGGCACAATCTGCCGTATCTGAGAAAAGCATTCGTCCCCACGAACGGCCAGCGGCCCAGCTACGAGACAAATCGGGCGTTTTTCGCGTGCGCACTCTCTTCGATGCGACTGTCTCTGCAGGAAGCCGAAGCTGCTCGACGGCAACAGCTTCGGGGCGACTTTGCGAGGGCACTGAAGCTGGTGATGCGGCAGATGAAGGAGGACCTCAAATACGTCAAAGCGGAAGCAGCACGGCACGAGAAGTATGTGGGGTTTGTGCGCAGCATTGTGGCGCTCATCAAGTCGCACGGCGGCGACATATGTCCCCTAGAAGACTTCTTCTACCAGCAGAGCCAAGACTACTCTCCCTCGGTCGAGGACCCGCAACTGCAGACAGCCGGGATCATCGCGTATGGACTGCGGCTCGGAGAGGGCGAGGCTACGGCGGCGCCTCAGCTCTTCCACTACCTGCACAACAACTTCAACATTGCGCTTGCCAACAACCAGCTGAGCAAGGAGTGCGAGATTCTGGAGCGCGGCATGGACAACAACGAGGTGCTGCGGTTCGTGCTGGAACGTCTGCTGCCTGCGATCATCCGAGCAACGGGCGACACGGGCGATGCCTGGCCGATGCTGGCGGTGTACTGCAGCGCATTGCAGAGTCTGCTGACGCGGTGGGACGTGCCGAAGGACATTGGCGACGAGAACATGGTAGCGGCGATCAGGGTGATGGAAGAGATCCTGGGCTGGCTTCGGGGCAGCGGACGAGGAGGCGGCAGCTTCAGTGCCGGCACAGGTGGTACCCGGATGCTGTCGTGCGTACAGGTGCACGTTATGGCCCAATTGACAGCCTTGGCCAACGTGCTGCAACCTGTCCTGATGACGTGTTCGTACTTGGGTCTCTCGCCGAGCACAAGCGCCGGATTGGACAGGGTGGTGGATGGGTTCCACAGCTTTGCCACAAGGACATCGGCAATGCTCAAGCGGCGGGCTAGCAACAGCAACGAGAGCGGGGAGGGACTTGCGAGCAGAGGTGGCGAGAGAGACGGCAGCATCCTGCGTTCTGTGGTACTGGGCGACGAAGAGGGCAGCGCTTTCTCTGGGAGGCGGGGAAGCGCAGACGGCTACGAGACCGGTCTGGACAGCGTGCCAGGAACAGCGCAGGTGGACATGTTTCGCAAGCTGATCGTCCGGCATGTGCGGGAGAACTGGGTTGTGGGTGACGGGCAGATTTCGGTGCGGAGGGCCAGCGCACGAGCAGGAGGAGCTGGAGACGGCAGCGTCAGCAGTGGTGCGGCAACAGCAACAGCGACAGTGACAGCGGTGGCGGCTGGCACGGCCTATGGGCCATGGACGATGGGGGAGCTTCTAGACGAGCTGCAGCGTCAGGTGTGCAGCTGGAAGTTGAGGTCGACAGGAGGGGGGACGACGAGCCGAATAAGACGTCTTTTCCCAGGCAGACAAGAGAGCACAGCCAAAGGGACAGAGGGGACAGACTAGAAAAGGGGACAGACTAGGGGACAGACGAGGGGACAGACGAGGAGGACAAAAGAGGAGTGAGATGGCGTTTCGGATTGCAGATAAAACATACGGCCGGCAAGAGGATGGAGGCGTCACAGCGAATGGGTTGGCATTTACTCCGTATAATTGGAGAGACAACAGAGGGTCTTTCTGGGTTGAGAAACGTGTGCTGCCTAATTGTACGTTTTTGGAGGGCAGATTGTGATTTTTGGAAGCGACAGCCTCGTGGACTAAAGCAAAGTACTAATAAGGGCATTGTGCGCAGCCTTGCGGCCGCTGAAAAGGAACAATAGTATTGTTAGGGACTCCCTATTGTTATTGCTGGGAAGAAGTCAATAAGGAACAGAGGTGCCGGCAGCAACTGCTGAAAGCGTTGATAGCGGTAAAAGGTCGCTGTACTCTGTATCTCTACCGTCCCAGCAACGGCACCCACCCTCTCCTCACATCTGGCACCACTCCCATATTCACATGACCGGCCTCGACCTTCCTCAAAAGGCTGTTCCCCATACGTCCACGTCAGAAAACCGGATAGCTGACCACACAGTGCCACTACAGCCATCCGCACGTTCGCACGGTGGTGAAGGCCTGAGCCTGAGGTAGCACAAGGCCCTCTGCTTCGATCGCGACTGTTTCTCGTATGGCTCGCATGCGATGGGTGCATGTGTGGCGGGCTGCCCTGTCGGCATGCTGTCGCGCCCGGTCGCATGCTCGTAGTCGTACTCGTACGCTCGTATCGTACTCGTACGCCGTGCAGCAGAGCGACTGCGCCGACCGGCTCTCCTATCGTCGGCCTTTGCCATAGTGCTGTTTTCCGGTGGGGAAGCTGCCGATTTCAGGCGGCCACGTTTGGCCATTGGGCTGTCGTAATCTCGCGGTGTCCTGTTTTCCACTGTTTCGCCATTTTTTCCTGCTCGTCGTCCGACTGGGGCCCCGTACTATGTACGCCAACTGCGGTGACTAACTCGTATCTCTCTGCCGCCAGCGGGGTGCGGCCGCTCGACACGCCCGCTGATTGGCGCGGCCGAGCCTGCCACTGGGCTTCCGCTGCTCGGTCACGTGTCAGGCTCGGCAGCGGTGGGAAAAAAGGCTCAGAGCCCGCCCACCTCCCATTTTTCTGGGCCCTTCTCGCGACGTTATTTGCTGTCATTTCACCTTGGGCAGCCTTCCAGCCTGTTAGTCCTGTCGTCCCTTTTGGCGACCTAACCCCTCTCCCTCTCGGTCTCTCCTTCTCCTTTTTCCCTCGTTTTTTCCTTCGTCCTTTGCGTGAGCCCAAAACCAACGCCAGCGATTCCCAACGCCATTTTGTCGCCGTCCTTGACCCATCGACTGCCTTGTCACTCTCTTCGTCCTGCTTGTCAGTCGGCATCTCGTACACCTCCAATGGAGCTGTTCTGAGAATTGTCAACCCCCACCCCCCTCCTCCTCTCCTCTCCTCCCTCTCCCCTTCTCCTCCTTTCCGTTTCCCCTTCCCAACGCTCCACCCCCAGTCAACGGTTTCTGCCCCCAACCTCCTGGCCGATCCAATTCGCCTTCACCGGCCGCGGATCTCACCAACCCCGAGAATCTCCTATCAGTCGGTCTGTGCTTGCGTTCGTTCTTCCATCTTCCACCCCCCCAGCCCGAACCCCGTCCTCTAGTTCTGGCCGCCTTCAGTCACTCTTTAATTATTCCTCTATTGTGTTTACATCGTGTCTGGTTTTATTTCTGGGGTTCGGCCTCGGAGAGGCCTATTGCCCACTTGGTCATTTAGATGGACCAGAAACGGTCCCGTGACCCAGACGATGAGGTCAGCTCGCCGTCCGGGAAGCGGATGCGTCATGAGGTCGAGGCTGGGACCGAAGCCTTGCTTGCGACCGAAAACAATGCCATGCAGGCTGTAGCTCACGAGGCTCTTGCCATATCCAACGGTGACGGCAGCTTTTCAGCTATAAACAGTGCGAATCGCAAAATCGCCCCCAGCTCAACCGCCACAACCACAGCCACCATCAATGGCGATATCAACAACGGCGACAACAACGGCGACAACAACGGCGACAACAGCGGCGACAACAACGGCGACAACAACGGCGACAACAATGGCGACAACAACGACGACAGCAACGACGACAGCAACGTCATCAGTAATGGAAACGGCAGCAGCGTCAACCGCATGTCCTTTGAGAGCATGAGTGATATCACCCGCAGCTTCAAAAACGCTGTTGACAAGGCTTGGGACTGCCGGTCGCCGACATATGCCGGCGTCCATGTCCTGCTCGTCTACTGGGACGAAGATGACGGTGCTGTCAAGGACGCGGCTGCCCAGCTTGAGGCTGTCTTTCGCGCTACGTACCATTTCGACACAGACATATTTCCTATTCAGTCTGCCGCCTCCTGCGACGTGCTGTATGCAAAAATCGAAACCTTTTTTACCGGCAACAGTTCTCCGGGTGACCTGGCCATCCTGTACTACGCTGGCGAGATCAAGGCTAACCGCCTGGTTGGCGAGGCTCCAGTCTGGACTCCGTACGTCTCGATTTCGTTTTTGTCTGAAAAGCTCGGCTCTTCTTCGACGTCTACTGACCGATCCAGACGAGGACAAACCAGCACGGCCAGCATCGAGTCGAAACCTATCCAGGCTGCCTGCGAAAGCGCCAGCTGCGATGTTCTTCTGCTCTTTGATTTCTGCAATGCCTATCACTACCCTCTGACCAAGGCAAGCTACGGCACCGCACGTCGGAACGTCATCGAGGTGCTCGATGCCCCGACCTTTGAGCTGGACTCGAGCTCCATCTCCCTCACCAAGGCGCTGGCTGAGGAGCTGTCTGCTGTCGCCCACGGAGATCCTATCTCGGTGGAGGCCCTAAAGTCGCAGGTCACTGACCGTATGACCGTTTCGAAGCCTCGAGGGCGTGGACGGCCTCCAAAGGATCCGCAGGCAAAGCCGCCTTGTGAGCAGTTGCACCTTCCAAAACACTACTTTCTCTTCCAGAGACGCAGTATTGTCTTGACTCCTTTGCCGGCGGAGCCTCAGAGTAAGTCGCAGCCTTGCGTCCTTTTGCGCCGCGCCAGACTCTGACCATTGCACCTCTCTTAGTTATCTTGTGTCTCCGGGTGAAAGGCATCGTTAATGTGAACGAATGGGCAAAGTGGATCTACAACGCCGCTCTGGAAGCCCGCGATGCTGTGAAGATCGAGGGTCTCCATTCAGGCTCCTCGACTATCATAGTCTTGCGGGTGCCTGTATCTGAGTGGGGTCTCTTCTCGGAGTGTCCGGCGGGCTCCTTTGTTGGCTATACTACTGTCGGCGATATTGATGCTGGTGCTCTGGAAGAGATCGACAAGGGTTTAGCTTCGAAGCTGTGGTTCGAGGAGGCGCCACCAACGAGGACACGGCCGCTGGAAGCACCTGAAGCAGACGCGGCCGACCCAGGCACCACATCGACTACCTCGCTTCCAGGAGCAGTCGGCTCAACATCGCCAGCCACTCCAGTCGACGGCGACATGGACACTTTCACGTCGCGTACAGGCCAGAAACGGGCCCGCAAGGCACTGCCGACCGAGAGAAAGATTCTGCCCTCTGAGTCATCTCCAGCATCGCTCCGCAAGAGGGAGTACGCAGCAGGCGACGAGCGCAAGGCAAAGGATCATCAGCTCGAGCACCACGGCCAAATCTACTCGCAGCAAAAGCAGCATGGACATGCCATGGCTGATGGCGAGATGGCAGAAAACAACGTCTTGCTCGCAGCGGCACAGAAACCGTTCAAAATATCGATCAAGCAGGCCGGCCAGACACACGTGTGCAAGGAGTGCAAGGCCGGCTTCAAGGATGGCGAGTCTCTGCAGAACCATGTGCGAAAGCTGCACACGCGTCCTTTCCATTGTGTTTTCCACTGGGCCGGATGCGAGTCGACGTTTGCTAGCAAAAACGAGTGGAAGCGACATGTGATGAGCCAACATATTCTGCTGCAGTACTGGGTCTGCCAGGTCGATATGTGCAGCAAGGTGACCAACAAGGTCAACGGCGCGGGAGGCAATGGGAGCAACAGTACTGCTCCCGACAACACCACCGGTGCTGGCAGCGGGTTCTCTTTGCCCAACGGGGCAATCTTCAACCGAAAAGATCTGTTCACGCAGCACCTCCGCCGCATGCATACGCCGGCTCATGTGAAGAAGCTGCTGAAGCAGGTCAAGCAGGGAGCCAAGATGCCAAACCACGCATCCATCATCGAGTGGGAGAACCGGCTGAAGGATCTGCAGCAGGACGGGCTGAAACCACGTTGCCGGCTGCCGGACTACATGGTTTGCCCGGCACAGGGCTGTGGCATCGACTTCCACGGAAACAATGCATGGGACGATCGGATGGAGCACGTTGCCCGCCATCTGGAAGCGTCCTCTGCCGGACGGGAGCCTCCGGTGATCTTTGGCGGAAAGACGGACACGACACTGACGAACTGGGCCACACGGCCGGAGGTGGGCATCGCCAAGCGAGTCGGACCCAACACGTGGCACCTGGACAATCCGCTGCGACCAGAGATCATGGCCTGGACGGAGGAGGTGCAGGACCTCGAGCAGCCGAGCGTGGTGCAGACCAATGCAGGTCGGGAGAGGGAACCGCCCATCAGCGGAGAGCGGTCCAGATCGGTGATCGAGGTGGCAGAGGAAGGACGACGCGGCGCTGGAGTGATCCCCGTGAACTGAGAGGAGGCGATGCAAGGGCGAGAGAAGGCCTGGCGATGGCGTGGAAGAACGGAAAACGACCTTATGAACGTGATGACAGCACAACGACTACAGTCTTTGAATATGGCGAAAACAAGGAAAAAAAACACGTTCCAAAACAAGAGGCAGACACAGACCCAAGGGCAACCGCGAATTCTGGTCGACAAATCGGGGCGGCGGACTTTTCCATTTTTGCGCGCACACCAAAATGTTGTTGACTGCGTTTCTTGTTTGCATTTGAACTGGCTTGTGCTACGTCGCAGTGCTCTTGATTCTTTTCTTGGTATCCATTTTTGAGTCCTAGCAAAGCAGGCAGCCGTTTTCTACAGTGCATCTTCTTTTTCTACCGATGCTGGCAGCCGTTGGCTGCTTCCCCTTTTGTCTCCGTACATACATAGCCTGCTACAAAAGACTGCATGCTGCAGATGCTTGTTTATATTGGATGTGAGATACATGATGACTAAGCCACAGCACAGCCACAGCCACAGCCACAGCCACAGCCACAGCCAACGAAAACCAACGACAACCATTAACGTAAGGACCTCACGGCACGGCGGCCCTGACCAGCGCGGCCTCGGAGTTGAGTGTGGTCGGGGCGACCTCGAAGCCGATGTGGCGGCGTTTCTTGCGGCGGCGATCGCCGTAGCGTTCGTCGAAGCGGCGGATGGCCTGGAGCGAGGCCATGTCTTCGCTGATGCTGGCGCCAATGTCGAGCAGGGCGCGATCAAAGTGGGCACGGCGCAGGACGCGGCGGTCAGCAAAGACAAAGGGATCGGGGCCGGGATGGGCGTCGTGGGCGCGGACCTCTTCGCGGACGGCCTCCATGGCGGCGGCAACGCAGAGGTTTTTGAGGTCGGAGCCAGAGTAGAGCTCAGTCTCAGCGGCGAGCTTGTCGAGCTGGACGGCGGGATCGAGCTGCTCGTCGCGCAACAGAACCTCGAGGATGCGCAGACGGCCAGGCCGGAGCGGCAGGTCGACGAGGATGCGACGGGGCAGACGACGGAGGACGGCCTCGTCCAGGTCAAAGGGCCGGTTCGTGGCCACCATGATAAAGGCGTTCATGCTCTGAAGGCCGTCCCACTCGCGGAGGAATTGGGTGATGGTCTCGCGATGGGCAGCACGGCCACCGGGACCGGTCTGGCGGGCGCCCAGCAGCGCGTCAGCCTCGTCCAGAAAAATGACGACGGGGGCCAACTTGCGGGCCAGCGAGAAGAGGGCCTGGACGTTCTTTTCGCTGTTGCCCAGCCACATGTCATTGATGCTGGCGGCGCTGACCTCGATCATGCTGGCGCCGCCCTGCTTGGCCACGGCCTTGGCCAGCAGCGTCTTGCCGGTGCCCGGCGGCCCATACAGCAGACAGCCAGGAATCCGCTCCGTCGCCAGCACGCCGTACAGAAAGGCGTCTGGACGCACCAGCGACAGCGACGTCAACGCTTTGAGCGAGTCGGCCGTCTCGACCGGACACACGACGTCAGCAAAGGTCGTCGCAATCGCCTGTCGGTCGATCACGTTGGCCAACAGCTTCTTCTCGTACTCGTTGTACTCGGCTGTCGACGGGGCCGCCTGCTGCTGCTGCGGGTCGCCGGTCTCGCTGCTGCTGCGGTCAAAGGCCGCGTCGGGCGTCGTGCTCAGCGGCGAAAAGTACGGCGCCTTGGCCCCGGCACGCTTCTCCCACCACAGCTCTTCGCCGCTGATGGCGCGCAGGGCCGCCACGAGGCTCGGCTCGTCGCAGCGCGGCGTCTGGTCGACACGGGTACCGAGCACCAACGTCACCAGCCGGTACACCCAGTCGACGTCAAAGACCACGTGCGACAGGCTGGCCTGCAGCGTCTCGTCGACGTCGTCGCGGCGGCGGGCCCAGTCCCAGGCGGCGGCAGGCGGCTGTAGCGAGCCAGCCGTCAGGGCGGTCGTCATGGCACGGATGTTGGCCATGTTCTCGGCAAAATAGTCTTGGCGCTCCATCTGCTCGGCCAGACAGGGCGTCGCGGCGGTGCGCTGCACGCGGAACGGGATGATGTGGTAGCCCTCCTGGCGCAGGCTCTCGGCCCGTTCAACCAGGCTGGCCTTGACGTCGGCGTGGGTCGAGGCCGAGCCAACGAGCACGATCCGGTAGCGGCGACGCTGCCAGAGCCGGTCGACAATGGTGCGCAGCTTGGCGAGGATCTCGGAGCCTTCGACCGTCGCGCTGAGCTCAAAGATGTTGTGCACGTGCAAAATCACTTTGGGCGGCGCGGTCGTGGCTGTCGTCGTGGTTGTCGTCGTGGTGGCCGCCTGGACGATGGTCTCGAGCACGTTGTTCATCTTCAGGTCGTCCCACTTGTCGTCCAGGTCAGAGGGAAAGGCCTTGGACGACAGGCGTGGCCCAAGACCGGACGGACGCATAAAGGCAATAGGCAGTCGCGACAGGACCATGGACGCGTCCAGATGGTCGCCGTCGTCGTCGTCGCCATCGTCATCCCGCTTGGTCGGACACCGTCGTGCCAGCCGGCCGTTCTTCTCGGCCGTGGTGTAGCCCAACATCGCGAGGCTGCCACGGGCCCAATAGGCCGTCTGGCCGAGATACGTGCCAACGATCTCAGCTATGGCGGTGGCATCGAGATGCACCACGTCAGCCTCGAGGCTCCGGGCCACGTTGTCGACCACCTCGACGGCCTTGCCGCGTCCGGTGTAGTTCATCATGGCCAACACAGATACGGGCCGCTTGAGGTCCTTGGCCAGCCGGGCTGGTGGCGACACGGCGCGCAGCTCAGCCGCGACGGTGGCGCGTAGCTCCGTGAAGCCGATGCGCTCGCCGTAATCATAGTGGAACGGCAGCCCGTGGGCCACATCCTGGTCAGCACCGGGGCCGACACACACGTCGAGTCCGTGGGCAGTCAGGCTCCGGACGTGGTCGCGGTAGGCCGGTCGGGAGAGGACGTCGGGGATGTGCAGTGCGTTGTCGGGGTCGATCTGGGCCAACAGGTCGGCCAGCACGGCGTCGTCGGCGAGCACGGCCGTCAGGTACGAGGCCGCAGCCGTCACGGCGGTGCTGCGATTCTGGACCGCATCGAGATCGCCACGCCGCAAATCCGCAAAGGCGTCTGCCACCTTTTTCTCGTCCCAGGCGGCGCCGTGGAGCATCCACTCAAAGAACTGCTGCATGCGCTCACGCTCGACTGTCAGGACGGCCGTCGTCGTCATCGTCGTCGGTCCGGGAGCAATGTTGGGGAACATCAGCCGTCGAGTCGCGGCCAGGTCGTGGCTGAGGGGGTGGGAGGCCGAGGATAGCGGCGATGTCGTCTCCCAGCGACGCACATTCTCGTGCAAGAACCAGTCGGGCAGCTGGACGGGGGGCAGGCCGTCTGAGCTGCGGTGTCTCGACGAACGACTGCGGCCGACGAGGCCAGAGAAGACGTTTTGCAACGTTTCTGTTTCGGGCGCCGGAGTGGAAGGAGAAGGAGACGAGGTCGAAAGGACAGGGATGTCGGGACTCTCGCCGTCTGGCCGGGCCTTGTCCTCAGCAGGGTCGTCGTTTGGTCGTGCTCGCTGGGCCGCGGAGAGACCAAAGCCACGGACAGAGAGCAGAGTCGATGGCTCAGCGCTCAACCGTCGATATCGACTCATTCTGGCCGTCGTCCTGACCGATGCATGCAGGGCCCGCGTCCCTAAGGGGCGCATCCGGAAAGCTTGCCGCATGACACCCGGCGCATCGGGGATGCGAAATCGCTTCTGGTGGCACACCGGAACGAGCGTCGGCTCGTTGTTGTTCTGTTCGTCACGATAGGCAGTCCTGCTCAATGTGTTGGCAGAAAGTAGCAGCAGTCGACCTACATTTTCAGCTGCTGTGTGGGGGAAAGAGGTGGGTGGGACCGCCTGCCCAATCGGGCTACAAGCGTGCGACTAGTGTCATGCCAGGATTATATAAGCGCTACTATGATGTCCCCCAGAGCCTCGTCTGTCAACCCTCTGTGCTTGGCTTCAGACCCTCGGCGGCCAGTGCTGCCTGGTACCGGTTCTGGGCCGTCTGCAGACCGTGGATGGTCGGCCCTAGCAGCACGTGGACGGCGCGGCGGCCGCCGCCAATCATCTCAGGGCGCCAGCGCAGCCGCTTGCCGGTGCGGCTGTAGAGCACGCGGATCTCCTCCTTTTTCTCGGTGATGACGCGGTTGCGGGCCTGCTCAGCCTCGTCAGCAATGGCCTCGATGCGGCCGAGCGACTTACTGAGCGACTCGACGTGGTATGCCAGCTCCTGGGCGCGGTCGGCGTCGCCAGACAGAAAGGCGTTCCAAAACTGCCGCAGAAACTCAGTCGTCGTCGCGTTGGTCAGGTACGCCTTCTGGGCGATGTCGGCCGGGATGCCCATGGGCGTCTGCGCGTCTGCGCTGTGGCCGTACCGCTCGGCTCGTCGCTGCGTCATCGCGGCCAGGATCTGCTTTTGGGCAGCTTGTCGTGCTGCACGTGACCCCACGTGACCGCCGCGAGTATCGGTCTCGTCCTCGCTCTCGCTGTCGTCGTCGACGCCGAGGCCGGCGTGCAGGTCGATCCCGCCAGCGCCGTCGCCCGCGAGCGTGTCGATGTCGGCCTGCACGTCAAACAGCACCTCGGACGGCACCTGTTGGCGGTACGTCTCCGCGTCGACCGACACGGCCGTGTCCTGGTTGAAGAAACGGCTCTGCGCACGCACGTGAAGGACGATGCGGCGGGCTTCTGTGTCGCCGCGCAGGTCGCCCAGCACGAGGCCGGCCTGCGTGTCAGCGTCGACGACGGCGCTCGTGGTCGGGTCCGGGTCCGAGGGCGCGACGCTGGCCATGATCTTCTCGCTCAGACTGTTGAGCGTGCGCACAAGGGGAATGTGCGCGCGCGGCCGCATCTCAACGTCCTTGCGGTTGCCGCCACGGAAGCCGCCCTGGTCCTCTTCGTTGGCGGCCAGGTCGATCGTGTACGGCACGTGGGCTGACAGCAGCCGGCTCGCGGCCATGGTGTCGTCGGACTCATCGTAGCGGTCAAAGACGGGGTCGGCGCGCTCATTGTCCAGCACGCGTTCGCCCCGCAGCTTCTTCGACAGCCGGCTGAGGAAGAAACGGGCCCAGAACTGGGCCTCGGCGATGCGCGGCACGTTCTCGTTATAGATCCGCTGGACCAACGGGTGCTGCTGGAAGATCATATGCACCTGTTCCACGCTAATGTTGAGCTTCAGCTCGTTGTCCACCGTCCGCGGCTTGATCGTCGACAGCACATTGTACGCCCCCTTGGTCTGGTGCGTCTCGATCGCGTGGGCCCGCAGCAACGTCGTGCGGGTCGACCAGAACTGTCCGTTAAAGGCCGCGTCCGAGATGGCGTCCGGCTTCGACTTTTGCGCGTCCATGTAGGTCTGGTGCAGCAGCCTGTCCTTTTTCATCAGCGACTGCTGCAGCTCAATGTCCGCCTTGAGTTGGTCGTCGTCGAACCAGCGGGCTGCCGTCGGCCGGGATGTGGTCGCGCTGGCAAACGACAGGGCCGATGCACTGCTGCTGTCCCCCCTCGTCTGTGCCGGTGCGGCCGTGTCCGTCGGTCGTGGCAGGCTCGGGTCGTTGCTGCGGATGTCGGCCAGGATCTGGGAGAGCAGATCCTTGACCGCGTTGGCCTCGGTTCGTGCATCGGTCGGCGAGTGGAAGTGGAACAGGTACGTCGACGGCTCGCTGTGGGAGCCCGGCGGCTTCTCAAAGATCTTCAGCATCACCTTGGCCGCCGAATCGGGCGTCTGCTGCAGGTCTGCGGCCCGGACACGATCAGCGGAGCGAACACAAGTCGGACAGGAAACACACAGACGCACTCGTGATGTTGACCGTTGGCAGAGACAAGGCTGCTCCTCCGGCCGTCGGCGTCCAGGTGACCAGCGACTGGTCATCCGAGACGGCAATG
Organism: Grosmannia huntii; assembly: GCA_019925595.1. NCBI lineage: Eukaryota > Fungi > Ascomycota > Sordariomycetes > Ophiostomatales > Ophiostomataceae > Grosmannia > Grosmannia huntii. The sequence goes on from JADHKJ010000024.1 coordinate 282,048, forward strand.
ATCCCGTCCTTCTTTTTGTACACCGCCTTCCCCCATGGCATCGACATGGTGTTTGTTGCTGTAAAACAGCGGTGCTTGTGTTCTTTCAGCTCGAGGTGCGTTTGGGGAAAGCTTCTTTATCTTATCTATGTCACGTGAGTGAACATAGCGTTGCAGCAACTCAAATCTAACTAGCAGCAAAGTGCGGAACAACCTTATAGAAGGTGACGCAATTGACGAAAGCACACCCTCCGACTTAGTCAGCGCTTTCCTAATAAGATTCCTTCCTGATTGGAGGAAAGACCGGGAAGCTATCCTATGACAGCATAGGTTTGAGCCAGACGAACATCATGTCTCTTAAGAGAACAAAGAAGCGACTGCCGTGTCTGAGGCTGTGACGGATACGATTCTCCTGTCTGTTCACGTTCCTCTAGCTGCCTCATCAGCCTCATCAGCCTCATCAGCCCTCATCAGCCCTCATCAGCTGCACCTCTTCACAGAATGTCCAGACTACTGCGCCCAGGTCTCGTCCGGACAGCTGCCATCACAGCCAGCGTGGGCACTGCTGCCGGCGGACTCGTCTGGTACACATACCGGCCGCGAAACATCCCCGGCTACGCACCACCGGCAGTACCTCCGCCAGTCTTTGGGGCCGATGGCCAGTTCCAGCGCCCACGATTCCCACGCACAAAGGACCGGTCTGAGAACATAGCGGCGCTCCGGCAGAGCAGCACGGCTGGCGGCGAGGAGTACGACATGCTCGTGATTGGCTGCGGAGCGACGGGCGCGGGCGTGGCCCTGGACGCAGCCACACGGGGCCTACGGGTGGCCGTAGTCGAGCGCGACGACTACAGCAGCGGGACCAGCAGCAAGAGCACCAAACTGGTGCACGGCGGCGTGCGCTACCTAGAGAAGGCGGTATGGAACCTGGACTACGCACAGTACCAACTGGTGCGCGAGGCGCTGAAGGAACGCACGTACTTTTTGCAGACGGCGCCGCACCTCAGCATGTGGCTACCGATCATGCTGCCGCTGGATAAGTGGTGGAAGGTGCCGTACTACTGGATGGGCACCAAGTGCTACGACTTTCTGGCCGGCAGCGAGGCCATCGAGAGCTCGTACTTTCTGACCAAGTCCAAGGCCGTCGACGCCTTCCCGATGCTGAAGCAGGACGACCTGGTGGGTGCTCTGGTGTACTACGACGGCGCGCACAACGACTCGCGCATGAACGTGTCCCTGGCCATGACGGCCGCGCTCTACGGGGCCACTGTGGTCAACCACATGGAGGTAACGTCGCTGACCAAGGACGCGGCCGGCCGGCTGACGGGGGCCCGGGCACGGGACGGCATACCTGCACGAGACGGCAAGGACGCAGACGAGGTGACAATCCGGGCCAAGTGCGTGGTTAACTGCACTGGCCCCTTTACAGACGGCATCCGCCAGATGGACGACCCGGGCTGCACGGACATTGTAGCGCCGGCATCGGGCGTTCACATCATCCTGCCCGGCTACTACAGCCCTGGCAAGATGGGCCTGATCGACCCGTCCACGTCGGACGGCCGGGTCATCTTCTTTCTGCCGTGGCAGGGCAACACGATCGCCGGAACGACGGATGAGCCGGCCGTGATCAGCAGGAACCCGCTGCCGGACGAGAAGTCGATTCAGTGGATCCTGGACGAGGTTCGCCACTACCTCTCGCCCGACATCCAGGTGCGTCGAGGCGACGTGCTGGCGGCCTGGTCTGGCCTGCGGCCGCTGGTCCGGGACCCCCAGGCCAAGAACACGGAGTCGCTGGTGCGCAACCATCTGGTCGATGTGTCGGCCTCGGGGCTGCTGACCTGTGCCGGCGGCAAGTGGACGACTTACCGCCAGATGGCTGAAGAGTGCGTCGACGCCGCTGTGCGCACGTTCCAGCTACAGACGCGATCGCCAGCATCTATGGTGCCGTCCATTAGCGGCAGTGTCGACGTCGACGACAGCGCCCTGCTCGACGGGTCCTGCCAGACACACCAGGTGCGACTCATCGGCGCCCATGGCTACAGCCGCACGCTCTTCATCCACCTGATCCAGCACTTTGGCCTCGAGACGGACGTGGCCCGCCATCTGACCGAGAGCTATGGCGATCGGGCCTGGACAGTCGGCGCGCTCTGTCGGCCGACCAACGGCCGCTTTCCCGCCCGCGGCCACCGCATCGCGCCGCTGTACCCCTTTGTCGACGGCGAGGTGCGCTATGCCGTGCTGCACGAGCACGCCCAGACGGCCGTCGACGTGCTCGCCCGTCGCACCCGTCTGGCCTTTCTCAACGCCCAGGCTGCGCTCGAGGCCCTGCCACGCGTCATCGACATCATGGCCCGGGAGCTCTGCTGGGACCGCCGACGACAGGACAGAGAGTGGACAGAGAGTGAGTCCCCACGCTGGATACCGTGTTCTCGGCTAACCTGACAGCCGTTGCCTTTCTCGAGTCCATGGGCCTGCCACAGCCCATGCTGACGGCCACGCGAGCCCAGGTCGAGGCGGGCAAGCTCGACTTTTCCACCTCGCTCGAGTACCAAATGTACGCGCGACACGATATGCCCGTGGACGAGTCGTAGGTCGAGTCGATGGCGAGCTGCGCTCTGCTGGACGTCATGTGATAGCAAGCTGTAGCATACGTAATCACTGTGATGGCCTGGTTGCTCCTTCCATACGGACGTGCATCATCGTGTGAAACGGGCAGCGGCAAAGGACCTCTACAAACGCGTGCCTTCCCTTAGAGTCTGCAACATGGTCCACGCTTCCGTTACCTCTCTCCCCTCTCCTTTCCCTCTTCCTCTCCTTTCCTCTTCCTCTCTCCAAGACCATCTCTTATTATGTTACATCTTTATTCCCCGTCATGTGCTCAACCTCCACAGGCACACATCGGCCACCCGTCTCGCTCGCGGCCAGACCCTCCACCGCGTCCAACCGCTCCATCTGGCGCCGCAAAGACTCTTCCGAAAACACGCCAAGCACGACGGCCAGCGATGACGCGGCCTGCATCTGTCCAGCAGAGCCCGTCTCCGTCTCGCCATCGTCCGAGTCGTCCGCCCGGCTTGGCCACGCCGCCAGGGGCAAGGAAATCCACGTGAGGCCAAAGAAGAATGCAAGAGAGCTCTCCGGGGCGGCGGATGCGGCTGCTGCTGCTGCTGCTGCTGTGGCCGTGGCCGTTGCACTCACGAGAGAGCAGCAGGAGCCCAGCGAGCACGAGCCCAGCGAGCACGAGCCCCACCGTCCTGACGAGTCAGACCAGCCCGAGTCGGCACTGCCACCCATCCTGGCACCACTGGAGCCACTCCATCTGCCGCCCGTGCGTCGGGCCACACCGCCAGGACTTCCGTCATACGAGAACATGCGGACATCCCAGACGAGGTTGTGCTCGGGTGGAGGCAGCGCGAGCCCGCACGGCTTCTCCCTGTCGTCCAGCATGGCACGATGGCGACGCTCGTGGCAGCAGCTCGGAGATGGCCATCGCGGGAGCCACGGCCAGCGCACGTCTGGCGGCCCCGTCTGGCGACCACCAACCAGCCAGCACTCCATCGCCAACCACCCGTTTTTGCGCGACATGCCGCCGGCAGACTGCAGCAGACAGGCCACCGGCCGCGGCGTGGCCCCAGATGCGTCAGCCGTGGCCATGGCGGAAACAGAGGCCAGGGCAGGCCGAGTCGCACGGCCCGTCACGCTCGACGACTACAGGTTTCTGCAGAGCTTGACCGCCAGCGAACCGCCAGTGGCCACGAGAACAGGGCCGGAGGAGCACAGAGCTGCAGCCAATGGGGGGACAACCGTGCCGTCTGCCGTGCTGTGCTTCAAGTGGTGCGTGCCTCCTTGTCTGTGCCCCTTAATGTTCCGGCCAGATCTGTCTGGGTCGTGAACGTGGTTTCACATGGAACGCGAGTCAATACGAATAGTGATATAGTAGACATTAATACCCATTGCCGTTGCCTGCAGGCGTCAGCTCGGGTTTCATTCTAGCTGTCAGCTTCCGGTTTCCTGTGAGAGCAACACCTGACGTATGCTAGGCCAACCGATCTAATGTCCTTGTCCAGACTCCGAGCAATGCAAAACGCTATCCCCACCCCCGGAAAATGCAACCCTGCGCAACCCATGCATAAACGATGCGGCCGTGAGGAGAGAAGAAAGATGCAGATGTGAGGAAGGAGGAAAAGACATGAGGACGACACAAGAAAAGACAAGAAAAATATACGACACAAAGAGAAGAGAATGGCCGTCTCGAGGAGCTCACAACCGGTTGCTGTTCCGCACAGCAAAGTTGCGGAAAGTCGGAGGGATCGACGGGACCGGAGGAACAGAGGTCGGCGTGCCTCTGCCACTGCCACGGTCACTTCCAGGCTTGTCGGCCTCTTCAGGGTTGAAGACACGGTGGAGGAAGCTGCGTCGACGACCGTCAGCACGGCGGAACTGGTACTCGTGCAGCTCCTTGAGCCTGCTGGCACTGTCGCCATCGTCGGCGATGCTGCTGCCGACAAACGAAGCCGACACGACCGACATGCTCCTCTTGCGCTGCAGCTCAGCCTCCCAGCCATACACGTCGCACGAGAGCGCGTCCGAGTCGACAATGGTCGACGCCATGTCGTCTTCCTCTGCGGCCGTGGTGGCCGACGAGGTGTCGACCGACCGGCAGACAGACACGCTTTCCATGTCGGTGTCGGACCCGGAATCCACGTCCAAGTCGGTGCTGGTGGCGATGCTCCGCTGGTCGGCTGTCATCGGCCGCGTTGTCTGGCCGGCTGTTGCCGTTATGGCAGTGGTTGCGATCGCTGGCGACTTGTTGGGAGGATGCGCCGCGTCGCGGATCTTCATGCGGATCCGCCGTCGAGACAGCCACGATCGAGAGGGCGAAGGCCGTCTCGGGTACGACAAAGGGCCCACGCCTTTTGCGGCCGTGTCGTTCCGGGAAACTCCTGTTGTCCATGATTCAAAGACGCTGTCACCATCGCCACAGCCGCTGTTCCATGGGTCGACAGACGGGTCGTCGACCCCCAGACAGCTTGGCGTGTCCGCCAGCACGAGGCGAAGACCGGGATGCGGCTCTTCCCAGTCGCTGCTGCGGTGGTGCCCACAGCTGATGGCCTGGCCAATATCCGAGGCCGAGGCCGAGACTGCTTCGGCATTGGCGATGTTGGAGATGTGGATGATGGTGGTAGTGGAGGAATTCCCAAGGTGCGACACGACCTGTGACCCTCATAAGCCATGGTTGTGGGCCTCGAGGTCCGCGTCGGAGATGGGCAAATTGGGCAGATCGCCGTTGGTGGGCGAGGAGGCAGACGAGGAGGACGACTCGCCGACAAAGCCGCTGCTGTTGCCGTTGGACGTGTTGTTCCGTCGACTGGGCCGGTGCTTACGGGTGAGACCGAGCTTGGCGCTCATGCGCTTCCACCCGGCGCTCTGGACGGAGATGGCGCGCTGCAGGCTACTGGGCGACGTGCTGAAGCCCCAGTCCGACGTCGGGGGGGTTGTGGGCGGCGTGAGAGGCTCACCGGGCGGAGGCGTGGTGCTGCCGCTGTCGTCGACGAGCCCGGCGCGATCAGCCGGATCGGTGGCCTCGGTCGACGTGGATGGTGACCGTCCGCGGCCGTCGCTCTTGCGGCCACGGCCGAGCTGGAGGAACGACGGCCGTGGCGACCGGCTGGCGTCGTCGCCCGTGGAGGAAGAAGCGGCACTGTCCCTCGCGTCCTTGGGGCTGCGCAGTCGAGAGCGGCCCAGACGGCTGTCCTGCTGGTCGGTGTCGGTGTCGATGGCCAGCTGTTGTTGCTGCTGGAGCTGCTGATGCTGCTGATGCTGCTGATGCTGCTGATGCTGCTGGTACTCCTGCTGGGCGGAATCGAGAAAGGGCAGCAGGACGGAGTCGTTCATCAGCTCAAAGACGATCTGGACAGCCTCTTCGAGCTCGGTCGGATGCGGCGGCGAAGCAGCGGGTTGGTGGTCCAGGATCCGGTCGCGCACTGGACCGGGCAGATTGACCTCACGCACGCCATACGGCAGGATGTACGTCTCGATAAGACGCTGCCACAGCGACGCGACGTGGTCCCTGGCGTCCTGCGACCAGTGGGCGGCGTGGGCGTTGCCCTCGTACATCTGAACGTCGGCAAAGGCGCTCTTGTAGCGCTCGGCCTCCATGGTGAACTCGAGCGTCTCGAGACAGTGGTTCTGCGACAGATAGGCCATGAAAGCGCTGAGCGTCCAAGGTGGCGGGGCGCGGTTGGCGAGGATGTCCTGCAGGGTTGGCCGGTTGGCCGACGAGAGCACGGCAAGGCTCGTGGGCCGGGAAAGGCCTGTATGCGGCATTGCGAGAGGAGAAGGGGGGAGATACCCAATTGTGAGAGGACCGAGGTGGCGACAGTACGGCAGTGGGAGGCCGCGCCAGCCTCCTGCTCGATGCGGAGAGTACTATGCTGTTCGTTTGATGGAGAGACCGAGAAAGGACGGGCTGGCTCGTTGTCTTCTTCTTTTCATTATTCCGTCGCGGCTGACTTCCAGGGGAAGACGTTCTGCTGAGGCGAGCGAGAACGATCAGGCCATTGGACGAGATGGAAGCGAAAAAGGCAAAGTGCGAAAGACGAAGACGGAATGGATGGAGCGACAAGGCGGCAGTTGTGCGGCCAGCGGTTTCATTCGAGACACAAGGTGACGCTGCGGTATCGTTTCAACAAAAGTAGACACCCAAGTACAACGGTGAAACGACTAGTGGGGAGGTCGGAGAGCACGACAGAGGCGGGTTTCGTACGGCCGTGATAGGAAGGGCAAGACGAAAGCGAGATGACGAAAGGAATGGACAAAGGTAAAGAGAGAGAAAGAGAGAAAGGAGAAAGGAGAGGTGGGGTGAACAAGCAGTAGCAAGGGAGAGTGAGGTGAGAAGGGAGCAACAAAAAGGGAGGGGGGTTGTATTAAAGACAAGAGCGAGCGAGAAGTGCTGTTTGCCTTGCCGATCTTGCTTCATACATAGTATCTGACTATACCTGAGTGAGAGTCAGTCGGGTGTGGGAGTAATTCCAGAGGACGAGTAGGAAGGCCCACAGGGGAGAAGAGGGGTGGAGAAGGGTTCAGGTCCACTGCAGGTGGCGCGCATGCCATTGTAAGTACAGGGAACATTAGGTAATGGAATAGTGCAAGAAGGAACGCTGGGCACGGCATCGGTAGCGTGTCGAGGAAAGGGCGTGGATGGAGAGAATGGCTCTTGCCAAACGTGGATGGCCCCGGGCGAAGGAAGCGAAAGAAGGACAGAGAAAGAAGATACTCCATCCAGAGTATCACACGCCCCTTTTGTCCAGCAGAACTAGCCTCTTAGGGACTGGCGTGACGCTAGAATCACGCTAGAAGCGTTCCAATAGCGCGGCCACACGGCCCTGGCAGCCTGCGTTGCCGCTGATTGGCTCCATTGCTGGCCGACGTGTTTTTTTTCCGTTCTCTGGCTTTCGCCACTCTGGACAGAGAGCGAAAATGCACCGCTGGAGGGTGATCCCTCGACGCGCAGATGCAACAGCCATCCCGGCCAACTGCTCTGTGCGACGCAATGTGCTCGTTACATATTCGTGCATCGTCTACACAAGAGGCACGCGTGCACACCGACGTCCAGCCCGATGGCAACATGTGGCTCTTTTCGCGCCCCTGCTTTTTTCCACACCTCTCCGCCGTCTTGTCGGTCGTAAAGCCGGCCATACAGCGTGCGCCACAGGGGCATACGGAGTACATACGTCGTAGGGAAATATTGACACAGACGAACAAGGACGGCCAAATGGGGCCCAAGACCCAAGGGACCCTCCTTCGGGTCCAGGTTCCTTCTACCTGCCTAGTTCAGCATCGCTGTCCGTGTCTGGCCATCCGCCATGCCTGTCCACGTCCAAGCCATCCATGTCGTCCAGCACCGTCGCTGCCAGTCCCAGCTGCCCAGGAGGGCCTGGCTTGGGGTCCGAGACACCGGGGTCCATCCAGCAACCAGAGGCAGACGGCATCTCAGATGTGGCGAGAGCAGATCGCCACATCCGCCGCGTCGGTCGTTGCGGCGTGCAGCGTGCAGCGACCCGGACCCAGACTGTGCAAAGTCGCAACGGTGAACCGGAAATGGACAAAGGGATCCGCAGCTCGTAGAAAAGGCGAGGAAGCCAAGGTGAAAGAGCACCAAAGCATAACGATAATAACGATAATGATTATAATTGTAACAATAAAAAGACCCAACAGAACAACCGCGGCAGCTTATCTCCCGGCCATCCGCCTGTCGATCTATCGGTCTCTTGTGTGCCGGCGGCACTGGCCGTTCTTGCATGGTTGGCCGAAACTGCCAACGTCTGCCTGCCCGGGCAAGAAGACCGACCGCTGTCATCGGCTGCCGTTCTACAGACAAGCCATCGTCGGCATCGCCAGCGAGCCGAGTCTCAGATCGGTCTCTGCCAGATCACGAATACCACCGAGAGATACGGGGGATACGTATGTACGCGTATGCGAGATCGGGATCAGGACATCGCCCGGGGCCTTCCGTCGAGCCAAAGAGGAAGGAGGCAGCAAAAACGGCGGTGTTCTCGGCAACGCTGGACAACCACGTGCATACGACGTAGAGTACTCGTATGCTTGCTGTCCAGCAGAAAGGCCAAGACGATAAAGACATAAGACCTTCCGTCTTCTCACTCGTACGCGTACTCCGTCCTCTCGTCCTCGTATTCGTTTCCCCCATCTCGATGCTCTACTCGTGCTGATCCGAGTGGGTTTTCCTGCCGTTTTCGGAAGCTGCTTCGCCGGCCGTCTGACAGCCAGGACTGGCGCCGGGGTCGTCGTGAGGGCCGGTCGCTTTTGTTCGCCAGCGCGCGGACACGAAGCCCGTGCCGTCTCACGTCATGGGCCTGCTGGCCATCGCGTGTTGATTACCTATCTTCCTCGTCAGGTCTCGGGGACGCAGGCATGTCGCCAGGCCCCTGGCCGATCACATGGTCTTTGCTGTAGCAGAACCACAGCACTTCTCCATGGTCATCTTTTGTCTGGGAATCGTCCTAAAGCGGAAGCTGCTTGCGCCACGATGCCAGCCGTAGTAGAGCAGCCTTTGCTGTACGTAAGATTCACTATCGTGCCCACCTAGGCGAAAAAGAAAATTGCCATAAAACAAGCTAAAATAAAAGCTTGTCGCACAGTGTGAGATATTATGTAAGCACACAGTGTGGGTGAAACAGGTTGGCCCCGTTTCTCTCGCCAGAACCCAGCGACTGCTTCAGCGATACGAGCAAGATACGTAATACATCGCGCCCGTGCTGAAACCTCTCTCCGCACTCGGTGAGCAGTACTTGAAGACCCACTTTTCCCGTAGTGCCAAAGCCGGCGATATGCGAGAGGCAAAAGGCAAAAGGCGCGAAAACGTAGACGAGCCACGGCATCCTTGCAAGGACGGCGGTGGAACGAATTAATCTCGAAATTGGTCTTTTCTAGAAGCTTTCCCCTTGCAGAGTAGCACTTGGGAAAACCGGGTCAGCTGGACGGCTTGTCCGACTGGCTGCTGGCGATGCTGTTGGTCAACGTTTTTGTAAGCGAACGACAGCATTAGACTGCGGCTTGTGCAATGGCAGACGAGAAGCCAAGACAGACAAATTCGTCGTCGCCTCTGTCGACCCATTTCCGTTCCTTAAACGCCTGTTAAATGACCATATCATGACACCTGTCGCTGGAGAAGAGAGACGAAATGCAGCCCTTCTTCACTACAGCCCGGCCAGGTCCAGGTCGCCAAAGAAACCGCCGTTGATCAGCGTGGCCGCAATCCGGTCGCGCTGCAGCGGCATCTCCTTGGCGCCGTAAAAAGACGGGTCCAGGCCCAGGGCCACAAACAGCGCGTTGGTGACCGTGTGCACGCCGCAGTCCCATCCGTTCGTCTGACGCGGCGACGCCAGGACCTGCATTCGCCACCGGTCCGAGTGTCTGTCCTGCAGAAAGTCGCGCACCCAACAGAGGACAATGTCGAGGACCGGCTGTCGGCCGGCCACGCTGCCCATCGAGTCCATGTGCGTCACCGTGGCCTGACGTGGCCGCACCACCACCAGGGTCCAGTGGTTGCGCTCGCAGATCGGAATCAGGATCGTCTCGATGCCCAAAAAGTTGTCGCGCGTCACCCCGACCCGTTTCATCCAGCGCTCCGTCCCGGCTGCGCCCTTGGTCGAGAGCGACTTCCAGAAGAAGGACGTGAAGGCGTGGCAGCGCGGCGTCTGTGTCTTGACGTTCATGATGCCCGCCTTGGCGTTGATGTAGTTGGCCAGGTGCAGCAGGAACCCGTTGACGATCTCGTCGTTGAGCCACTCCGACTTGCTGACCACCGTGCAGAAGTCGGCGCTCTTGAGAGCCGTTCCTTCGGGCGACCGCGCCACCTCTCTCCGCGGGTCTGTTCGCACCGTCGCGTTCACCCGTGCGTGCCATGATTCTGACAGCGGTGGGATCACCTGTCTTGTCGGTGGACGTAGCCCCGATCGGGCTAGTCGCTCTTCTTCCTCTTTTCGCCGTCGCAGCTCTTCTTTCCGCTGCTGCTCTTCCTCTCGCTTGCGCCGGGCCTCCAGCAGTGCCGCCCGTCTCTGCTCGGCAATCAGCCGCAGTTCCTCTGCCTTGGCATCGCTGATCTTCAGTCGCGGCTCGTCCTCTTCGTCCAGCGGAAACATGCTCTCCCACGGAAGCCGGTGTCGCGAGCCGCCTTCCACGTCCACAGCCGCGCCCATCTGCTCGCCCTCTTCAAAGCTTCGCTCCGTCGCTGCCGGTGATGGTGGCAAGGGTATCGCAGCAGCCGCCGCCGCTTCTGCCGCCCTGTCCCTCTCGATTTCGCACACCAGCTCCTTGATCACACGGCCGCGCTTGAAATGCCGAGGGTCTGGCGAGGCTGTGACTGCCTTGCGCTTGGCCGGGATCGGATACGTCTTGCGGACAGGCGGTCCGTCGTGCGTCGTCAGACTGGAAGAGCCCGACGTCCTCCGGTATCGCGCAGAGAGCAGCGACTGTGATGGCGCCACCCGCATCGGCCGGCTGCCGTCTGTGTATCGTCGTGCCGCCTTGATCGACGCCGCAGCCGCGCTCACCATCCGTGCCCGACGGACGGCCTCCTCTGAGAGCCGCTCCACGCCACCGCTAGCATACAGGCAGCATGGCTGTCGAGACCGTGTCTGTTCGCTGCTCATAGAAGCATGTATCCGGTAGCGCCAGACGTCGTGCAGCTGCTTTGCCGTCACGGCCTCCAGAGCCGCCCCGCCGTCGTCGTAGAGGTGTCCAGGCGGCCGGTCCTCCTTCTCGATCCGTATGAAGCTCAGTATCGGCTGGTGGTGGTGAAAGGCCTCCAGGTCGACGAGCATTTTCATCATCGACACCTGGGAGAGGTGCATGCCCGGATGGCCCCACTGGTCCGTCTGCAGGATGGAAAAGGCAAAGAAACCAGCCAGCTCGCAGAGCCCGCAACCGTGGCCCCAGTAATGCTGGACAGACGCGCTCAACTGCTCGTACGGAACGACGCCTTCATCCTTCATCACCTCCAGGCTCTCGGGCGCGTAAAAGGCCGAGATCCACGTCGAGGCAGCCTCGATATCCTTCAGCAGCTCGGCCACCGTCTCCTGCCACGCCAGTTCCGTGTTGTAGCCATAGAGATCCAGCATCAGGTTATGTATGACGACCGAGAGCCGTGTCTCCCCACGGCTGCCGCCATCGAACCGGCCGGCTATGGGCCCCGACTCCCGACAGCGCGAGATGTTTCCTGCCGCGATGTCATCGCCCCATGCGCGCAGTAGAGAGGCGACCGCCTCGAAGCCGTCCGATGTGATGTATTCGTGCGGGTCATCGCGCCAGACTGTCTCAAAGTCGGGATTGCAGAAGATCGTCGAGAGGGTGGCCGGCGAGGAGGTAGAGCCGTCCGAGGAGGACAGTGGTGGAGGTTTTATGCGGTCGACTGTAAGGGCTATCTGAGGAGAGGTTTCAGGGGGGGTATCGTCGGTGGGTGCTGCGTGAGAAGCTGTCAGCGTTGCACATTGGCCTGACAGCCCGATGCAGACACAGGGAGAAGGACAGGCAGCACAAACCGTGGCTCAGAAGCCGCTCGGAAATGAACGAGAAGCCGTTTCGAAACAGCTCGATGACGGCATCTGACCGCATGGCGGCCGTGGTGGCGTGCAGCCAGCTGAGCAGCCAGACGGCCCGAGAGGCGAGACTTGTGCTAGTCTGAAACGTGTTGGTTCCCCCCGTCTCTATTCAGGGGCGAGTTTCCTCGCGGAAAGACGGTCGACAAACCTGAGAGGCAGGGGCCAGCTGCGTCTGATCGTGAGACGCGCAGATTGCGCCTGGCTCACAGCGCTGCGACACGGACTGACGGGGCCACAAATATTCGGATGCGAGCTCTCGGACAGCAGATAGCAGCGCTGCAACAGCCATGTACCAGGGGGGAGAGGGCGCAGCGTGGCCCTTCTGCTGTTTGATTGTCACGGTTGCAGAAAATAGTCTTAGCTTTGGTCTGCAAGTCGGGAGGATATTACGGAGTAATGCAAGCTACGCTTTTTGGCCAGTAGTCAGCCGCTAGCTCCACCAATCACCCCGCGTACATTCCTTGGCGCCTCGATTGGTGCATATACTGACTCATCAATATCACCTGACGCTGTCACGAGTAGTACACAGTGTCAGTACAACGTGTCTCGCGAGTTCGTGATAGAATCAAAGTTGTCATGCAGACTCGCTACTCAACAGACGCTATATAATGTACATGCACTACAACTGCGCGGCAGGCCCCAGCTTTGCCGTGCAGAAGGATGCAAAGTACTGGTCCAGCGCGTCAATGGTGCTGCTGCCCTCCTCTAAGCCGACCACAAAGGCCGTGTAGCCGTCCGGCCGCACGACCACGACGCCGCCTTTGCGCGGGTCGAAGCCCATCTTGGCGTGCGCTGGTGCGTCGACACCGCGGTCGTCTGCGTACACGTGGTCGCGGTACCGAGCCAGCAGGCCGGGCACGTCGCGGCTGATCTCGATGCCGCTGCGCCGGCGCGCAAAGACGATGCAAAAGGTGAAGAAGTGGCTGTGTGGGTTGTGCTTCTCGAGATGTGTCACCGCGGCCTCGTCTGCACGTCTGTAGGCAGAAAAGGCCGATCCCTTCCGCCGCAGTCCGCTCTCCAGGTCCTTGAGTGCCTGCACCGTCTTGTCTGGCTCACCAGCAAACACAAAGATCCGGAAAGACCCGTTCAGCGGCACCTCTTGCTCCAGATGCACCACGTTGGCATCCACCACACGCGTCACATCCGCGTTGACAAACAACCGCCCCGGGTGCAGCTTACTTCCTGCTGGGTTGGCCACGGCCGACTGTGCCGGGTGCTCGGGCGACCAGGTGATGACGCTCGGCTGGTACGCCACTCCGTAGCCGCTCGTGAACTCGCAGCTCTCCTTGAACGTCTGCACAAACGGGTTGTTCTCAAAGTCGTCTGGGCTCGTCGCTTCTGCGCTTCCTGTGGCACCGGCATCGCCCGCTGCCTGCACCTGGTCGGCCGTCGGTGGCTTCGCCGAAAACAGCTTGGCATACTTGTTGTCAAAGGCCAGCAGCTTCTCGGCCACGTCCTTGCGCTCAAACTCGTACGTCTGCAACAGGCTGCGCTGTGCGAAGCCCTTCTCGACCAGGTGGATCTTCCACGCGAGGTTCTGCGCGTCCAGGAACGCGGTGTTCATGCCCTGACCAGCTTTCGGCTGTGTGCTTGTTAGTGGACTGGTGCACACGTCCTGTAAGGGAATGGCAGCCACTCACGCTGTGTGTGTGGCACGCATCTCCACCGAGGAAGACGCGGTGGTCGATAGTGTACTTGTCTGAAATACCCTGGCCAATCGGGTACACGGAATACCACTCAAGATGCTCCCACTCGATCGAGTACGGTGCCAGGATCCTCTTTGCCGTTGCCTGCACCTCTTCTGCCGTTGCTGTCTTGCGCGGGTGCCAGTCTGGGTCTGTCGACGACGCGATCTGGATGTACAGCCGGACCATGTTGTCTTCCCGCGGAATTACCATGATCGAACCGTCTCGGGAGTGGATGGTGCATTTCATCTGGACACGGATCAGTCCGCTTACACTGCACAACTAGGCGAACGCGTCGTCTTACCTTGATATCCGGGAAGTCCGTCTTGATGACGCCGTCCATGACACCCCACACGTATGCGATGGGGTCCTTGTGCTTGATACCGATGCCGAGCTGCTCCCGAACACTTGACCGCGCACCTTCGCCGCTGAACAGGTACTTGGCCCGGACGGTCTCCTTGGCCGTTCCGTCAATGTGCTCCAGGCTGACCTCGACCGGGTACTCTGGGTTCTCGGCCTCGTCCGACTTGAAGCCCTTGATCGTCCAGGGGCGCTCGACGGTGACGCCGTTCTTCTCGAGGTCGGAGAGGAACACTCGCTCGATGTGGCCCTGGTGCAGGAGAGCCGTGAATGGGTAGCGGGCGTCGATGAAGTCGGGGCAGCTAGCCCACGTTCCCGTGCGGACGATGCCGTTGCCAGTGTGGGCAGCATCCCAGAAGGCAACCTCGTACACCCGGGCGGGCTTCTTGGCCATTATGGCCGACTTTAAGCCCATGTTCCGCAGCAGGTCGAGAGAGCGTGGCTGAATGCCGTCAGCACGGCCGGTGACAGTTGGCTCCGGCCGGTTGTCAATATGCTTGATCTTGTAGCCCCATCGCGCCAGGATGGTCGAGAGCATCAGCCCTACTGGCCCAGCTCCAACGATGACTACCAGGTGTCAGCAACGGCTGGAAACTGAACGGAAGCTGTGCAACACTACACATACCGATGTCGTACTTTTCCGTCATGTTTGCACAGAACAGGAGTGTAGGTCAAACGAGATTGGTGATTCCAGTAAGAAGACACACAGCAATAGAATGGCACCGAGAAGCCATCTGCAGCACGAGTGCCTCTTATATCTTAGTGCGGCATCCGGAGAGACTTGTCTCCAGCAATCCCGGCCACAAACCCGAGAGGCGGAGGCGGCAACAGGCTGGTTGCCATTCGGACCTGCGGCACCAGAAATCGGCAGATAGCCTGTTTATTGGATAAGCAGTGCTCGAGGAGACGCACAAGTGCCCAGCTCAGGCCAGGAGATTACACCTGAAGATGGAGCAGGACGGACTAAAGCCTGTGAGCTAGCTGCTTTTGGGAGCTCGGGAGATGGTGTCGGTAAATGTAATGCGGCTCATGTGACTCCATCCACTGTGGGGCAGCCTTGAAGCTGCTTCGGCTGCTGGTCTCGGCGTCGGTGTCCACGGAGTTGTAGGCTGGGGAAAATCCCAGCGACAAAAGGAGGCAAGTGGATGACCTCAAAAATAGACGCTGGAAATGCGCCGGTTTTGCTGGATGACCCCAGGCGCTCCTTCTTTCTCGTGTCCCTGTCTACGTGCATATGGCTGCCCAAAGAGGAAACTCGCTTTGCTGCATGTTGTCGATAGCAACGACTTACTGCAAGTTACCTCGTCACTTGTCTGCATATCGGCCCTATTCTGAAGGCCCTGGTTGCTCCAAGACTGTCCCATTGGAATTGCCTTCCTCTCATTTATTGACCCATTGAGCAAGCCTGTACAATAGCAACCGGCCCGGATAACCAGGCTCTCTCGCAGTTCAATATCTATAAAATTTCTCTGCTTTTAGAAAACATGAAATTCACCACATAGCACACCACTCTGTTCTGCATAGCACTCCTTCCGTGCACCTTACACTCTCCTCAATATTCAAAAGGCTGACAGAAGCCTCACGCCAAAATAGAACATGTCTCCAGACGTGGAAGCGCCTACCAGCTCCCCCATGCAGGTTCCGCTCAGTCGCTTGCCCTATGGGTCAGGCGTCTCCAGCAAAAACCTTTCAGCCATTCACGGAAACTTCATTCCGCTCCAGAGCTCCGAGGGCCTCTTCTTGGTTCCTCCACGGCGGGCGAAGAATCCCCATCGGCAACGCTCGCACTCACCGCGACGCCGACAGGATCGGGGCGTCCATCTTCATCTCAGTCTGACGGACTCTCAGATGGACAAGCTCACTTCGACGTGCGTTGGCCCATGTAAGAAGCCTGGCGGCAAGATATGGCCTTGCTAATCCTTGCAGGTTGACTAGAGACAGCGAAGCGGATTTGGGGTCCGGTCATGCAAAACAACGTGACAACACTTTGCCGCCCATTCCTGTTCGCCAGAACGATGTGCCCGTGGCAGCCCCGGCTGCTGAGCAGGATTCGAGAAGATTTATCTTGAAAGAGTCTCTCGACGACAACCGCTACGGGAGCCTCCAGAAAGGGCCCGACTCCGACCATGTGGACTGCTGTGCACAGATGGCTTATAGACGGACACGATCTAGGTCCCCTGACAAGATTCGATTGTCTCCCAAAAAGAGCGGCTATCGTCAAGAGAAACAGCCGGAAGAAGCTGACATGGCCGACGCAACCTCGTCAGTGTATTCGATGGAGAACTTTCCCGACATCCTCGTCGACCCTTTGTACATCGACAAGAACCACGAGGATGCGGTGTATGGCCGTCAACCTACGGTACTGCGGGACTATGCGAGGTGGTCAATGTCGAATCCGTCTGGGAGAGACAGCGGCAGCACTCGACAGGCGACTGAGCCAAATCACTCGATAGAGTCTGGCCAATCCGGCAACAACGAAATGTACAGTCCCAAGGCTGCGTCCCGCCCGGACTTTTCGCCTTTGACAAACTACTCGAGCTCGCCCAAGCATACAGCACCACAAAAGGGAAGGAAAATCATGGTTGGCAAGAACGGCTGGCTTGAGCGGACAGGCGATTCGGGGAGCAACCCATCGCCGCCAAAGAAGAGTGGTATTGTGGGCACACTGAAGCGGATGGCAAAGGAGGTTGTACGTGACAGCCGAGCAGACAGGAGCCCTGTATTTGGTGTTCTTGCGCTGACCACGACGTGAACAGGCCGAGGCAACAGACATTAAAGTCGTCCGGCGGCCGAAAGATGGCAAGCAACATGGACGCATGACACGCATGCGAACGTCGCTGAATCCGCGGGAACAGAGCCTCCTGTACAGCGAGCTGGAGTTCCTGCTGACATCGGCGCTGGACGGCTACATCACCAGCCAGTTCAGTGCCGGCCGGCTGGACGCAGACAAGTACAAGAAGGTGGCCGACATGTGGCAGCACAAGGGTCGTCCCCGGGTGGTTGGGTTTCGGTATGACCTGGAGACGCAGCTGGAGCTTGTGCATCTGCATGTGGACGAGTTCCGTTTCTACGGCGACAGAGCCGGCGTGATCGTTGCCGTCATTGGGATCCTCGAGATGATGAAGGTGAATGCGCGTGCGATGCGCATCCGGACGTTCTGTCAGCCGGACCCGGTGATTGCGAAGCAGTTGCTGGATTCACAGAGCCTGTTCAACCTCCTGGGCTGTTCCGAGCCCTGCCAGATCCAGCTTGCAGAGGTTGTACAGTTTTTCAAGGTCGTTTTAGAACGGGAGCACCGCGCCTCTCCTGGGGTGAATGTATCCAGCACGCAGGGGTCTCTTGCAGGTCAGCCGTCCTCCTGGTCTCACTGACTTGTAGAGAAGCTGGGCGACATCGCACCAGAACCGCAAAATTACTCAGTAGCACATGTCAGACAGATAGTAATGGAAACTTGAACACAAGCTGTTAACATTGATAAACCCCACCAATAATCCATGTCCTCATAAGATCGTCACATAAACAAGACCGTTATGATTGCCAAGTTCAAAGATATCATGACCCGCCGTACATCTACCGGTACTCCGCCTCTGTGCGACTGGACACGGTCCGATCGTACTCCTCGTCGTAGTAGTCATCGGCGTTGCCTCCTCGCCGTTGGTGCCGGCCGTCGCTATGGCTGTGGTGATGGCTGCTGTGGCGGCTGTGACGGCTGTGGCTGCGACTGTGGCTGGGGCTCGGGCTGCGGCTGATGACAACACTCTTGTCGCCGTGATGGTGGCGGCCACGGTAATTGTCGCGATCCTCGCGATCCTCGCGATCCTCACGGTCACGGTCATCACGATTGTCGCGGTCCTCCTCTCGGCTATGATGGCGCCGCTCGACACGTTTCTCGATGGCGTTGGCACCGAGGCCACCGACGGCCGCGCCGACGATGGTGGAGATGAGGGTGGCGCGGTCGTGCTCGCCGTGATCATGTTGATGGCCCTGACGATGGCGTGAGCGTGCAGCCGCCTCCGAGGCCTCGCGGGCGGCCAGGCCGCCGACGATGGCGCCGATGACGCCGACACCGAGACCCGAGGCCGACGTGCTGAAGGCGCTGTCGAGCGCATTTTTGGTCTTCTTGAGCGGGCCTCGCGCATGGCTGCTGCTGCCGCTGCCGCTGCCACGACGCTCGTGCTCGTACTCGTAGTCGTACTCGTAGTCGTCGGGCGATGGCGAGCGCGAGTCGTCACGGCGCGGAACCAGTGGCGGCACGGAGCGCGGCCGGTGCTGCGAAGACGGCACCTGCAGGGCCACGTCGCGGTCCACGTTCGGGTTGGACGTCCGCGGCTCGTAGGCGGCGTGGTGTCCCGCGGGCGTCATGTACGGGGCCGCAAAGCCGTCGTCGTCGGCCGCGCCCCGGCTGTAACGTCTGCCGTGAGACGCACTGCGTGGGCCACGACTGTCATCGTCGTCGTAGTGGCGCGACATCGTTCTGATGAATGTGTGTCTGTTTGGTAGGAAGCTGGAAGCTGGAAGACGGAAGCTGGAAACTGGAAGCTGGAAGCTGAAAAGAAACTGGAGAGGCGTTGTTTTGGTGCACAAGACCGGTTCTCGAAGCACTGGACACGAGGCTGCTTATATACATGTCCTCTGCGTACGGAATACACACATGCACAATGTGGCCCAGGCAGCCCATCCAACCTTGGTGGCGCAAGCTCCGGACGGCCAGGAAAGGTAAAAGAGGGTGTCGTCACATGGTGGGCCAACCACCAATGGGAGCTGGGCCTCTCTCCAGCATCCGGCAGTGCAGGCACAGCGAGTCATCGCCTTGCAGCCACGCTCTGCACTAAGCCTGCAACAGGCAAAGTATGCCTGCAAGTCATCCGTGCCCAGGAGGCCAAGCGTATCGCTCTGTTGCTCGTCAGCACGAGGTCGTCCCGAATGGCCGCAGGATGGAATACTCCATACATCTCTCCACACACACCAGCAGCCGGGAGTGGGGCTGTGCTGCTGTACAGAGACGAAAGGACCCAAGGCGTTCTCACAGGCGCTCTTGGCCACCTCAGCCAGTCGAGTCGTTAACAGGGCTCGAGCGGCCTCTCATTTAAATTAAGTTTCCCCTCACGTGCAAGATCACGTGTTATGAATCACGTGCATCCGGTGCCCGACGGCTAAACCCCGGAAGCTGGAGCCACTCTTATCTTGCACGCCCGACTCGGCCTCGAAATGTACTCTGTAGCGTGTCCGCATTTGACCCGGCCCGCATACTATGTAGACAGATGGCGGTATGGCCTAGAAACGCAAGTATGCTTATTTACATTGCCTGTGTGTTCGTCCCGTCATCTCTTGCTCTACATCCTCTTCGGCTGGCCCAAACTGCAGCAAAGCCCACGTCATGGGACCTTCTCCCGAATCCCAGCTCGCCAGCAAAGGCAAGGTCTCCTTTGCCTGCCATACACCTAATGTCGGCGAGATGTCGCCATCCCTCTCGCAACCTGTCCCTGCCTCCAAGGATGGAGAAGCACATCTTCCAGACCCCAACCCGTCGGAAGAGAAGCCTTTGCAGAGGTGGAATGAGACGAACCTCAACATGTTCCGCTACTTTGCCACGCTCTACTCCTTTGTCGTCATGGGGATGAATGATGCTGCCGTTGGCGTATGCTCTTCCGCCCTTGCTCTCGTTTTCCACCCGCCTCGACTGACAACCGTGAACAGGCCCTATTACCATATGTAAGCAGCAACAGGCCAGCTTCAATGAGACTTGTGTGCTAAGCAAAACCGGTCTAGATGGAGACGTACTACAAGGTCTCGTACACGGTCATATCCCTCGTCTTTCTCTCGTCATTCCTTGGCTACATAGTTGCCGCCCTTCTCAACAACCTCATCCATCATCATTACGGCCAGGTTGCCGTCGCAGTGTTGGGCCCCCTTGGCCGCCTGATTGGTTACGTGCCCATGGCATGCCATCCACCCTTTGCCGTGCTGCCAGTCATGCTGCTGTTCCCTGGCTTCGGAAATGGCCTGGAGGACAGCGCGTGGAATGCCTGGATCGGCAACATGCAAAATGCAAACGAGCTTCTCGGCTTTCTGCACGGCGCCTACGGTCTTGGCGGCACCATTGCTCCGCTGATCGCCACCGCCATGGTGACAAAGGCCAACCTGCCATGGTACACCTTTTACTACCTGATGATCGGCATGACTGGCCTCGAAGGGGTCTTTGCCATCACAGCCTTCTGGGGAGCAACGGGCCGGGTCCATCGCGAGAGCTACCAGCCAGCTGCAGGCGGAGGCCGCACCACCACCAGACACGTTCTGCGTGAACCCATCACCTGGACGGTGGCTGTCTTCCTCCTCGGCTACGTCGGCGCCGAGGTCAGCCTCGGCGGTTGGGTCGTTTCCTTCATGCTGAAAGTCCGCGGCGCCGACAGCTTCCCTGCAGGCTTGACTGTGACTGGCTTCTGGCTCGGCCTTGCAGTTGGTCGAATCGTCCTGGGCTTCGTCACCGGACGCATTGGAGAGAAGCTGGCCATTACCATCTATCTGCTGCTATGTATCGTCTTGCAGTTGCTGTATTGGCTTGTGCCCTCCTTCGTTGCCTCGGCCATTTTCGTCGCTTTTCTCGGCTTCATGCTGGGTCCTCTCTTCCCAGCTGCCATTGTGGCGGCCACGAAACTTCTCCCAGCCGACTACCACGTCTCTGCCATCGGATTCGCAGCCGCTTTTGGCGGCGGCGGCGCTGCCGTGTTTCCGTTTGCCGTCGGTGCGATTGCCCAAAGCAAAGGCGTTCAGGTCCTGCAGCCAATCGTCCTGGCCATCCTGGGCTTTATATTCATTGTCTGGTGCTTTCTTCCAGGAGGTCTTGGGCCGGGTGGGCTGGAGTATGCCAGAGATCACAACGAGAAGGTTGGACATGAGGTTTGGGGTGCCTGTCGATGGGTCGCCAGCAACGTTTTGGGTTCGAGACAGAAGCCCATCGTTGAGCAGCCTATTCCGATATCTTCCCCACCAACTCATCCGCAACTCGTCGAATATAAAACTCCTTTGTCTCGAGAGGGAGGCCCTTGAACATCTTCGAGATCTTGGATATGTCCTGTCGAGCTTTCTCATACGCCGCCAGGTCTCTGTTTGCATACACATCACGTCCCAGGGAGTAGCCGCTTTCCAGGTCGCGGAAGAACACGTTTACAGCAACGCTGCTTGTCGACAGAGGGCTGGCCGTATGCAGCCACAGCTGTGGGATAAACAAAACATCGCCGGGGCCAACAACAGCCTCGTGGGGGTGACAGTCAGGCAGTGATCCCGTTTCCATGGATGAAAATACGTCGATGCTGGAGCTAGATGCACCGGGACCGAATCCGAGCTGCATCACGTCGGAAGGAGGGAAGAGAAAAAAAAGCTTTGAACCCTGGGCCTGGCAATATACATTGGCGAGAACCTAGAACCGATTGCTCGCCGTTAGAACAAGTCTTGTGTATATAGAGGATAAGCATCGTAGCAGACTCACATCATAATGCAGCCACATGTTGACAGGACCAGAGATGCGCAACACGGAGCTGTGGAGTCTCTCGCTGGCAAATTCCAGCTCTGGAGGCAAAACGAAGTCGTCCGAGAGGCTTGGATAGTCCGTATCCAGCCGTGCTGGCATATCTGAAGGCTGGTCGGCTGAGAGGGCTCGAAGGTAGAGCTGCTTGCCCATGCCCACATCGCGGACGAAATCTCCAAACTCCCGCGTTGTGTACCGGAAATTCTTGGACACAAAGTCCATGATCGGGCTTGACGACGCGTGAACAACAACCTGTGGTCCGGGAGTCAGTGGCAACGGACAGCAGCAAGCGGTAAAACCATGAAATCGACCAACTCACATTTCGACCAGGGCCTACTTGCTTGGCCAGATAGTCCGTATCCCATTTCACCGTACAGGATCCGAGACTGAGGCCCTCAAACACAACCGGCTTTCCAGCCTGGAGTATGCTTGCGAATTGGTATTTTGACGCCAATTTCAGACGAGGAATGGGCGTGATTTTTGCAGGCTTTGTCTGCCTGCTCGACTTGTCGTTGCCAATGGTCGACGTCTTCACATAGTCAAAATTCTTGGACACAACGTCCATGGTCGGGCTTGACAGCTGTGACATAGAGGCTCCAGCGCCAATGCCAGCTGGACAGACGCGAAAGTTGTACAGGCCCTTTGACCATACTGAGCCCATTGAGAAACACGTCATTCCACCACCGACAATGGCACACTCTCCATCACCGGTGTCTATAACCGATGCACCCACCAAAACTGGCCGAGGAGTTTCTGGGTCGAGCTTTTTGCCATAATCCAAGTATTGGGCATCTTCCTTGCCATCTTCACTGGTGCGGTATAGCAAAATGTCGCCTCCCTCCAGCACGCTTCCACCTTTAGCGATGCCTCCTACAAGCACTGCCCAGCCATCAACTTGCAGGCACGCAGCCCCGAACCGGCAAAGTAGATGCGCAGCCAACAGGTCTGCGGCCGACTCGAAGCGAATGGTCGGTTCCTAAACTTGTGAGCGACACCTCCGAACGCTGCCAGGCCTTTGTGGACATACCTTGGCCTGAGACACATCAAGCACCCATTTGACGGCTTGATCGTAGACAACGTTGTCGGCCGTCATTCCGCCAGCTAGAATACCGTAGAACGCGCTGCTGTTTCCGCGCACTCTCCCCGAGCAGAAAAGAACAGCCCCGAAAAGCGCGGGTGGCCGCAATGAGCCGACTACTTTGCACTCGGTCCATCCATTGGCAGGATGGTACAGAAGATAGCCAGGGAAAACGGCAGAGGCACTTGACTTTCCGCCAGCCAACAGAGCTAGCTGTGCGTTATGGAGCCGTGTTACAGAGTGTCTAAACAATGGCAGGGGCAGGTCCTGTGCTTTCTGCCACCGATATGTGTCCTTCTTGATGATCCATGTATCTCCAAAAGGGCTGGTTGGAGAAGCACGGCCACCGGTCAGCAGATATCCCGCATCCCCGATATCTGTGAGCGTCGAAAACGTCCTGGCTGTCGGCCCTCCTCCTTGGAGTAGACTACTCGCATTGACCATCTGTTCGCCACGAGCACTGTAGACGTCGTATGACGGAAGCCGACAGTCCGTCCCGATTCCAAATAGATTGGCCAGACAGGGGTCTCCCAGGGCATCTTTGACAATCAACGGCACGCCAAATCGCCTCAATCCGGTGTTTTTGTGTTGTCCGACTGGCGAGAAGCTTAGGCGAATGTCAAATACGGGTGTTCTGGTGTCCTTGGCCGGAACTGCATCGCCAGAACCACAGTTCGAGGCCGAATTGCTTGCGTAGAGAATAAAGTAGTGACTTGCAAAATGGGCGAACTCTTCCCACTCGTCAAAGACTTCCACTTTGTCTAGCTGGCATCTGTCGGCAGCAGATAGGAAAAAGGGATCCTTCCACGCCTGCCACAGAGACCAGCATCGGCTTTCCGGCCAGCCCAAGGTATGAAAACGCCTTTTCTGTAAATCCATGGTTGGATATTCGTGGACGCATTTCAAAGGCGTGCCCAGCTTATCAAAATGCTGCAGCATCGTCTGCGCAAACGGCACATCTGGGCCCCCTGGCAAGATCTGCTCGAGGAGACAGAACTCGGCTGGTTGAAATGTCAGCTGCCTTGTTTGTATCCAGGTGCAGGCACAGCTGTCTTACCGTCTCCGATCGTGCTGGCCCAGTCTTCCAAAGGGTGTGTCAGCATGCACGCCGCATTTCCAGTGTTTGACGCATAGGAGTGAGGCCTCACGGATAATAGCATCGGCGGACGCGAGCTCCATATAAGTGATGGAAACCTCGGCCACAAACAGAAATTCAGAGTTGGCAGTGTCAACGAGCGTCGAGAGATCTTTGCTAATGACAAGCAACTGACGCAAATCACAGGCTATCTGGAAGTACTGGTCACTTTTAAGCAAGATGCGAGGGTGTTCCGGGAACTCCAGATTTGTCAGTGGCTCCTGAAGCTCGACCGTTTGCTTGACGATGTTCCTCTTCGCAGATATGACATCAGGAAAGTCAATATCGACAAACTTGACGCCCTCGCAGTGCTCTGGATAGCGAAACATAGTCTGCCAAGGGAGGACATCGCTACACCATCGTCAGCAGTGTCAAGAGCTACACGAGAGGATGTCGACTGCTTGCCTTCCACATCCCAGGCTGACAACCACCTTGGCCTTCGGACTCGGACAGCAAAGGAAATTGCGGACCATGACATCAATCAAGTGGAGTCGAAGGTGGTACCCGCGGTTTATGAGCGGAGCTCGTCTCTGGTACTTTTTGACAAAGTAACGGTAGTACTCGCGCTCGCCGGAATAGTAGATGCGCTCCACGCTTCTCTTGGACACGATGCTGCTGTTGTTTGTCTGGCCAGCCGAGTCAGATGAGCTGCGCGGGCGGTGGATACGTGAAAACGGGGCCAGATGCTCACAGCCATGACGAGATCGTCTCGGCCCTTGGCCTGAAGGGCAGGCATGTTGTTGACAAAATAGGTGGATTGGATGCCGGATGACCGCTTTTCTACCGCCAGCGCCTGAGCCTCGTGAGAATGCTGTCTACTGCTTTATGGCGAGAAACTCTTTCCGGATATTTTTAGAGTGGGTCTATTCACGTGTTACCAGCCTACGTCTCCGTAAAGCTTAGTGGGCCAACTGCCAACTTACCCGACAGTTCGTTTAGAAGCCCTTGCACCCAGACTTTCTTCTTTTCCTGCACCTCCGCCTCCTTCCTCGCCAGATCTCGCATCGTGGGCTGCCTCGCAATCCGTCCTGTCCGTCAGAGCATTGGGAAATCTGGCCGTCTGAAAACCCAAGCTCACGGCGCCAGTGGCATCTCTGCTGTCGCAAACATGGCCAATCAGGCGCTCAACTTTGTGACCTTCAACCAGGACCACAGCTGTCTGGCTGTCGGTACCTCCAAGGGCTTCCGCATATACCACACCGACCCCTTCTCCAAGATTTTCAGTAGTGATGACGGGAGCGTGTCGATCATTGAGATGCTCTTTTCAACGTCGCTTGTGGCCATGGTCCTATCTCCTAGACACTTGGTGATCCAGAACACAAAGGTGAGATGCCCGCAGGAGGCGATGAGTAGAGGCAGTCCTGTGGCCCGTGCTAACACGCGTGCCATTGTTCAGAGAGCCTCCGTTATCTGCGAGCTCACGTTCCCCTCGGCTGTGCTTGCAGTCCGCCTCAACCGAAAGCGTCTTGCTGTCGTGCTCGAAGACGAGATCTACCTGTACGACATCGCCAACATGAGCCTTCTCTACACCATAGCCACGTCGCCAAACCCGGGCGCCATCTGCAGTCTCTCGCCGTCTTCCGAAAACTGCTACATCGCCTATCCCCTTCCGAAGCCCCGCGAGGACCGCGACGAGAAACGTCCTTCACATGCGCCGCCACTGTCGGCTTACGTTGCGCCCACATCAGGTGACGTCCTCATCTTTGACACGCACTCTCTAAAGGCCGTCAACGTCATCGAGGCCCATCGCTCGCCCCTCAGCTGTATCGCCATCAACAGCGATGGCACAATGCTGGCCACCGCGTCCGAGACCGGCACCATCATCCGCGTCTTCAGCGTCCCCAGCGGACAGAAGCTCTACCAGTTCCGCCGAGGCACATATCCCTCGACCATATACAGCATGTCTTTCAATACAAGCTCGACGCTTTTGTCTGTCTCCTCAGCGTCCGATACTGTGCACATCTTCCGGCTGAGTGGCCCCCAAGGACCGCAGTTGGCTAGCAGCTCGGCCTCAGCTGCCGGGGCCATCGATGCTGGCTCACCGCGACAAGACCGGTGGTCCCGGTCTCGCAGCCATGATAGTCTCAACGAGTCTGTCGGAAGTGTAACCGGTTCGCCACGCAGTGATGCCGCGGATTCAACGTCTGGCATCGGCAGGGACGGCGGTTTGGCTTCACAGAGAAGGCCGAGCGGCTCCTTTGGCAGCATCCTGAGGAGGTCGTCTCAGATCATGGGCCGGAGTGTGGCCGGCGTCATGGGGTCATACCTACCGCAAACAGTGACGGAGATTTGGGAGCCACTGCGCGATTTTGCTTACATAAAAATCCCAAAGGCTGGGTCCAGCACGGCGCCCAAAACCGGTGCTTCAAGTTCCCCGACCAGTAACGCCTTGAGTGTTGGGGCCGGCTACGCTGGAGGGCCGGTTAGAAGTGTCGTGGCGATGAGCAGCAACAGTCCTCAAGTCATGGTTGTCACTAGTGATGGCGCCTT
Organism: Grosmannia huntii; assembly: GCA_019925595.1. Classification (NCBI taxonomy): domain Eukaryota; kingdom Fungi; phylum Ascomycota; class Sordariomycetes; order Ophiostomatales; family Ophiostomataceae; genus Grosmannia; species Grosmannia huntii. Next base: position 308,416 of record JADHKJ010000024.1, read on the forward strand.
TAGTGTTTTCAACATCGACTTGGCGCACGGCGGGGAGGGCTTCCTTGTCAAACAGTTCTCGTGAGTTATCAGCACCACGTTTGCTTATACCTTTTTGTTCAGACAACTGACAGATGCAACTGCAGGATTCTTGATGTCGACGATAGGCTAGATGCATCTTCGTACGGGGCTTGAAAGGGGCAATATCTGCTTTGGCCACAATGTTGCCCCCTGCATCATTTCTTGCGTTATTTTATTGGAAAACACGGTAATTTGCAACAGGGCCGTCATCCGCATTTAGCAGGCGTTTGGGAAGGGTGGCGTCGAGGTGTGGTTCTATATTTTATAATTAGGCTGTGGCTATAGCATTCTATTTTCGAAGAGTTCTGGAACCGCAGTATTACTGCAGTAAAAGATATGTGTGCGGAGTAGTATTACACGGAATTGCACAACATCACATTCAATAATCTGGCGTGAAGTTGTGTTGTACGCGGCATCCATCGGATCGCACAATACATTTCCATAGATACCTGCCCTTGGCTTGGTATTTCCAGCCTATTCTTGATCATGTCCAAATCCCATATCAACACTCTATTCGTAGGCCACATAGCCTCAAATCATACAATCGTCCCGTTACCCAAGAAACATAGCCAATGCCGTAACAGAGGACGGAAACCGAAACGAGTATTGGCAACAAAATATCAAAACAAAGGGATCCTACGCTCTCAGCAGTGAAGAAATCACAGAAACGCCTCTTATCGTATGTATGGCCGGTTCATGAGAGCAATCTCGCGGGCAATGTCTCCCCACTCAAGCTCCCTCTTGAAGCCAGATCCGCTTCCCTGTCGCTGGTGCTGAAACTCTTCCCACTTGAGTAGTTCGTATGCGAAGCGCAGGTGTGGCTGGATGATAACATTCAATCTACGAGCACGCACAAAGCAATAAGCCCGGGGGAGAGAGAGCTTCAATGACCGCATAACTTCAGCGATGCAGATAGTAGCACTCCGGGACACACCGACACGACAGTGCACGAGGGTGGCTGTACCATTGCGACGGCCGCGCTCTAGATGACAGATCCGAGATTAGCAAAGGAGGCGGACAGCCAACAGGAGCAAGATGCTTACCGATAAAATCGAGACACCGCGCAAATTCTCCCGTCAAGGGATCTATCCCGTTGTCCTGAATGCCCCGGACAGCGCAGACATTGTTTTCTCCCCATTCCTCCAGCTCCCCCTCTCGCCACATGGCCATCTCCCCTACACTCAAGATCTGGGTGATGCCGAGTGCTCTCAAAAGGTCCGGGTTGTTTGCGTGGGTGAGATTGCCCAGATACATGTAGTCCAGCACTCTGCTCGGGAACGAACCGTCCAGATTGGCAAACCACCTGGGCTCGTCCTGTATCATGTTGGTGATTTCCGCAAGGTTCTTTCCCACACACGCCGGCGAGGCACAGAGGAGGCGTGGTGCAAGGGCCGTCAGCAGTGCCACGTCGGTGGGATATGCAAATAAGTTGCGCCGCATAGTCGTATGGAGATTCAGCCACGCGTCCGGAACCGGCCGTCCGGTGCTGTAGCTGAAATATGCGATTGCAAGCATGGTAGATTCGGTGTAGCCATCCGCGCAGTGGATGAGGATCTTCCGTGGGCGAACATTGAGGGCGTCCGATGACGAGTCCAGTGCGTCTGTCCCAACGGTGCCATTGTGCGCTCTCATTGCGTCATCGACCTGCGCGGTCAAGGTCGACGGATCCAGAGTGATACCGTGTGCGAAATGGTAGATGCACTTGCAAGTCTCCAGGATAGCATCTGCCTCTTCTTGTGACCATGTCGGAGGGGGGATGATGCCAGACGACGGGAAATCCAGATGGACGGGCTGGCCAGCCGGACAGACCAAGTTGGCCAGAGCATGCAGAGCGTCAGGATTCAGACGACCGATGTCACTGCACTCGATCAAGATGTCGTACCGCAGCTCTTCTTCCGAGCCTCGTTCAGGGGAGGGGCCAAGCCATACGTTATGGGAGATCTCGGAGGCCATGGTCATGGCGCACATCTCCCGTCTTTCCTGGTGGAAGAAGTCGACCACGTTTCCCGTCAGACGGCCTCTCGAGTCGACAGCCACGATTTCGGGGTGACATTTTTCGAATGTAGAGAAGGTGGCCGTGCAAATAAACGTACTGTAGACAGGCAGCAGGTCACCATTCAGATCGTGCTTGTCTCTCCACCGTTTTTGGGCAGCTGCAATGTCCCACCCGAGCTTCTCGACCGCGGCGCTATCATCACCATACACTATGATATCGGACGTCATAGCGGTCTTCGCGGCCTGGATCTGAAAGTTTCGCACGGAGAAGCCCTCCTTTGGATTGGCGTCAACGAACTTGGCAGTCGGATCAAACCGCATAAATTCATTGGGCGCAATGGCGCCTTTCAGGCGAGACGTATGTAGTTGACCATCCGCCTTAACAACGGTCACCCCCCTCAAGCAGGTGGGTGTTTTCTTCAAGGCACGCCTGTGCTGCGAGAAGAAGGTCTGCTGCAAGTAGTTGCCCGGGTGAAGACCATGGAACCAGGGGAAGACAAGAGACGGATCCGGAAGCGGCTGCCGGGAGATGTAGTCCAAAGAGGAGGCGACGCTGGCGGCGTCGATTGTATAGAGTGCCAGGCGGCCATGCTCAGCGCGAGGATACCGAGAGGGCGGAAATAGGATGGACAGTTGTGACCTGTCACCGCACTTTCTGCTTTTTCCAGGTGGAGACGGTGGAGGAGTCGTTGCAGTGTCGGCAGGTGGTGGGGATCCAGGAGGACATATAGGCACGTGCTTGTTTGGAATAGGAGCTGGAGGCTGGGGTTGGAGCGCTGGGCTGGCCATTTTCTCCATATCAAGGGTGATGGATGAGGAGATCGATGACATGCCCGAAGAGACACGGTGGGGATGTACCGGCCGGGTCAACGCGATCGTAGCCATAGTGACGCAGAAGGGCGGCTCCCAAGGATAAACAATGGCATGGACGTCCGGAGTCGGCAGCAAGAAAGAGCGAACAGATCGATCGTTTTGTCTGGCCGGCTGTCAGTCTGTTGATGGCTCGAAACTAATCGGCACGAATCGAAATGGATAGGTTTTGCAGGATAGCAGGCCAAAAAATAAAAATAAAAATACGAGCAGCAGAAGAGAGCGAAGTTGAAGCATCAAGGGTTTGGAGATGGCTTAAGAAAAGAAATCGGGAACATACGAAAACTCAGCCCGGTTCCTGATGGAAAAGAGGCGTCTTATCTCGCATGCCTGTTTGGGACGGAAGGGTGTGGGTGTGGGTGAGCGTTTGGGACGCGGCAAGAGATAAGAGGCGAATGGTGATAGCAACGGTGCCGGCGCGAAAAGTGATAGAAGCTAGAGGCTGAAGGGAAGCATTCCAGCTGTCGAGAGCTTCTTCAATCTGGGACTGTCACGGCGAGTGAAATGAAGACTGGAGGTGCAGAGAATGGAAGGACTGCACGAGATAGAAGGGGGAATAAATAAGAAGCGCAAACAAGATGGCAACTAGCCAATCTACGCGGGAGAATCTCTGGATGGTATGACACACGACGGTAAACGTTCCAAGAGACCGATCGAAGAGGGACTGGCGAATGAAAGCCGCACCCGCATGACCTTGAGGGGGGGATCTAATATTATCCCGGGGCGGAGAAGCAAGGTACGGGCACTGAGCAATAGCAGATCAAAGTCACTGTAGGAAATTGGGGAGTGAGGCAGACGGGGAACGCTTAAGATAAGGCGAGGGCGGAAGAGCCAATTCAGATACAATGTATTACAGAGCACCTCGAAGAGAGCAGGCCAACAGGCAGCTCGAGGCTGGACAGGATGCCCACAGCGTGCCGGGGACCAGATGGCTGGAATGCAGAGCGAGAGGGTACCATGATAAGACATCAAGGAACAGCAGCCGAATCACAGCACTTGTGGGCCTCAAGCTGTTGGACAGAGCGGGGCGCGTGTGGGGCGGGGGACATGGCCAATGAGACGGCGAGGCACAGTCCATCACACGCGCCCCGCTTTGTGGGCGGGTATCTGACGCGGTTGCGCATTTGGCATAGCGTCTTGTAGGTGCTGGGTTCAACATCTGATTAATAACGCTTCTGGACGGGCAATATTGGCCCTCGTAAGACTGGGCGACGTCCCGGGCCCGGAGCCCCGTTGTGGGTGCGTCGTATAGAGTTGCTAATTTCCTGTAAGTCAGGCCTCACTCTGCGTCTATTTCTGTCAACTTTGATGGACATGTGCAATTTGTGCCCCGGCCTGTTTAGGTGATGTCATCGCCTGCTAATGTTCACGCGCTTACCGAATGACCCACTTGCAGCCTCAGGCAGCAATGCTCCGTAAAGCTCTTGTCGCTGAAGACAGCATCAAGTAGTGCAGACTTCCGCCTCGCCCGAAAGCATCGCCCGCGTCGCCCTCTGCGCTCCCGTTGACGACAATGCGGTCATCCGCCGAACAGCATGCGGCGGACAGGGGGCACCACCTCACGGTGCGCGGCCTTGCCGTCGGTCTTGCTGTCGGTCTCGTCATCTGCTGCTCCAATATGTACTTTGGCCTGCAGACCGGATTTATTAGCACCATGTCGCTGCCCTCAAGCTTGCTGGGCTTCGGCATCTTCAAGGCTTTTGCACGCCACCTGTCATATCCCTTCTCGCCCGTCGAGAATGTGCTGGTGCAGTCTGTGGCCGGCAGCATGGCCATTGCGCCGCTGGGATCGGGTTTCGTTGGCGTCCTGCCGGCTATGAACTATCTGCTTACCCCAGACGAACAGGGGCCCATCGACCTGTCTCTCATAAAGATGATATTCTGGTCGCTGGGGCTCTGCTACTTCGGCGTCCTGTTTGCCGTCCCCCTGTGGGTTGCGCCCTCTGTCGCCTCGAGACATTCTCTAGCTAATGAATAGCATAGTCGTCGCCAAGTTATCATCCGGGAGAAGCTTAAGTTCCCAAGCGGCTTCAGCACGGCTGTTTTGATCAGCGTCCTTCACGGGAGAAAGAGCAAGATCAACCCAGGCAGCCTTCCAGCCGACTTTGCCAGCCTGGCCGGCGAGGATGATGCGACAGCTCTTCCTGCCACCAGTGCTCCGATATCCGACTCGTCGCCTATGGCTGCCGTCATTGATGGCCAAAGCCCGGCCTCGGAGCACGAGCTTCGCCGCCGGGCAGAGTGGCGATCCAACCTGAGGCTGCTCCTCATATGCTTTCTCATCTCCGGCCTCTTCACGCTGGCCACCTATTTTTTTCCCATTATCAGAAACCTGCCCATTTTTGGCCATACTGCTGCCCACACGTGGCTTTGGACCTTCAACCCCAGTCTTGCCTATATTGGGCAAGGTGTCATTATGGGGCCTGCAACAACCATGCATATGTTGCTGGGTGCTGTTGTTGGCTGGGCCATCTTGTCCCCATTGGCAAAGCACCGTGGCTGGGCTCCCGGTCCCATCGATGACTGGGAGAGTGGAAGCAAGGGCTGGATCGTGTGGATCTCCATAGCCATAATGCTTGCCGACGGTATCGTCAGCCTGACACACGTCTCTGTTCGCTCCGCCATCCAGTACTGGCCTCAAGCATGCTCTGCAATTGCGAGCCGCCTCCAAGGCACCGTATTTACCGACATTCTTCCACGACAGCGGCCGGCTGGCTACGTTGCCGTTTCCAGCTCCGATGAGCAGGCTGGTTCCGGTTTTCTGTCTCTACCCACTGGTATGGATCACGAGGCCGATGCCTTGGTCGCCGAAGAGCCCTTGCCCGAGCTCGATGCGCCGCCGGAACAGCAGGTCGGGACAAAGGTTGTGTCCTTCGGACTCGTCTTGTCCATACTGTTCTGTATTGCGTGCATACGCTTTACATTCGGGCTAATCGTGCCTCTTTACGCCATTGTCATTTCCATTATGATGGCCCTGGTTCTCAGCATTATGGGCGTTAGAGCGCTGGGAGAGGTATGTGCTAGATGTGGTGTTCTACTGCCTGTGGATGTTCCCTGTTAACATGACGCTGCAGACCGACTTGAACCCTGTTTCGGGAATTTCTAAGCTTACACAACTGTTCTTCGCACTGATTGTACCCGGATCTCACAGGTACAGTGTTTTGATAAATCTGATTGCAGGTGCTGTTTCTGAAGCCGTAAGTTTGAAGGGGAGGATAATTGGTAAGCAACGGTAAACTAACACTGTGGCCGCAATCCAAACAGGGTGCCCTTCAAGCTGGTGAACTGATGCAAGACCTAAAGACTGGCCATCTCATTGGGGCAGCACCCAGTGCCCAATTCTGGGGACAGGTCATAGGCACGAGTGTTGGTGCCGTTGTCAGTGCATTCTTATACCGTCTGTACACCACGTAAGTCACCCAAGGTTCATAACTGCAAGACTCCACCGCGGAACGTCAGGCCCTAATACCAGCTATCATATCAGGGCTTATGAAATTCCCTCCGATCTCTTCCAGATCCCCACTGGATTTGTGTGGATTTTCACTGCTCGCTTGGTGACAGGAAATGGCCTGCCTACTATGGCTGTCCAGTGGGCCATTGGTGCTGCTATTCTCTTTGCCATTCTGACCCTCGTGCGGATACACGCTGCCAACAGCCGCTGGCACGCGTACATTCCGGGAGGCATCGCTATTGCCATTGGTATGCCTCCCCAATCGAGATGTGCCCCATGGCAACTGCCCTAGCAGCCCACACTAACAAACCAATAGGAATGTATAACGTCCCATCTTTTACTCTTGCTCGGAGCGTTGGCGGCCTTCTGGCCTTATACTGGAGGTTGTCTGGCCGTGACGAAACTCAGGCCATCGTTCTAAGTTCGGTTAGTGGCCGCAGGGCTTCCCCAATGCACCCCTTCCCTCATCACCCAACCCATACTGACTTGGCCGACATAGGGCTTCATCCTCGGCGAGGGATTTCTTAGTGTCGTCAACCTTTTTTTGCAGAGCAGCGGTGTGCCTCACCTATAGACTAGAAGACACCTGTTCAGGGTTTTGGCTAACGGGACGCTGGATTTCCTGGTTGCGATTGGTACAGTCGACAACAAGCCTCTCGCATATTGCATCTTGCATCTTCGTGCCAGATTAGGTCCGGGACGGCCTGGCCTTGGCTTTTTTTGGGTCGCTAACTGATCTCTAATCTATATCCCCAAATGCTAAAATGTCGTCAATCTATCCAAACTACGTTCTAGTTCAACGCCCATGCCTGTTTTTGCTTAGAGGCTTCGCCAGACGCCCAACTCATCCGCAGTGTTAGGGCTCGCGGGTTGTCCGGAGCCACGGCAAACGATATCTCGCCTGACAGGTTGAGACCCTCTGCCTGTCCTAGCTGCTTCGAGTGTGACTCCAGGAGCAGCAGACACTGGTTCCAGTGTGTTGATTTGGAAAACGGCCCTGTGGTAAAGGCAACTCGGTCCTTGCCTGCAGACAGCCAACTCTGGGCTGTCGCATCGGCAGGCTCGATCTTCGCCTCTTGTGATGTGCAGAAGTAAATGTCAAACCAGACGAGGAAGCCGTCGAGAGAGTCCGCGTTCTTGAAAAGCGATGTCTTCCAGCTGGCATCAAAGACTAGGTCGTTGACCGTCGTTTTGTGCAGGTCGAATAGCCGAAACATGCTTGAACTGCCGCAAATGTTTTTCGATGGCATGACTACTGCCCGCGCATCGTCGTAAATTCCGGCTTGCATCGCCTTCATGTCAAAGCCGTAGACATCTCGCCAAAATGTGATACTGTCGCAAACGTACTCCGAGTCGCAAACCGGTGCAACCCACAACGAGGCGTGGCTCGGCACCAGTAGCCCACCAGGCACCAAGTACTTGTCTCGGGCGTAGATGACGCTGGGAAGCATGGCTTCGTACAAGAGCGCATAGCCCATCCACTCGCTTACAATAATGTCGACCTTGGCAACGGGTAGCTCAACCTCCTCGATAAGACCCTTAAGACAAGTGATCTGATCGCTCAGCCCGTTGTTGAAGATGTTCTCGCGGGCCTTGTTGATTATTTCGGACCTGTCAACGGCTATGACCAGCTTTGCGCCCGCTTTCGCACAGAACATGCTCAGGATGCCTGTCGGGATATGTCAGACACACTGTCAAGAGCTGTGGCTGTCGGTCCTCACTGGACAATATGCTTACCTGTTCCACATCCGATGTCGAGAACGGTCTTCCCGGCAAAGAGATGCTTGTTTCCATAGATGAAATCGCGGTATGCATCAGTGCGCACCGCATCTTTCAGCATGGTCTCGTGGATATCTGATTTGGTTCCTTATTAGCTCTCGTGCGTGATTCGCGGCACTGCCACAAAGCGGTCAACTTTAACAAGAGGACATACGCACCATTGTACGAGTAGGACTCGAAGTAGTAATCCGAAGAACTCTTTGGCTTGGCCGCGCCGTCTTTAGCAGGCGAACTCTTTGAATCCGTCTCTGGCTCGTTGGTACCCCAGCGCTGATCGAGCGTTTTCTGGACAGCGAGGCGATAGTTTTCAAACTGCTTGGTGAGGGTTTCCAGTTCTGACTGTAGAGCCTCGTTTTTCCGTTGGACATCCTTGGACAGCGACTCGCTGCTTCCAACCTTCCCCGGCTCGTTGGATTCTGCCGAAGCGACATTCTCTGCTGCAACCTGATCACATGGCTGGCTTGCTGCTGGAAAGCTGTCTAGGCAGAAAATGAGGGCATCATTGTCGAGCACCGGCTTGAGATACTGGTCGTGGTCAAAGTCGGCGGCAGACAAGTCATCCGACACAGACAGTCCCTCATGCACACGCTGGCGAACTACACATGAACAGCCATTGGTTAGCTGGATGCCGTTTCTTCCTGCAACAAAAAGAGGTTCGTCTCGCAGGGAGGAACCCACTAAAGTTGATGAGCTTGACGCAGCCATAAAAGTCTAGGCCCAGTCGGTCTCTGATGGCGAGAAAGTCAAACTTGTGCTCATCCTTGCAGTACAAAAGCATCGAGGCCGCGTCCTGGAACACATGGTCGTCCAGTAGCGAGATGACCACCTGCGACTCTTCGTCGTCGCCCGGGTTGGTATCGAGCCAGCCCTCCTCGTCGGACGACTCGCTACCGCTCTGAGATCTGTAATCCGTCATCGTGGCGTAGGGAGGCAGCTATCTCAAATACAATATGCTGGCAGGCGGGTTTGTTTGTGGGTGACCGCCGAAAAAAGTCCGCCAATTCTCGATTTTTTTTAGCCTATTATTTTTTCGTCCCCCCTCCACAGAAGCAGCGAGTAATAATCATGCATGCTACAGCTATCTCAGTCCAAATGCTCGGGGTTTGCGACCCTATAGCGTCCATGCAATGCGTCGCTGTGCTGCATACTTCGATATCCAGGATTGGCTGCCAATGATCGGTTCTTTCGCCAACCTGGTGGGTTCCATGTCGCTGTCGGCTGCCCCGCAGAAGAATGCCGCCCTCATCTTCATCTGTCTCATCAATCCACGTCACCTTCATCACTGTCCCCATCTTCCTCGTCATTCTCGTCATCTGAGATGGGTTCGCCAAGTTCCTTGAGACGCTCCTAAACAAACAGATCAGCAAGTGTGCAGTGCCAAGTAAGTTGCCATATCGCATCAAACTCACCCTATACCCATTTGTCTTCTCTTCCAAGTCCGCAAATACCATGAGGAGATCATCCAACTCCGCCTGTGTCGTTTTCTTTTCCTCCTTGCACTCGACCAATAGAGCCTCGACCTATGCGTAAGTTAGCATCTGCCACAAGACATACGCAGTGAGAGCAGTAGTACTGCTTACCTTCTTCGTGTCCTTTTCCATGAATTCTAGTCTCTCTGCTAGCTCTCCATTCTGTTCTTCGGCCGTCTCCAGAGCCTCCCTCAGCTCCACAGCTTCTTTCTCTGCAGTGGCAAGCTTGCCCTCCAGAGCCTTTATCTGCCGTGTTGCATCAGCGGCCGTTGCTTCGGCCTCGGCCAGCTGAGCTTTGTGCGCTTCACGGGCACTTTGTAGCTCCTGGGACTTGCTCTTGTTTGCCTATATCTTGTTAGTTACCTAATCACGTATGGAACCCGCATTCAGGTACAAATGCGCATTACCTTCAACAAATCCACTTCGAGTCGACTACCTGTAGCCCTGAGGTCTGCAATTTCTGCCTCAAAGCGTCGCTGAGCTCGTGCTGCTTCTGCTTCCGCAGCTTTCTTTGCCTGCTCCATTTGTCCTTGCCAGTCTGCCTTCTCCTTTTGGCGTTCTGTGCGAGTTTGTCTACACATTTATTAGACGATAGCTGACACATGATCTCATAGGCATCTCTCCACTTACTGCGTCTGCTCTTCGTGTTTCCGGGACAACAGATCTTGTGCAGCCTTGGCCTTGCTGAGATCGAAAACAGCGGTCTCCTTGGAACGTTTGTGGTCTGAGCGCTCTTGACCCAGCGAATTTTCGAGAGAAGATATTCTAGCCTGTGCTTCTCCCAAAATACGATCTTTCTGGCCCAGCTCGGCTCGAAGCGAGTCCACCAGTTCTCGGGAAATGCCTTGCTGAACGCCGTTGGCCACGAATGATATTTCTGTCCCCGGGTCCCTGTCAATGGCGCGCAGAAGCCTGCTGTAATTGTCTTTGAAAAAACTGACAAATGTAATATCAAAGTACACGTCTGGCAGTCTCTGGCTTCCCGCGAGATCGAGTCTTTGAGGAGTGACTTCAAAATCCCTGAGCCATGGATGTGTCCTGAGTTTGGTAAGCCTGTCGACGTACCGGTCACGGCCCATCCGGCCCATCAGCACTTCGTGCAGCTTCTGCCTGAGGATTGGCGAGTCTTTGGTAGAAAACTCGTACACAACCCCCAACAGGAGAGCACAAAGCCCTTGAACAACAGTGTCGCTGCCGTTAGTTTTCACCACTACCTGTATCAGGGCCTGAACATTGCTCCCTTCACCCAAAAAGTCGTTCACTCCGTCGAGATCCTCGAACAGCCAGCATATCAGCAGCATTAGGTAGCCGACTGCAATCCGCGGGTCGTCCTCCCTACTGATGCTACCAAGAAGCTGTGCCGTAACAGTTTGAATACTCGTCACCACTTCTTCCCCGCTGCCCTCGTCTCCTTCTGTCACCGTCATCGCCAGTGTCTTGGCCTTTGAATTATCGTAAAGCAGATGAAGCATGATGACAGCAGCGAACCACTGGCGGTAGGGATCGCTAGAGGGTGATGAAGTCGGTGGTCGAAGTAGAGTAGTGAACACGTTCGCTGTCTCGTCGGCACCGGAATTGTGGCCGTCGATTGCCCTCTGTAAGAAATGCATGCGCACAACGTGATGCCCGAAAAAGTACGCCTTCATACATGCGGCTGCAGCTAGCCTCACGTCGAATAGGTGAGGAGCATGTACGCTTAAGGCCAAGTCTAGCAGCCCGTCGATCACAAACACTTCATCGGGTAGATGTGTACCATTGGCATTGTGGTTTTCAGTATCGCCTCCGACTGGGAGGCTTTCAAGCGGTGAAGGAACACGCAATTGGGCAAAGTTCTCCTGCAAGTTTGCATTGCCATGAATTATAGCAGCACATGTTGTAAGGGCCTGATATAACGAATCAGTTATCAATATCCTCACACTTCTCCCAAAAGAGCATCCCGCTACTTACCTCGGCGCGAATCTGCACCTCGAAAGTACCAATAAAGGCTAGTTGTAAGGCATGATAGAGAAGACCAGTGCGCCAGAACTCTGCCTGATTTTGTACTGTACCAACCGCACCAGGCATCAGAAACAAACGAACCACTGCTAAAAGGGCGTAGATATTTCGGTTACGCTGGGCCTGCGCCCAGCCCGCCATCTCTTCTTGCTCTTTGGCTGACGAGGCCACTTCTCCAAGAATTCTAGAAAGCACAGTAGTACACAGAGACTCTCGGAAAAGCGTTTGGTTGTGAGGATTCATGCGCAAAAGGTTGGCCAGGAGAATCAGGCAGTCCTCGACAACTCGGCCTCCTTCAGCAACGCCGCCTTCCCCTTCAACAATTTTAAATATCCTCTCGAATGCATTTTCGAAGGCGACGAGCTTCTGTATCTCCAGCGACGAAGGCGTCAGGTAGGTGAGAAGCGTGATCGCCTCGCTCCTTATCACGTCTCTGTTGTCATCGAGAATGGCGACAAGACGCGAGATACCTAACGGGGCGGTAAATATACACTCTTCTGTCCGCTCTGTCCGGGCAGCTAGTATAGCAGATAGTAGCTGTAAAGAGTAAAGCCGCGAGTAGAAGTCGTTGGTTTCAAGAAAGTTGAGAAGCAGGGTTATGTTTTCCAGCCTCTGCGTGAACTCGTCCGCCAGCCAAAGGGCGATCTCTTCTGAGGCCTCGGGGCTATCTTCGTTGGGACTGAAGAGCATAAGAAGCGTCTCAAGCACCACCTTCACAGTGTCGACATCTTCGCCATCATGTGCCAGACACCCTATCAAGCTCCGAAGAGCCCCTGACGAGACAGACGCTGGGTATTCTTTCGCAAAACTCCGTAGACCAAGAATGGCTGCTCGGCGGTCCTCAAGCAATGTGGCCGAGCTCAACCGACCGCTTAGCACCGATATTGTCTCGCTAACCGACTGTTTGGCCGGAGCGGTCGCGATAGAAGCAAACATTTCCGTTTATGAGTGCGCCGTCTAGTAAGCTGCCATGGTATGCCGCTCTTGGCTTTTTGTTTAGGTCTTGGGGCTCCAGGTTAAAGCATTTCTTGCGCTCAAAGAACTCGGCCGGTTTTTGTCTTGCAAGCAGTCATCATGCCATGTTATAAGATCGGGTGTCGTGGTCAAGGTCGTAATTCGAGTTCCCTTACCCCGGTCCCCTTATTTCTCTAGAAAGTGGCCGCGGAGTTTGAGAAGCTGTCTGAAACTACGTGTAAGAAACGGATCAATAAGACTAGCCTTGTATCCGAATGCACACCAGCAATGCAATACTAGAGCACATACGCACGCTTTTACGCATATTATGGCTCTTAGCCACATTCATGGATGTGGCTTTTCCTGTCGCGACCAGCAGAAATCAAACTTGCGAATGTCCACTTTCGATCTCTTTTACATCCACGCGACCCGAGTATCGAATTATATGAATCTTTGCCAGTGTCGCTCAATAGTGACTTCCCATTTTCTCTATTGGCTGTGGGACTGGTAGAGTAAAAAGGATACCATACCTTGGGTCACGGAAAACGGCTTAACGATCTACGATACCCGAAGTACAGCGCCAGGTGCTCGACAAAGAAGCAATTTTTCCTTTCCCGGTAAAATATATTCGAAGGCATACGTTGCAACTCAGGTATTTCAAGCCGATGGAACGTAAATAATAAAATCAAACCTGAAGTTTCTGTGTTTGGTTTGATCGCGCCCCCAGCGCGCATGAAAGCTCAAAAAGCTATCAACGCCCACCGAAAAGTTGGATACATATTGTATACCAGCTTGCAAAGATGGGTATCCCGGCTGCGTTCCGATGGCTTTCGAACAAGTACCCGAAGATTATATCTCCAGTTGTTGAGCAGCAGCCTCAAACTATGGAAGATGGCACTATTATCCCCGTGGACACATCTGGCCCAAATCCCAATGGAGAAGAGTTCGATAACCTCTACCTCGACATGAACGGCATTGTCCACCCGTGCTCCCATCCCGAAGACCGCCCCGCGCCAAAAGATGAGGAGGAAATGATGTTGGAAATCTTCAGATACACTGACCGTGTTGTCAACATGGTCCGGCCTCGGAAGTTGCTGATGATCGCTGTTGGTAAGCTTTGTGTTTCTTAATTGATTGCCCCCAGTCGCAAACCCTGATCTCTCGCTGACGTTGACTTATAATAGACGGTGTTGCTCCTCGCGCCAAAATGAATCAACAACGCTCTCGAAGATTCCGATCTGCCCAGGAGGCGCAAGAAAAAGAAGAGGACAAAAAGGAACTGCTGAAGCTGCTCAAACAGCAGAATGGAGGTGTTCTTCCTACCGAAACACTCGAAACTGCCGCCAAGAAGGCCTTCGACTCCAACTCTATCACGCCAGGAACTCCATTTATGGACATCTTGGCCGCCAGCCTACGTTACTGGTGCGCCTACAAGCTGAATACAGATCCAGCATGGGCAAAAATGAAGATCATAATTTCGGACGCAAGTGTTCCAGGAGAGGGCGAGCACAAGATCATGTCGTTTGTTCGTTCACAGCGAGCCTCCCCTGACCATGACCCGAATACCAGACATGTGATTTACGGCCTGGACGCGGATCTCATCATGCTCAGCCTGGCTACGCACGAGCCCTATTTCCGCGTCCTGCGTGAAGATGTCTTTTTCCAGGACAGCAAGGCGAGGACATGCAGGCTTTGTGGGCAGAAGGGACACGAAGCAAGTGCTTGCAAAGGCGAAGTCAAAGAAAAGGATGGTGAGTTCGACGAAAAAGACAAAGAGCACCCGTTGAAGCCCTTTATTTGGCTCCATGTGTCTGTTCTCCGGGAGTACCTTGCTGTGGAGCTCGACGTTCCTGGTCTGCCTTTCCGATGGGACCTAGAAAGAGCCATAGATGACTGGATTTTCCTTTGCTGTTTCGTAGGCAACGATTTCCTTCCACATCTTCCTGCTCTGGAAATTCGGGAGAATGGCATCAACACACTCACCGGCTTATGGAAGGACAATCTCCAGTACATGAATGGCTATGTTACCAAGGATGGCTACGTTGACCTTGAACGGGCACAATACATCATGAGTGGCCTTGCAAAGCAAGAGGATGGCATATTCAGACGCAGAAAGCAGCAGGATGACCGGAGAGAAGAAAATGCTAAGAGACGCAGGCTCCAAGAGAAAAATGGGCGAGGCAATCCCAGAAATTCTGACAGGTCCGGAGGAGATCGCCGCTTTGCCGAAAGCACAGCAGGGCTGCATCTGCACCCCATTGCAAACTTCCCCCAAAAGCCCATACCGTCTGTCACCTACGACATGGTCGTCAATCGCAGTGCAGTTCAGGATGCAAATGTGGCAAACAAAAGCGCCGCCGCTGTGCTGCGGGATCGGATACTTGCAGCTCAAGAGCAAAGCAAAAGCGAGGCTCCGCCCACAGCAACGGCCGATTCTGCTGCGAATGACAAGGTCGAAGCCGGTGCTGCGGCAACAGCAGATGGATCCTCGCCTGCTGCGCTGGGGAAGCGGAAGGCCGCTCTCATGGAGGCAGAAGGTGGTGGTGAGAACACGCCTGCGAGCGGCGTCAGCACACCCAAAGCCGCCGCCTCGGAGGAGGGTCCAGTCGACACGGTACGGATGTGGGACGAAGGATATGCCGACCGGTACTACGAGCAAAAGTTCCACGTGGACCCTAGGGACGTGGAGTTCCGGCAAGGTGTTGCACGTTCCTACGTTGAAGGCCTGGCCTGGGTGCTCCTGTACTATTTCCAGGGATGTCCGTCCTGGGAATGGTACTACCCATACCATTATGCACCTTTTGCGGCCGACTTTGTCGATCTCGGAAAGATGGATTTGACTTTCCAGAAGGGCCGGATTTCCAGGCCATTCGAACAACTCATGAGCGTGCTTCCGGCAGCATCGCGGCATGCTATCCCGGAAGTTTTCCATGACCTCATGACGAATGAGGACAGTGAAATTATTGATTTCTATCCGGTGGATTTTGATATTGATCTGAACGGGAAGAAGTTTGCTTGGCAAGGAGTGGCGTTACTTCCGTTCATCGATATGAAGCGCCTACTTGCGGCCGTGGAAAAGAAATACCCACTTCTGAGTCCCGAAGATCAGGTTCGCAACGGGGTCGGGAGGGTTGTCATGCTGCTGTCAGATGCCAATACGGAGCTCTATGACGAGATCACTGGTCACTTCTACTCCAAACGACAGGGAACGACCTCATTTAAGCTGAACCCACGTATCAGTGCTGGCCTCGCGGGCCTTGTGGAGAAGATGGAGGACTACATCCCACATGGTTCTCTGGTCTATCCCCTGGACCGAAGCGCTTTTCCGGATATCGAGTACGACCGGTCGCTCACGTAAGTGCCGAAACTACACCTTGTTTCTGAGAGTATGAACTAACCTGGGGTGTTTTCTCTAGTGTCATTTACGATTTTCCCGCGACCTCTCACAGCCATAAGTCGATGTTGCTGCGTGGTGCCAAACTCCCTAGCCCAGTGCTCACTCGTAACGACAAGGAGACATTGATGGGGAAATCGACACGGAACGGGCACAGTTTTGGAGGCATTCAAGGGAACAACAACCACAGCAACTACAACGGTCGCCCTCGCTATAATGGTGGCGGTAGAGGCCAGCAAACGTCCTATGCCCCGTCTGGGCCGCATTCGCATCAAGGTGGACGGCCGGATCGATCATCATACCCACAGAACAGTCAAGCTGGTCGGGGCTTCTACCCGCCACCAGCTACGTCGGGCTGGATACCGCCACCCCCAGGATACCCGGGATTTGGGACAGGCCAACCGCCACCGCCATCAGGCTATGGTGGTGACGGCGGTCGACAATATAGCGGCGGCGGCGGGCACTACAATGGTGGCGGACAGTATAACGGCGGCGGGAACAATGGGTGGAACCAAGGCTACAGTGGAAATTACGGGCCGCCTCCACCGCCGGGAAACTACGGTCATCAAGCACGTCAGCCACCGGCGTATGGTGGTCAGGACTACCGGCCGGCTGACAACCAGTCTCAAGGCTATCGTGACACGAGGAGATACCGGTGAGACGAGACAGACGTTTTTGATGTTGTGACACTATGTTTCGGCAAGGTTTTTCTTTTTCCCTTTTTCTCCTTTTCCTTTTCTCCTTTTTCCTTTTTCCTTTTCTTCTTTTCTCTATCGGCGCCCCTTTTTTTTTCAGGGGCTGCGGCTGGGCGACTCGAATCCGGATAGTTGCTCCCTACCATGTATGAAGATTTGGTGTTGGCACAGTCTGGATTCATACTATGGAGTTGATCTAAAAAGCATGATAATCGGTGCATGCCAAACTGGTACCATGGTTTCCGAGAATGACGTGGCTGTGATTCTGACAACAAGCCGAGAATAGCGCACTGTAGAGCCAAGCTGATGCTGTAATTTCAGGCACCGTTCAAATGCTTGTCTGCCGCAGGCCGTTTCGTATCGTATTCGAGGCCTAGGGCTTGCGCTTGACTTTGACGATGTTTTGGGGGCCTTTGTCGCGCAGTTTTCTCGAACTTGCCAATTCCTCGATTTTTTTTTCGTTCAGTGGACTGTGGGGGGGAGGGTCCCAAACACCCCGCGCACTGGTCCACGTCTGTGATACACGGGCAGGCAAGTCGCCATTGCTCGGGCAGACAGAGCCAACGGTCAGGACGAAATCACTACCAACAACTCTAGCATTGCCACGCGTGAGCTAAAACACAACTCTCCCGTCCAACGTCCAACGGCCCGCCAACGAGAGCGCGTTCTGGGGTCACAGTTGATCAGTTTGGTGGCAGCACAGCTTTCTGCCGGCCGGTAAATATCCCAGCCCTTTTGCCCATCGCGAGCTGGCAGCCCCTTCTCTTCGACCAACAGCATCTTCTCCGCCAGTTGCCTGGACTAACCCCTTAGCGAAGGGAAGACACTTCCCATTTCACTTACAAGGCCTTCTTTCATACGACCTACTGCACCTCCTCTGTCCCTCCACCATGGTCTCACCCGACAGCCGGTGATTCTTCCACGTCGACCAGCCATGCTTTCCAGACCAGGCCCTTCTCCCCAGCTCTTTTCTGCAAAATGAACGGCGACGCCGGCCTCGTAGGCTGTCTCGTGGAGAGGCTTACCACCAGGGTAATGCTTCCAATGACCCCCCCACTCCCTCGAAACCTGCCGTAGCCGCTCTGGTGTGTTGACACGATACTCGCAGCTACCCCATAGAACCGGAACCCATGGCGATAGCCTCCTACACGACCAAGTCGTGACTATCACGCGCACGACCCTCGTCCAAGTCAGCTCTACTTCTCTCATCATTGTTCTCGATGCCCTTCTCTCGCTCCTCGAGGACCTGGCCCGCCCCTATACCAAGAACGTGTCGACACATCCATCCCATGTTCTGCTGTCCGAGCTGTTCGTGCTAGCATTGCTCTCCGACTGCTGCTCCAGTCATTGGGATGCCGTGTCTGGAGCCCGGTCGACCGCAGACCAGGGCATTATCCGGAGCCGGCGACGGGCAATGCACCCGCCTCCTGTCGCCCTTGACAGCTCCCTCATCCGCCGAGTGTTCGAGGCCGTCCGGATCTTCATAACCCCCTTGCCCGAAAGCTATATTCTCCTGCCGAAAACAATACTCGACGAAAGCGATACCGAACCTGCCCACGTCGCCGGCCCCTGGGGAGAATATCCAAAAGCACCACTCTCAGCACGGTCTGAAGAGGCCTTCAACGCCCCACAAGTGCTGGACTCTCACGTCTTGGAGATCGAGAACCACGTCAAAACCATTGTCGAGTACGTGACAGCTTCCAGCTGGCAGCTGTCCTTTGAATACTACAAATCGTCAATCTACAAGATCCGATCGACCGCACCAACCCAGCCAATGCCACCCTCGAGCCCGACTTCTACCGACGAAGAGAGAGCAGCGCTCGTCCTCATCCGCATACTCGCCTTTTTTTGGTTGGACCGCCACGGGCTCAGCCAAGTCATCCAAGACACCTGCTCGAGCTTTCTTCACTTCCGCAGACCATTTCAGAATGCCATCGCCATTTCCATACCGCTTCTTATCAACAGATGGATTTCTCGATTCCCTCATGAATTCGTCCAACTGCATACCTCGCATTATCGTCTCGATGGAGGCCCTGAGATCTTGTTTGATATGACGACAACTGTGACGGACACTGGGCGGAGGAAGGGCCAGCTATACCCCCTGCAAATCGCCCTGCTCTTTCTTATTCCCGACGTGTTCGAAGTTGCAAGCAACATGCGAGAGGCCAGGAGTGGTGGTGTCTTAAAAAAGGCCGCCTTCTTGGAGAGTCTACGCAAGCTGTTGCGGAACCGGAATGACCAGGCTGTTAACTGCCACCTGGCTCTCCTTTACGTCGCCCGGCACTTTGAGGCAGAGGGTGACTCTGCCCTCATGAGCTACGCAATGGACGTCCAAAATGAAGTCCGCGATGCCATCTTCCGCAGGGTTCCTACCGGACCCGACATGGCCCTTCTTGACCAGGAACTTCTGACAGCTGCTTTTGTCAGTCTGACGCACATCAACTTCGAAATGACCGTTGACTCTCTTGCGGAAAACTGTCTCGCAGCATCCGCACCGCACAACTTCAAAATTGCCGTAATCCGGGCCTGCTCACACTTTGCCAAGCTCGAGAACACAACAAGATATAAGCCGCTATTTACGGCAGCTTCGGCCTTTGTGCAAGTTCAAATGAGGGTTAGAATATCTTTGAAATAATTCCCTTTCAGACTGATGAGGAGGAAAATAGCAAGACTAACCTCTCGTTTTGTTTGTAGGCAATATCTTCCCAGCTGATGACTGTCTTCACAGTTGGTCCCAATCACCTGCTAAAGTCTACAAACATGGGCCAATCTATCGCCATGTTATGCAGCATTCTCAGCTTCTTGGACTCGTCGCCCCTGACCCTTTTCCAAGGAGCACCTAGCAAACCTGAAGACCAGGCCGTTTTTTATCGAGAAAATATCGAAGCATTCATGCTTTGCATGATCGTGGCTGACAGCTCGGTAAGGAAGCTAGCTGTCCGTGTTGCGCCGCATCTCTTTTCCAACGAAGCTGTTCTGCGTCACCGGAAAACACTGCTCCCTTCTCAAAAATTCAAAACTGGCTTCTGGAAGTTGTCGTAAGTCGCCCTCACTTTCTTCTCGACAGTATCCTCTGCCGGTTTATCTCGTCTCGGCATCTACTGATACAGTACCCAAGGTCGCGTATCTTGGAAGCTATGTGTGATGCAGTCAGTCCTTTCAGCCTCGAAGAGGGACTGCGCTCGATTCACGACTATCTTGAGTCGCGACTTTTGCTGTTGAAATCTGTGCAGGTGAGTCGCAGAAAGCTTTTCACTCCGCACAGTCCTTGTTAAGCGGTGGTTTCTGATTTCCAAAGGAGCTGTCAGAGTTTACCGAAGAGATAACCGAACGCACTGCATGCTCGACAAAGCTGGAAACCCTGTTTCTTGTCTCACTATGCTCTTCGGATATCGAAACGTGTCAGTTGGTGACAGCGTGCATTGGGCTGTTTCTGGATGAGTGCAGCATGATCGACACCGTTTCGAAAAGTGCAAAATCGGCGTCCACCTTATTGCGCAACGGCGACATATTTCGTGAAATTTCTTCGAAAGAGTTCCGGTTCACCGGCTTGGTCGCTTTCCAGCGACGGGTCAACAGTCTCTTGAGAAAGATGCAATACCCCAGCAGCGGTATTCTCAGGGCCTGGGAAATTGCTTTTGAGAAGTGGCTTGAGCTCTGCAAGGATGTAACGACTGCAGCTCCAGATGCACTTGCCGAGAAAAACATTGTTGCATGGCGAAACTACTCTGGGTTTCTGACCTCCCTCGGCGGCATCTGCACCGCCGGTCAAGGTACTGTGATCGAGGAACCTGGCATCAGCGGCCTGAGATGGATCGATAGGCTGTCACCTGACAACTCCGAGGAGCCGCTGTTGGGCCAGTTTCTCAGGCTCAGCATTCAGCTTCTAGGCTGTGGCAATGTTCGCATCCGAGAGACTATGAGGGAGGTGTTGTCGATGGAGAGCTCTCCAACACTTTATCAGCCTCTTTTCAAGGCTCTACTGGCGGAGCTCGACATGTTGTTCCCTGGTGCAGCAGACCATACCGCGAAGAATCCGGACAATGATATTGCGTTTGTAGAACAGGCCGTTTCGCTTCTTCGTTGCTTGATAGAGCGATTGGACTCACCCTCTGACGACTTGGGGGCAGCATGGTCTGTTCACCTTGGGGCACAGACGCTCAGCTTTGCCAAGTTTTTGGACACTTTGCCCGACACACCAAACAGTCTCCGGGTGAAAGTCAAGACGTGCCAGCTCTGCGAAGCTATGACCAAAAGAAGGGAGCACCTGAACCTACGCGATGATATGCGTGTCAGAAACCATCTGCTCGAGGTTATATTCAGCTGGATTGCGCGTCCGCATTCCCCAAGCGAGCACCCGTATGGGGGAGGCATGGGACGTCAAGATGAAGCTACTCGACTACAGCGAGATCTGGACAGGGCATGTCTACGCGCCCTGGCCGAGCTTACCCACCGACTGCCTCTTCAGCCAGGAGATGGCCAAACGGATGCTGGAACAAGTGACCTAAAATCGCACATGTTTCACACATACTTCAATCGATTTCTCTCTCTTCTGAACCTGGAGCAATCGGACTCGAGTCGAGCAGAATACGGAGGCAGCAGTATCCGGGACGAGACAACTTCCTCGTCAGAGCTTGCTATCACCATCCTCTCCAATCTCCTAAGCTCCAATCTCGACGTTGGCTTGAAGCGCTCTCTCAGTATTGGATACCATGAGAACGTCGAAATCCGGACTGCTTTTGTCCGGGTGTTGTGCAACATTCTCATGCAAGGCACAGAGTTTAGCAATCTTTCTGACACGGCAGTGAACGACAAATACGACGATCTGATGGAAGTAAGTGCTCAGTCTTCGAGTCTACGTGCCAGTTTTGTCCAGGATCTAACCAGCCTCCTAGCTTCTCACGAACGACACCACTGTAGCCATGGCAATGTCTGCTGAATGTCCCGGTTCCGAAGTTGATGAGCTGACGATTTCGCTCCTGAATGTGTTTGAGAGCCGCGGACTAGGATTTGTGCTTCTCGAAGCGCTCATCAAACTGGAGGTGGACGAGACTGGTAGGCACAACCCCCCCAGGAACTGTCTCTGCTCACTTGTTATTCTTTTCCCTGAGACCATACTGATCCCAAACTCTCATCTGTGTTATAGAGAACGAGTCTGAGCTTCTTCGAAGAACCTGCGTTGCCACAAAGATGCTTTCGGTTTACGCCAAGTGGAAGGGTGGACCCTATCTCAGAGCGACATTGCAGAAGGTTGTCGAACGACTGATGATGACAGCTGATGACCTCGATTTTGAACTCGATCCTGCTCGTGTTAAATCCCAGGACGAGCTCCAGAAAAACGCGGTTCAGCTTCAGATTGTGGCCAAGGTCTTTATCGATGACATCTGTATATCGGCAGCCAGAATTCCGACAGAGTTTCGCAGGATTTGCAGCATAGTACGTGCATACGCCTGGAAACTGTCTTGGCCGACATCCCCTTCTGTTCTCCCCGTTGTCGGGACCCCTTTATACTGACAGCTCTTGTGACAGATTTCATCGGTGGTGACAAGTCGTTTTCCTGAGGCGAAATACACGGCCGTGGGAGCCTTTATATTCCTCCGGTTTTTTTGTCCTGCGATTGTGGCACCAGACGTGGAGGGTCTGGTATCCACAGTGCCTTCGAAAGAGATGAGACGGGGTCTTCTTTTGATAGCCAAGATCATCCAGAATCTGGCGAACAACGTCCTCTTCGGGGCGAAGGAACCGTACATGTTCCCTCTCAATGAATTTCTGTCACAGAACATCTATGACGTGACGACATTTCTGAGGACAATATCGGTATGTTACTATCTTGTTCAAGCGTATGAAATACAACGATTGCGTCCTAACCCTGAGTAGGTGGCCCCCAACATGGTGGAGAAGCCTGTGGAAGGCGATTCAGTCGATTTTGGTGCCTCTGTGGCTCTGCATCGCTTCTTGTATGATCACTGGGACCAATTGCGGCAACGGCTTGCATCACAGGAGCGCCGGGATCATGTTCGGTCCCCTGGAGATGGTCCTCGTGCCCGCTCTCCGACCCTCGAAACAGTGAAGAATCTCATTACGAATCTGGGGCCGCCTCCATTAGCCGTCACGTGGAACAAGCCGCAAATCACGCTCAACAGTCCGCCGGCATACTCTCGATTCCAAAACTTCATGCTGCGCAATGCATTCAGAAGCACTGAATCCTATGTGACCGCACGCGCCATTTACGATGGCGGCGAGAGCAAGGTAATGGACCCGTATAGTGGCACGTTCTACTTGGTATTCTGTCTGACCCCTGACTCTAGGATGGCGTGTCTATCATATGCGTCATTTTGCGAAACATAGACGCCGAGTCGATTGACTTTGACACTTTGATCTATTGCTATCTGAAGGCTTGTACTCCCGCCCCGTTTGCCTTGCATACTCGGAAGCTCTCTCGTCTTGCTCTTGGGGCAGTGATCTGACCTGCCACACCTGCAGATTGCCAGTCGTCTCTGGCACAAACCATTCGGGCTTTTCGTCGATGCCACGTGTTACAGCGGACAGAATGAGCCACAGGACGATCTGTTTCAGAAGTTGGAGCTCCTCACGCCCACAGAGCTTTCGCGGCAGCTGTCCCGGGTATACATCTACAACATGAACAGCGCTTTCCGGTGCGTCACCATCTAGACTTGCGCTCATCCCCAGGCTTTCTAACGTAAATAGCAAATGTTTCCGGCGAACTCTCCGCACAGCAGCGAAGTTGGACGGCGGTGTCTTTCACCCAGACAACGTCGACTATCACCTCATCAGCAGCATGCAAGACTTGCAGGCTCACTTTCACCTTAGTCAGCTTCATCTTCCCAAGGAGACTATCAGTGTCGTGGCCGACACGCGATATGTCTTCCAGCAAGTCACACAGCTGTCCCGGTCGAGAGGGGAGATCGACGTGATCATCAAAATCGGCAGCCAGTTTGTTCAGATCACAACGACGGAGAAGCAAGAGATCCACCAAGGCTTCGGCCTTGACGCCATCTTCAACGACATATTCCGACTGTCGGACATTGAACAGGCACCATTGTCTATCCAGGCAGATGCTGACTCTGCTTTTGGGTTGAGAGCCGAAAACGGGAAGGTGGTCATGTACTTTGCGAGCCCCAAGAAGTCCGACATCCTCCAGGAGATAAGAGGAGCCAAGGCAAAGTACGGAAAAGACTACAGGGCCCCGAAACCGTACGGCAGGCTTGTGCGCCCTCAGGATGTGCCCGGGACGCTTCTCAACATCTCGCTTGCAAACCTGGCCAGTTCGGACCATGCCTTGCGGATGTCATCGTACAACCTGCTCAGCGCTCTCTGCCGGTCGTTTAAGTTTGCCTCCGCCTCGAAGCTTCTGTATAGCAAAGGTGAGTCCCGGCGAAGCAGCCTTGACTGAAACAGCAACTCGTCCTTGTCACTGACTGTTCTCTTGGTTAGATATATGTGTGCCACTGGATCCGTCTCAGTTTGTCATCGGAATCAGTAGGAAACTGGCACAGACAGAAGCGCACCTCACGACGGATTTCTTAATGGCATTCTTCCTCAACTGGGACAGCCTTCCGGACGAACAGAAGCCGTTGAGCCTCGCGTATATGGCACCTTGGCTGCCCGGACTACGCACCACAGTGCTGACGGCAGAGACAGAAGGAGAGAAAGCGAGGGAAAACATTGCGATGTTTTGCAGAAAGCTGGTGGACGTCGCGGTGTCGGATCCATTTTTGAAGTTCACAATCGAGCAAAACGTGTGGCCGGCAATCTACCAGGACGAAACTCTACTGGACATGTTTCTGGAAGAGGTGATCAAGATGGGAATCTCGGCTGGAATCAATGACGAGCAGTCGGAAAGTCTTGCGTCGGTACTCGCGGGCATTGGGACGGTGACGCTGCGCGGGAAGATCATATCGCGTCTGAGGAAGGCTCTCAACCGATCGTCGGTGCGTCCGACGAAGCACCTCCCAGACAATGCG
The DNA here is from genome assembly GCA_019925595.1 of Grosmannia huntii. Taxonomy (NCBI): domain Eukaryota; kingdom Fungi; phylum Ascomycota; class Sordariomycetes; order Ophiostomatales; family Ophiostomataceae; genus Grosmannia; species Grosmannia huntii. The sequence goes on from JADHKJ010000024.1 coordinate 333,063, forward strand.
GTCTGGACAGAGATCTGCGTGCTTCTGCAGTTCTGTGTCTCCCTCTCCTTTGACAGTGGCATCCAGGCGCAGCTCTACCTGCCGGAGATATTCCACATTGTCACGATGCTGGCCAACACTGGGATGTCGGGAGCACGGTTTCTGGTGCACCGGCTGCTGACGAACTCGATCCATGCCATGTGCACCTCGTTCTCTCTCGACGAGGTGCGGCTCGGAAAGCTCAGAGGGACGCTGGAGTCTCTGTCGGAAGAAAAGGGCGACCTGTTCTCGAACCACACGGCATTTGGCCGAGACGGAGCTTCGATCTCGACGAACCAAGACGCCGGGGCGACGCTGGTGGCCACGGAGAGCCTTGCGGCGATCCTGTTTGAGCTGTGCTCGGTGGCGGCGCCGACGATGGACACGGCCAATGCGTGGCGTGCTCGGTGGATGAGCCTGGTGGCCAGTACGGCCTTCCAGAACAACCCGGCGATCCAGCCGCGGGCATTCACGGTCATGGGCTGTCTCGCCCGCGAGGAGGTGGACGATGATCTTCTGTACCAGGTGCTCGTGGCGCTTCAGACCAGCATTGGGCGGTTCGGCGACGACAACAACAAGGACATGACGGTGGCCATTGTGGCAGCACTGTCGAAGATGATGGCCAAGCTCTCGTCGGCGTCTCGCTACGGCCTGCAGCTGTTTTGGCTGGCCATGTCTCTGCTGAGACTGGTGCCGTCGGGGCTCTTCAACTACACGGCGCTGTTTTTGGAGTCGGTGTTGGCCAACATCAGCGTCTCGGGGGAGATACGGGGGGACCACATGGTGCCGCTCCTGTTGCAGGGCCGGTCTCAGCTGGAAGACGCAGCTCTGCCGCTTGACGAAACGTATGGGATCCACTTCAACAGCGACAACTTCCATTTTGCAGTCTGCGCGTGTCTTGTGCGCGGCCTGACAGACGCGACCACTCGACCGGCGGCGCTGCGGCTACTGTCGACATTCCTGGAGCTCAGCAACTGGGCACAGGCTGGGCGGGAGCCAAAGGCCGCGGATCTGTCGGGCTCGCCGTACATGGCCCTGATCCTGGCGCGTGCAGGGAGCGCAGAGGAGCTGCGGGACAGCCTTTGGCACCTGGACGATGGTCAGGGCGGGCTACCGAGCCTGGCAGAGGCCCACTCGCTACAGGACGTGGGACGGATTGCGGAGAAGGACCTGCTGCTCAACACGGCAATGGAGCTCGTGGACTTCCAGTACCTCGAAGACGCGATCCAGAACCGGACTCTGTTGTGGCTGAACGAACTGGCGCGGGAGAAGCCGAACGTGATCATGCACCTGTAGGTTTTGGCTCCATGAGAAGCCAGACGGGGCGGGATGCTGACAGAGACAGATGTGCGCCGATCGCGTCGATCCTGGACGAAGTGTTGCTTCACTGCCAGAACTCGTTGACGCTCGAGTCGGCACATGAGCTGTTGCAGACGCTCAGCTCGGACCCGCGGCTGTCGAACATGCTGGACTCGACAGACATGTTGAAGGCAACACTGGACGATCTGGGGTTCGGCGGTCTGTGGCGGTCGTGCTCGTTCAGCAATGCGCACGAGCAGGACGAGCGATGCTTCAGCCTGACAGAAAAGCTCATAGCGGTAAGCAGTTGTCGATGTCGCCGATCTGGCCTAGTAACTAACGTGGCGCACAGCTCACGATTGCCTACTCGTAGCGAGTGGCCCCTGGATGAACAAGATGAGATGGTCAGAGCGGAGAGCAGAGGACGTTTAGCCCTGTCGGTAGCGGTTGCTCGTAGGGCAGACGGCCATAGTGTGTGGCGACTGACGACATAGTCGGGAATATTGTGGAGAGAAGTAGCGAGGAAAGAGTCAATGTGCAGTTTTGGACGGACTTCGCAGCTTGAGCGCAGACGGCCGTACGTCGTAGTGGAAGGAAAATGTGGAGATGTTGTGTTGGTGGGTACAGACTTCATCGCTGGAGAAGTCGGGCCCTTCCGTAGGAGCAGGCGCTAAGAAAGCCGGGATGACCGAGGCGAGAGAGAGGCAGAGGCCTGTAAAAATAGCGGCGCCCCGCTGTGGCACCGATATGCCATGGCTCGTTACATAGGGAGCATGGCGCTGCATGATGGCTGTGGCAGGGTCAGGTAGAGTTCTGCAGAGGGGGGGAAGCTGGGCTGAGCGGCTGCCTCAGAAGGTTACCAGCCAGCTGGGACACACTTGGGGGTGAGGATAGAGATGAGTGGGGCATACTGTACGAGGCCAGGCAGGTCACAGCTCTGCAGGGGTGTTGCACTACGTGCAACGCGAGAGGCTATTGCGACTGCGAGAGACTATTGCGACTACGACGCCTCTCGTACGCGTACGTACGATCGCTGCGGCGACGTGGATACGTTACAGGCGAGTAAGGTGTGAGCGAGAGCGAGGCGTGAAAGCGAGGCGAGCGAGGAGAGAGGAGAGAGGAGAGCAGAGAGGAGAGCAGAGCAGAAGAGCGTGACAGGCCAGAGGCAGAGAGGAAGTGCGTGACAGACCAGACGAGACACCAGACAAGCCAGACAACGACAAAGGCCGACGGGAAGATGGAAGACCGAAAAGAGGCCTGATGACCAAGACCTGGCAAAATGCGCGTAATCGAACCCCGCGTGACTGTCAGTACGACAAATCCAGTCACGAGACCGCTCGCGTGATGGCTTGGGCTCGCAGATTCAGACGGCCACGATTAAAAGCCGAAGCCCGAGAGATGATGGAGGGTAGAGAAAGGGGAGGAAAAAGAGAAAAAACAAAAGAAGGGAAAAAGAAAAGAAGGGGAAAAGAAAAGAAAAAATAATGAAGGGAAAAAAGAAACGAGACGAAAAGAAAGAAAAATGAACAGCCCGGAGACGGCCGCAAAGGGAAAATACCTTCTGAAGAGATTTTCTGGTGGGTTCTTCAGCACACGCTGATTGGCGGGGTGTGGCGGAGTGCGCCGGCCTCTGAATTTTCTTCGCAGAGATGCTACGTAGCGGATCTGCAGGCAGAGCATCTCCGTGTGGTTGACGCACACAGCACCTCGGCACTCCCGCGACAGGGTTCACGGCAGCCTCTAGAAGCGTCTAGAAGCACGGAGCCCGACGTTGTTACATAGTAGGGCTCGAAGGCACCCGAGCAGGCTGCACCAGAGTTGACGGAAATGCTCATCTCCTCGCGAGGAGGGATTTGTATTCATGTTGGGCGATACACGGAGTGGCCGGCCTGCTCGATCGATGGAGAAGCCGCAAGCGAACGGCTGTGTGCTGCGTACCTGCATATTCCAGCATGGCAGAGCGATCGTGTGGCTGTGCAGCATGATGAAAATATTTTTGCTCTGTGACGACGTCATTCTCTCAAAGGGAACAAAATGACAGTAAAAGAGAAAGAGTGGGCCTGCTTGGGGTGGGTGAGTCAAATCCGGGAAGCAGAGGTAGCTATACTTAGGCTGCTGACAGAGACCCCACAAAGAGCCCTTTACAGGGCCTTCTGGGGCGTTCAGCAAGATTCCATGCGCTGAATCAGGCACCCGCGTTGCAGCTGCAAGTACCGGTGACTGAGGCCGCCACACCAGTGGAGGGTGACATAATGGCTGGCTTTTGTTCAGACACACCCATGTCCCACCCCCCTGTATTCCGTGGCCAGCCGGAGCGTCATCTCTCATGTTATTATCATATATAAGCCGGCCACTTGACACCACTTGTCCGAGTTCGCCACCGTCGCCCCCTTCGCTCTCCCCAACTCCTCTCCCATTCTTGTCGCAACAGCCGAACATCATTTCTACTGAGCATCATCGCCTATCCTTCGAAATCGACAATAATGTTGTTTGCGCCGAACACTACGCAACAGCATCTCGATCAACATCTCCAGCATTTCCAGCAGCAGCAGCAGCAGCAGCAGCAACAGCAGCCGCCGCCACTCGCCAAGCGGGGAGTCCTGAACGCGGCCGACTTTGACCTGGACGACTATCGCTCGAGCCTCAGCCTGTCGTCGTCGCCCAACTCGACCCAGCTGTCGCCGTCGGTCGCCTCCCACGTCGCCTTTCCGGCGTCGCTGCCCTCCTTTGACGACCGGGACCCGGTCCTTCTCCCGGCCTTTGACTCCGACTTTGTCTTGGACGACCAGGACTACGACTTTTCTATGCTGGGCAGCAGCGACCTGACCATGCAGACTGAGCCCTGGCTGCCACATAGCCAGGTTGCTGCCGGCCGTCCGTTTGGCCGCATTTCCCATCATCGCGAGTCCTCGCTGTCATCGCTTGGTTCTGCCTCTGCAGGCCCGGCCTCGCCCTTTTCCCAGAATACGTCCAACCCGCACATCGCCGTGACCGACCCCTCTGGCGACGGCTATCCCACCATGTCTCCCTACTACGACGACCCCAACTTCCAGCTCACCAAGCAGATTGCTGTGCCCAACGGTACTGCAGCTGGCCCAGGCAGCCATGACGCCTTTTACGGCTCCGCCCACGCCGCGTTTGCGTCACAGGACGGCCTGTCGATGCAGCACTTTGGCGGCCTGCTCACTGCTGGCAGCAGGCAGAAGTCTGGCGGCGTCAGCTCGCAGCCTGTGTCGGTGGCGAGCTCCATTGCGAGCAACTCGCCAGCCACACCATCCCTGGACCAACCAGACGAAGAGGCCAGGCGCCGAAATGGTGAGAACTGTGCTGGCAACAGCGGGAGTCGCGGTGGCGGTGGCGATGGCAGTGGCAGTGGCAGTGGCAGTGCCGCCATCCTGTCTGCCCCGGACGAGTTTTCCTTTCTGTTTGACGGTAGTGATGACGACGACGAGTGCTCACCATTCTTCAATGACGCAGTGGCCTTTTCCAAGCTCGACCGAACCATGACGGAAGCCTACGGCAATAACGACGACATGTACGGCTCCAACTTTGCCATTCCGACTTCTGCTCCGTCAACGATCAGTCCCCATGGCACTGCCTCCCAGAGCCAGGACATCTTTGGCCAGCGGCTGCAGGCCATCAACAGCCAGCACCTCCGCCATTCTACCGCCATGGCCGCTGCTGGTCGTGAGAGGTCGCCCTTCCGCCAGGGCTCCCCGTTGGCACCGGCTCCCAGCCAAGACTTCTCGCACGGAACCCTGCGCTACGGCTCTCTCCGACAGGCTCGACAGCAGCAGCAGCAACAGCCTCAGCAGCGGGCTGTAACAGGCCCCGAGCAGGCATATCAGGTCCAGATGGCCGTCAACAGCCAGGACAACGCATCGCCACGGACCATCTCGCCCAAGGACGCCGTTCTCGACTACCACGAGGTAGAGTCCGAGAACGACGCGGCCAACTTCCCGCTCTTTCCCCAGACCAGCGCCCAGAGCTTTCACGTCAACCAGATGGCCAAGTCTGCCGTCAACACAATGGCCAACACCTATCCGGCCATGACCGGCCAGGGCTTCAACTTCCTGCCTCACTTAGCCGGCAGCCTGCAGCAGATGCCACAGCAGATGCCACAGCAGATGCCGCAACAGATGCCGCAACAGTATCCGTTCGTTACGCAGCAGACGGGCCAGTCGAGCCAGCCCCCCAACCCACAGGCACAGGCAAACAACGTCGCCATCTCGATGCAGCCGGTCCCGACAAATGCCGGGCCATCAACAGCAGCCAACAACACCATCGACTTGCAGCGCCCTCTCGGCGTGGCCGCTGACGGTGGCACCTACACCTGCACATACCACGGCTGCACACTGCGCTTCGAGACGCCGGCACTTCTACAGAAGCACAAGCGCGAAGGCCACCGCCAAGCCAACGCTCTCGTTGGTGTACGCAGGAACGATGGGCCGCTGTCAGCTGGGCTGCAGAACACCCAGGCTGGCCCGCACCGGTGTGAACGCATCAACCCCAGCACCGGCAAGCCCTGCAACACCGTCTTTTCGCGCCCTTACGACCTAACCCGCCACGAAGACACGATCCACAACGCCCGCAAGCAAAAGGTGCGCTGTGCTCTTTGCACCGAGGAGAAGACCTTTAGCCGTGCTGATGCTCTGACCCGCCATTTCCGCGTCTGCCACCCTGACGTCGAACTACGCGGCAAGCAGCGCAAGCGGGTTGCACACCTCGCCTGAAAAATCTTCATTATCATCCCTCGGATTTACGTCGGGGACTCCGTCCAATGACACCGGATTTTGTGGCACAGCACTTCGGCGTTAGCTGGCGGGCTTCCAGTGGACGCGAATCGCGCAGGTTGCAGCGTCTGTTTTCAGCGCCTTGCCCGTTTTAGAAGTGGGGCTTTGACACACTGCCCTCGTCGCCCAAAATGACGACTATGACGTCAGCTCACGACTTTCTTTCAGGAAAGAATGTGAGACAAGCTTGTTTCCACTCGAGCAAACAAGGCGTTGGGCTTGGGTTTTTTTATGACGACTTTTGTTCTCATTTCTCTATTTGCGCCTTTTCATTACCGCCTCTATTAATACCTCTAGACTGTCTTGTGGCCTGAGGGGCATGTGCGAAGAAATAGACGGCGGTAGAGGGCGGGTGTGGGCCACGATGATGGATCTTGTGATGCACCCTCCATTCGTCCTTCGGTCGTATGGTCATCTGCCCTATTCCCTCTGCACGTTCATGTCCTTCTCGTCCGTTTTTTTCTTTTCTTTTCCCACACGTCATAGATCCCTGCGCTAGCAATTAGCCGACACCACTTTCCCACTCTGTTATCACTGTTTTTTTGAGACTTGTCTAGGATGCCGTTTTGGCCTTTCCGGTTGCATTGGGTTGGAGGGAACGGTATAGACAAAGCACGGTGTTTCGCGGGACGGCATCACCGCTTGGCTCGTTTGGCTTCGTCCTCATTTTCACGTCGAATGGGTGGTTATCGTGTACAACAACAACACTTGAATTTGTTATGCTATATTGTTTTTCGGATGGGACTGGCTAGACAAAGGAGGGAGCTTACAGCGGAGTTTGGTATTTTATTCACGACTGCAATGTCACGATAACGGCAAATCAGGGCAATCCTGGCTACGGCAAAAATACTTTTTCTATGAACCCTATCTGCTTTTAATGACGTGACTTGTGTGTTGGGTCTCCTTTCCAAACGAGTGGTGTAGTTGTCAACCGAACTGTCCAACCCGATTAGATAGAAACCCAAATATGCAACTCATTCCCGGCTATTATGACGACTCGCTGCCCATGACTGCTGCACGTGCGTCTTCGTATATAGGTGTGATGCCAGTCCAGAGTTGAAACTGTTGTGGTTAGTAAAAGGGGAAGAAAAAGGAGGAAAAATAAAAATAAAAATAAAAGAAAAAGAAAAAGAAAAAGAAAGAAAAAGAAAGAAAAAGAAAGAAAAAAAGGAAAAAGGAAAAAGGAAAAAGGAAAAAGGAAAAAGGAAAAAGGAAAAAGGAAAAAGGAAAAAGGAAAAAGGAAAAAGGAAAAAGGAAAAAGGAAAAAGGAAAAAGGAAAAAAGAAAAAAGAAAAAAGAAAAAAAGGAAAAAAGGAAAAAAGGAAAAAGAAAAAAGAAACCAAAACTTTATCTCGTAATCGTACCTGATGCCATCCCTGTGCAGACAACACCTCCAGACCCGGGACTGTCTTCCAGCCAAAGCCCTCGGCAAGCTTCATCGCCGGCGTGACCCGCGGCATGTACGCCATCTCCAGCAGAACACGAGGTCCTGGCAGCGACGTGGAGCGTTTTAGGAGAGTGGCGAGCAGCTCCTGGACAGCGCCATCCAGCGGCTCGTCGGCTGGGACGGTCGTGACGATGACCGAAGGCGGCGTGGCAGCATCCACGCCCGTGCTGCTCGCCGATGACGGCCCCAGCAACTGCACGTTATAGCTGGCCGGGAAGCCATCGACAATCTTGGCAGCATTCGCGGCGTTGCGAGCTGCCAGGTAGATGGGGCCGTAGCCCAGCGCATGCAGCGCATAGACGGCAGCCCGCGACGTTCCGCCAGACCCGACCACAAGACCGGCAGCCGACTGGGAAGTCGACGGTCTCTCGACACCGGCACCTCGAAGAGCGTGGATCATGCCTCTCCAGTCGGTGTTGTCACCAATCAGTCGGGCACCTCCAGCCTTGCCGCCCTTGGATGCCGCCACGGGAATGATCGTGTTCACCGCGCCAATAGCTTGTGCAGCCTCGGTCACCTCGTCCACCACGTCCATCACGTCCAGCTTGAGCGGGATCGTCACAGAGGCTCCGCCAAAGTCGGGCGCCCGGACAATCGCGAGCACGGCGGCCAGGCTGCTCGTCTCGACCAGGCCATATGTGTGTGGCAGTCCGGTCAGGTCAAAGAGCGCCTGGTGCAGTGCAGGCGACCGCGACGTTGCAATGGGCGAGCCGAACAGGAAGAAGCGGCGGCGCTCCAGATCTCCAATCAGGGACAGCGCCTGGCGGATCTCCCGAGCAGAGAGCTGTCCGGGAGCGGCTGCAAACGGGAGGTCAGGGTGCGACACCGGCGTGAGGAAGCCGTTTAGCACGCGGCTCAGCTTTCCCTGGCTGCCCATGTTCAGCGCAATCATGGGCTTCGCGTGGGCTGCCAGCATCCTCGTCTTGAAGGCGGCCACGGCAAAGTTGTCCTCCATGCTGCGGGCCACGCCGATGAGCTTGATGATGTCGCCGTGCTGCAGCGCCTTGTTGAAGTGTGGCATCCACCCGCCGTTCCGCCACGAGAGCGTGCCCTGGGGATCGTGGTGCGAGGCAATGATGCGCGTCTTGCCCTTGTTCTCGGTCACGGCCTCGATCACGTGATCTGGCATGGTCATCTCCACGTCAACATACTCGATGCCCATGCGGATGGCCGTGCGGTACAGAGCCAGCGCTTGATCTGTGTCTGCGTCGGGGAACCGGCCTCCCTGGCTGACCGTGCGGACGGTGAAGATGATCGGCAGCGTCTTGGCCACCGACCGCAGCAGGGCGACTTGTCTGCTGACCGAGTCGACGGCAAAGCTCTCGAGCAGGTCCACGCGCAGCTCCACAGCATCGGCCCCGACAATGACGCGCGGAATCACGTCCGCTGCCGCCGCCACATCGGGCACCGTCAGCGACACAAAGTACGACTGGACCTTCTGCTTGATCGCGTTCAGGTGCCCCGTTCGTTCCTGCAGAACAGCCAACAGCTGAGACAAGTCTGCAGGCGCCTCCTGTGGCATATCCGAGGTCCCAGAGTATGGACTGAAGTAGTAGTGGCTGCTGCACTCCTCAAACCAGTCCTTGCGCCGCAGATACACGTTCCGGATCTCCTCTGTGTATGCAGGCCGGCTCTTGTCCCGGAGCAGATACTCGACCACCTGATCCGTGTCGCGATGCACGAGCAGAACACATCCTCCGCCGCGATGGTAGGCCACCAGCAGCTCGCGCGCCTTGGGTGTCTCGACGATGCCGCCGCCGCACGAGAACACGTACCCGGTTGGCTTCGACTGCATCACGTCGCCCAGCAAGGCGAGCTCGGCCTCGCGGAATCCCTCCCAGCCAGCCTCGCTGTTAATCATCTCGGGAATCGTCATGCCCGCCCGCGCTTCCAGCTCGACATCCAGATCGATAAACGTGCTGCCCAGAGCCTGGGCTGCCCAGGACCCCGCCGTTGTCTTGCCGGCCCCTCGCATCCCGATAATGAACATCGACCGGTTCGACACGGCCGGCGTCGCTTCGCTCGAACCGTGTGGCCTCGCCGGCTCTTCGCCCTGCAGTGCCACCTGGAAAGACTGTGACAGCGTGTCCCACCAGCCCGGCCACGTCTTTCCCACGCATTCCCGCTCAAGAATGAGCACGGGATGCGGAGCAGCCACGGACAGGACGCTGAAGCTCATCGCCACCCTGTGGTCGTCGTAGCAGTCGATGCCGTCCTTTGGACTAGACAGCTGCCCAATCGGCCGTCCGGTCACCTCCAGGCCATCCGCCAGCTCCGTGCACTGGACTCCGAACTTGGCCAGCTCGTCCTTCATGGCCAGGATCCGGTTGCATTCCTTTACGCGCTGGTTGGCAATCCCGGTGATACGCGTCGTGCCATCCGCAACTGCGGCAAGGACTGACGCTGTGAGGAACGCATCCGTCATTGGCTCCATGTCGACACGGATGGCCTTGAGCGACCCCGGCGGCGGGCCCGTGACCGTCGTCGACGTGACCGTCTGGGTCACAGAGCAGCCCATCGGCAGGAGCACGCTCACGGCAAAGTCTGCGTCTCCCTGGAGCGAGGCCGACCCGATGTTGGGGATCGTACAGGTCGTGCCGGTGATGGCTGCAATCGCCAGCGGATACGTGGCCGAGCTGGCGTCGCTCTCGACCACATACTCTGTCGGGTTTCGATAGGTGCCTGTCGGAATGTGGTACGTGTTGGGCTCGCTCTCCGACCGCTCGGCGTGGATGCCAAACGCCTCCATCATCAAGAGTGTCATGTCGATGTACGGCTGAGATATGGGCTTCCCGCCCACGAGACGCAGCACCACCGGCTTCTTGGCGTACGGTGCTGCCATGAGGATAGACGACACGTACTGGGAAGACACCGTCGCTGCCAGCTCGATCACGCCACCCTCCAGTCCGCCAGCAGCGTCCACCTCGACCGGCAGGCTCCCCTTGTTGCCCAGGTATGCGACCTTGACGCCGTTGGAGCGAAGAGCATCAACCAGCGGGCCGATGGGGCGCACCTTCATCCGCTCGTTTCCGGTCAGCACGGTCGACTGGACGGCCGACGGAGAGCAGAGGGCCACAACAGACGTCAGGAAGCGGGAGGCCGTGCCTGCATTTCCGAGATACAGGGGCTCGCTGCTGGCAGTGAATCGGCCGCCGTTCCCCTGCACGGCAAGCACCTCGCCGGACTCCTCCCAGGAGTAGCTGGCTCCCTTTAGCTGCGCGATCGCAGAAAGCATGTACTCGGTGTCGTCTGACCGGAGAAGATTCCGCAGCCGACACGAGCCGTTGCCCAGCGCCGCGAGAACAAGCGCACGGTTGGAGACGCTCTTGGATCCGGGCGGCACCACCGTGACATGCAGGTCTCTCGGCACACCTGGCGTCACACGCACAGAGGGCGACACAACGACCCGGATATCCTTGTCGTCCACAACAGTCGCCTTGGGCTCGTGTGTCTGGCCGATGGCCGATAAAAGCACAATCTTCTTCTTCGCCCCGTCGTTCTTCTTGTCCACCGCCATCTTGTCCAGGACAACGTCCACGGGACACTGTTTCCCCGCCGTCAGAGCGACGATGCGCTTGTCCTCGAGAGAGGTCGGCAAACCGTAGCTGGCAATGCACTTGACCAGCCGGGCCACTGCACTGGGACGCAACACGCCCAGGTAGCGTGCCAGCTCGGCCTCCTTGACCATCCCGATGGCCACGGCCTCGCCGTGTAGCACCTGGGGGGTCAGGATGGCCTCGTACGCGTGGCCGATGGAGTGCCCAAAGTTGAGCAGGTTTCGGAGGCCGCCCTCCTTCTCGTCCGACGACACAACCTCGGCCTTCACCCGGGCTGACGCAAACACAATGCGCTTCAGTATGTGGCGGATCGGGGCGAGGCTGTCCGACGTCGTGCTGGCCAGCCGGGACTGCAGTGCCTGCATGACGACCGGCGCGTCCTCCTCGAGGGCTGTGAACTCGGCTGCATCCCAGATCGCCGCCGTCTTCACCACCTCGGCCAGCCCGTTGATAAACTCGCGCGTCGGCAGCGTCTCCAGAAAGTTCAGGTCTATGTACACCCGCTGGGGCTGCCAAAAGGCGCCGACAAGGTTCTTGCCCAGAGGCGTATCAATGGCCGTTTTGCCACCGATGGACGAGTCGACCATGGCGAGCAGCGAGGTTGGCACCTGGACGAACCGGACGCCGCGCATAAATGTCGCCGCCACGTACCCGATCATGTCACCAATGACGCCGCCACCCAGCGCAATGATAACCGTGTCTCTCGTACATCTCTGCGACAGCATCCAGTCCTCGATCTCTGCCTTGGTCTCGCGGCTCTTGGACGACTCGCCGGGTGGTATCACATACGTGAGAAGACGGGTGCTGGTATTTGCTGACAACAGCCGGGCAGCCTCAAAGGCCGACTTGAACGACTCGAGATAGAGGGGGGAAATGTTGGTATCCGTAATCAGGACATACGTGGAGGACGCAATATGGTGCAACAAGTCGTTGGGGACGAAGCTGTGCCAAATGCCATGGTCAACCACAATCGTCTCCTTTCCGAGAATTCTGATCCGTGTTGGACCGCTGTCGTCCGCGCTGGCAGCCATGGTTGCAATTGGGTCTCCAGGAAGTGAATTGCGAGAATGTCGGAGCTCAAAGCATTCTCAGTCGATTGCTCAGTATGACTCTTAATGGCCCTTTTTTCTCTCACTGGTCTTTTTAGCCTCCCCCACAGCAGTTGTCCGAAAACGGCAATTGCCTAATACTGCCTTGTAACGATCCGGGGGCGCTTGCGTTTCGGAAGGCGGTGTCTGCCGGCAAAATAAGCATCGCTATTTTTTGTGCAGGTCTTGCCATGCCCCACTTAAAGGGATATAAGGCGCAGCACGTTTTCGTGTCTAAATAGGTAGGGTGTGGTACGAGTATATAGAGGTGTTAAGGGCAACTTACCAAGGAGCTAATATGGCGCTATTAAAACTATTTTACCAATCTACAAGCATACATACTTGCCAACTTTTTATTACAAGTAATGCTATTAACAAGGGAAGATAAGGCACTGTATAGGTCTAACTAGCATGGGTAAGAAACTGCGTAATGTATTAAGTTAGAAATTCAGTATATAATGCGCCTTCTATAGTACAGAGTTTTCATTAGGGCTATTCTCCACTTTTACTCATTCTAACCAATAGGAAGTCGTCTACGTAACTATGGCTAATATCTATAGTATGCTTTATTCTTAAAAGTTAATACTACCCTTAAATTGGCATACTTATTATAAACTAAATGCCTTTTTGCTTATAATAAGGCGTTATTATAACTAAAGTAAAAGCTATTTCTATTCGTAAAGTAGAAAATAGTAACACTATAAGGCTTTGAATAGCTTTTAAAAATAAAGCTTTTAAGGCTTTTAGCTTATTAGCTAAGACAATAGACATTTAATGTGATAACCACATCATACCGCAAGCGGAAGAAGAAGCCAAACAAGCCCCACACGGCAGAAAGCACACGGACCAATGGGAGCACAGGCGGTCTGGAGATCACGTGACAAGGATAGCAATCCCGCACAGGATTACTAAGAGTGATCACAATCACGTGACGATACGGATAAGGATCGCAAGGATCGCAAGGATCGCAGGGATCGCAACCTAAAGGATTGCGATCCAAGCAATCCAAGGAAGAGATGGAAGAAGCACTCGTGTATATAAGACTACAGTCCCTACCACCTAGATAGCACTCTCCTTCTTACAGCTCTTCAGAAATCAATCTAAGTATTCAGTCTCAACACCTGGATAGGCCTCGCTGCTTTATGCCATATTGAAAGAACGACAACAACGCATAACAGAGATCTGCCTACACGTATTGTACACGAAGCGGCCTTGACCTGCCTACTTACATAAACCCCTTGACACCACCAGGTTTATCACTGAGGAAATAGTGTGGTTCATAACATTTAAACGTTATTTTTAGCGTTGCCTTTGTTATAACATTAGCAATTTAACCCTTTGATAGTATATATTTTATTATTAGTAATCTCTTTAATATACTCTTTAAAGTAGTACTTACTAGCGTTAAAATACTTAAAGCGTTTATAAGATTTAAAAGAAGCACTTATATGTATAAGTCTATAGTCTTTACCACTTAAATACATTTTCTTCTTATAGCTCTTTAGCAATTAATCAAAGTATTTATCTAAGTATTTACTCTTTAAATAGGCTTCGCAGCCGAATAACACATTGGAAAACTTATATGCAAACGGAACCTAACTTGATAAGACTTATCCTTTATTGTATATGACTTAGCTTTAACCTACTTATATAAACCCTTTAACATATTACGGTTTATTACTAAGGAATAGTGTGTTTATTACATTTTAATTGCTCTTATATAAGATGATTAACGCTACCTACTATATAATATTAAAAGGATAAGTAATAGCTACTTTAGATTAAAAGGCAACCATACAAGCTAGTAAAACGAAATTTCAACGATATGTAGAAAAAGTTAATAAACCTAAAGAATAAATTAATAAAAATTATAGTATTAAGAAAAAAGACTATAAAATAAATCTGCTAACCCTTTACAACGAAACTAAAGGCATACTTAAAGAATTTTATAAAGTATAAGTGTAAAGATCCAGCTCAATAGAAGAAATCACTGTTAGGTAAATTAAACTAGTTAAAAACTAAGCTAAAAAAAGAGAGAGATATTCATACAAAATAAGCTAGCTTCCTCCTTTCTTAAATAGTCTCCTTGCTTCCTTCCTTCCTATTCCACCAGGTCCCTCCTTACTAGCTCCTGCTTCCGGCCCGTGTAAGTTACCGGCAAGCATAGGGTAGAGTTATCTACAGCCGAAGGGTAGAAGCTAAGGGGGGGTAGGTGCTCTCCTTAGTTTCTGCCACAATCGAGAGGGCATATTATGGTTCCTTGCAGGGTGCGTTACGTAGTGGGTTACGTGGTGCGGCCAGCTAGTTAATCCGTGCCGAGGGTAAAGCCAAGGACTTACACCGGGCTATGGCCCGTTATAATAGCCCCCTTCCTTCTTTACAGGGAGGGTGTAGAGAGGCTTCCCTTAAAGGCTTCGCAGGCAGCCGTGTTAAGGAGGTTGGCTAGCGGCTCCTAAGTAGGGCCGGGGTAGCTGATCTACTTAACTAAGACTTAGTAGCCGTGCATTTTAAATCGGAGGATTGATTTAACTAAGTATTCTTCGGCGCCGTGGTTTGCATCGGCGTTTAGGGGCAGGATGGGTAGAGGGCTAAAGTTAGGGGTGCTTTGGGGGGGAAGGGGGTCCTTAGGGGAGCGGCGGAGCAGGTTAACGTAGAATACGGGGTGAATCCTAGGGAGGGTGTTAAGCTTAACTGCGTAAGACCCGATTAGGCTAATAACCTTAAAGGGAAGACTAACTTAAGCTCCTTTAAGGGTCGGGCGGTCTTTACGTTTTATAGACGTAGGAAGACTTTGTTTTTTACCTGGTAGGACTTAGAAGCTTAACAGGATTTATTAGCATAGCGCTTTTGGGTTTCTTAGGCGTTAGCTATGGCCGCTTAAGCGAAGTTAGAGAGGTCTTTCCATTTTGCAAGCTATAGTCGGCCTTGCTTGGCTAGGGAGAGGGAGGAGCCGTAAGGGAAGTTTAGGGGTAGGGAGAGGACGGGGAAGTGGTAGCTATGTATAAGGAAGAAGGGGAATAGTTTAGTAGACGAGGAAGTGCGGGAATTTAAAGCTATTATAGCGCTAAGCAAAAGGGAGGCTTAGTTGTCTTAGAAGAAGGAGGTATAAATGCGTAGAAGCACCTTTACTTTTTACTTAGCCCTTTTTACTTAGCCCTTTTTATAGCACCGTTAGTTTGCGGGTAAAAGGCTGTTAAAAGCTAGCGCGTAATATTTAGTTGTTTACACACCTTTATTTATAGTATAAAGACGAACTAGGGGCCTTTATTAAATACGATTAGATTTAAAAGGCTGTAGTAAGCAAAGACGAATCTGTCTAAGGCTTTAGCTACGTTAGTAGCTTTAATTTACGCTATTAAGATAAGTATCATTAACTTTAATAGTTAATCTATTACTATAAGCAGGTTAGTGCATTATACGCTTTACGGTGGCAAAAAAGTAGGCAGGTCGGTAATAAAATCTATAAATAGCTTTACCTAAAGCTGGTTAAAAACTAGGAAAGGCTTAAGGAGTCCTCTCTTTATCTCCCTCTAAACCTTTGCTTTGCCGCATACATTATAGTTTTTTACTAATCTTTGCACATTTGCTAAGTGTACTTTTAAGACAAGGTTTTTAGTCCCCTTTCTTTTTAAGTGTTTAGAAAGGAAGGATTTATAGATCTTTTAGATCAAAGCTATGTAAAAGGGCTTAAAGTACGGCATTTAAATCCAGTCTTTCTAGCATAGCCGGTGCTAAGGGTCGACTAAGCATTTTATAATCAAAATAAGCAGGCTAAAGGTTTTTAGAAACTAACGAGCGCCTTCTTAAACAGCCTATCTTAGCTTAAAGTAATAAAGGTTAGCTGCTAAACCTTGCTGCTACAATGTAGTAAGGGACTTATTGTTAAATAAAGACTTTAGGGTAAGAGTCCGGGCTAGGTTAGCCTTAAAGTCTGTAAGTCTTTCGTTCAGCATGCCCTTATTACCGTAGGAGATAAAGCTAAGCTTTGCTTAAAGCAGGCCTGCCGTTTAGCTAAGTATTGCTTTATTTAAAGTAACCCAGGTTTTAATAGTTAGAGTATACTTTAAACGGTTTGCCTACTAGCTTTAGCCTCTACTTTTATAAGTAGCTTACTATAGCTAGCGTTTCCTTATTATAGGAAAGATAGTTAGCTTTAGTAAAGGTAAGCTTTTAAAAGGAGTAGCTAACGAAGTGCTAAAGTGCGTCTTAAGAATTTAGCTAAGAAAGAATACTGCTAAGTATATATATAGCCTAAGGCATTAGCTTTTAACCTTTGTTTTTTAGTTTAAGTGCTAAGCTGCAAGCAATAAAGCCGATACTAATGCTTCTTTTAATAAATTAAAGGTAGCTTAACATTTTAGAGTTTAGGAAAAAAAGCGGTATTTCTTAGTAAGCAAGGTAAGCGTAGCAGCTAGTTTAAAGAAGTTTTCTATAAAAACACAGTAGTAATTTAAAAAGCTAAGGAAGCTACGCACGCCTTTTACGTTGCAAGGCTCCTTTCAAGCTTAAATCATAGGAATCTTTTTTAGGTTTACCTTTAAGCCTATTTCAAGAACTATAAGGTAGCTAAGGAACCGTATTTCTTTTACCTTAAACCAAAACTTTAACTAGTTAAGGTGCAAGCCTGCCTCCGCTAGCTTAGTAACCGTGCTTAAGACTTTCGTCCGGCAGTCTTCTTAAGAGCCGTTAAAATTAATAACTATGTTGTTAATATAGGCAGCTACTTACTAGCTAAGGGATTCCTGGAGTACATAATTAATATATCGTTAAAAGCTGGCAGGGGCTCTTTAAAGTTTAAAGGAGGTAACTGTGAGGATCCAGCCCAATGGGAGAAGTCGCTGTTGGGTGAATCAAACTGGTTGAAACTAAGCTAAAGAAGAAGAAAGATATCTACACAAACAGGCCTGCTTCCTCCCTTCTTATATACACAAGTGCTTTTTCCATCTCTTCCTAGCTCGATGGCTCGATGCTTCGAGTCTTCGATCCTTATCCGTATCGTCACATGACTTCCAGACCGCCTGTGCTCCCATTGGTCCGTGGCAGCGCGTGCGCAAGATGGGCGCAATGTGCTAATTAGCGTGCGCCCAATTGGGTTTGGTCGGGTCGCGCGACAGGCCACGTGACACGGCCTACTGGTTGTTCCGAGCCGAGGGCGGAGCCGAGGACTTACACCGGGCCATAGCCCGTCACAGTAACGAGCTATTTAAAAGATCCAAGCCTCGTTTAAAACGTAGTCTTCTACTTATCCTTTAGCGTAATATAAAGTTTGTAGAAGGTAGAGATAACGTTAAGCTCAGAAATCTAGCGGTAGGAAGCAATCTCCTAAAGGGTCTTGGTAATTTGTAGTAAAAGGTATACGTCCTTAATTATAATTGCGTTTAACTTACGGTAGTCTATATAAAAGGAGGCGCTTCTTAACGAATAAAATAGGTGTAGCAGCTAAAGAGAATAAAGGGCGAATAAATTCTTACTTCTTTAGTTTTAAAAGGGTTTTTCTTAGCACTAGGAGCTCTCCCGTAATATTGAATAAAGAGGCCGGGCTAGCATGTGGAGCCGAGGGCAGGGCCGAGGCATTATATCGGGCTATGGCCCGTTACAGTTAGCGAAGTGGAACATAGTGCGAATAACGCTGTTTCTGGTTAAGGTTTTCACTTTGCACTGTGCCGCAAAAAGCTCGGACAAAACAAGAGGAGATTATTAATCACGCGATTAGGCAATAAATGCATAAGAAATTAGTGCCCAACTCACGCTTTCCCCTGAAAAAAACACAAAACTACACATTTCCTAACAGCACCAGACTTTCCGGCAATATTGACTGCATACCTTTTCTACTACTCGTTACGCTTTGCCGATCATGTCTTCCCACTCTGAAAACATTAGCGAGGCCGCTTCTGCTACGTCTGCCCAAGAACAACCATTACCGTCTAACCAGCTTAACACAGAGGTACCCCCGAATACTGCGTCTACTAAGAAAACCCCGGTCCCGACGCATGAAGAGCTCCTACGTCAGATAAAAACACTTCAAAATGAGAAGAAAGAAGCAGAAGCGCGAGTAAAGCAAGAGAGACGCCAAAAGGAAGAAGCAGAAGCGCGAGCAAAGCATGCGATACGCCAAACCCGCAAGACAACCCTCGAAGAATACCTGCAAGCATGCTATGAGCTTGTCCTAACGAAAATTGCCCTTGTCACCGATGGCTACCTTACCTCGAGGGCG